>LPNX010054064.1:262466-321553 GCA_001517045.1 Pseudotsuga menziesii
TCCTGTTGGAAAGTCCTATAGAGCACGCACACCACTTGAAATTGTGCAGTCTGACCTTTGTGGTCCAATGCAGACATCATCCATTGGTGACTACAAGTATTTTCTAACCTTTATTGATGACTACTCAAGAAAGACATGGGTATATTTCCTGAAACATAAATCTGATGCATTTGGTTATTTTCAGTAGTTCAAGGCACTCGTGGAGAACCAGAGTGGTCACCGCATCAAGATCTTAAGGACCGACAGAGGAGGTGAATATGTTTCAAATGAATTTCTAAATTTTTGCAAGACCCATGGCATACAAAAACAATTCACTGCACGGTATACACCTCAGCAGAACGGTATTGCTGAAAGAAAGAACAAAACCATGATGGAGATGGCACGCAGCATGTTGGCAGCCAAGCACTTGCCAAATGAGTATTGGGGTGAAGCAGTCGCAACTGCTATATACATTATGAACCGATGTCCGACAAAGAGTGTGAAGAACAAATTTACCCAAGAAGCATGGACAGGTATGAATCATAGTGTTTCCCATTTAAAATTTTTTGGTTGTGTTGCATATGCTCATATTCCAGATGAGCTGAGAAGGAAGCTAGACAAGAAGGGACAGAAATGTATTTTTGTCGGCTATTCAGAAGACACAAAAGCATACAAGTTGTATGACCCCGTCACAAGGAAAGTGATAATCAGTCGGGATGTTCAATTTGTTGAGAATGAATCATGGGATGGAACCGTCGACACAAATGTCAAGATTGTGTCGAACATCGACAATGATGATATGGAAGAGGAAGTGGTTCAAATACCACATGTAATTCAACCGATCGGAGCACCGTCGACTCCCATGACACCAAGACATGGTTCAGCACAAGGACCATCGACACAAGTAGCAGCTCAAGCTACACCTACAAGTACACCAAGAGGACTGCAGACTCCATCAAGCATTTTGTCGAGGTCGACATCGACAGAACCGATGAAGACAAGAAGTCTGCGAGAGATATATGAAGCGGGTACACCTAATTCATTCTCTCTGTTTGCATTATTTTCCACTTTATATGATCCACTAACATTTGAAGAAGCTATTGAAGAAGAAGTATGGGCACAAGCCATGGATGAAGAAATAGAATGCATTGAGAAAAACCAGACATGGGAACTGGTCGATGTACCAAAAGACAAGGATGTAATCAGTGTCAAATGGATTTATAAGACAAAGCAAGATGCTGATGGGAATGTGCAAAAGCACAAGGCAAGAATGGTAGCAAGAGGGTTCACACAGCAACCTGGCATCGACTTTAATGAAACGTTTGCACCTGTTGCATGCATGGATACAGTCAGAACAGTTTTGGCAATTGCTGCACAAAACAAATGGCATGTTCATCAAATGGATGTCAAGTCGGCATTCTTAATTGGCTATCTAGAAGAGGAAGTATATGTGGAACAACCACAAGGGTATGAAGTTCCAGTTCAAGAGCACAAAGTGTATAGGCTGAAAAAGTCATTATATGGTTTGAAGCAAGCTCCTAGAGCTTGGTACAATTGGATTGATTCCTATCTCATTGAAAATGGATTTCACAGAAGTGAAAGTGAACCAAATTTGTATACCAAAGTCAATGAGAAAGGTAAGATGTTAATTGTTTTCCTGTATGCAGATGATTTAATATTTACTGGTGATTATGGCATAACAGATTTTAAAACAGTCATGGAAAGTGAATTTGAAATGACTGATCTGGGGCTTATGAAGTTTTTTTTGGGCATTGAAGTCTAGCAGTCTGAAAGTGGTATCTTTATATCACAGTATAAGTATGCAAGTGAAGTTTTAAATAGGTTTAACATGTCTAATTGCAAGACAGCCCCAACACCAGTAATAACAAGTTTAAAATTAAGCAAGGATGATGAAGAATCCACTGTAGATCCTACGCTGTTCAAAAGGCTTGTTGGCAGCCTTATGTATTTGACAGCAACAAGACCAGAGATTATGTATGGTGTAAGTCTAATATCAAGGTTCATGGAGTCACCAAAAGACTCACATTGGCAAGCAGGTAAAAGAATTATGAGGTATGTAAGTGGCACAAAAGACCTTGGTATTACGTACTCAACTTCAGAAAATTTTAAACTCGTTGGTTACACTGACAGTGACAATGGAGGCAGCATAGATGATAGGAAAAGCACATCTGGATACACATTCCATTTGGTACAGGTGTTGTTTCATGGGCTTCAAAGAAACAACCCATAGTAACTCTATCTTCAGCTGAAGCAGAGTATGTTGCAGCAACAAGTGCTGCATGTCAAGATGTCTAGATGAGGAGAGTCTTAAAAGACTTGTCACAGAACCATCAAGAACCGACAACAATTTTCTGTGACAACAATTCAGCCATAGAATTATCAAAGAATCATGTGTTTCACAAGAGAACCAAGCACATCGACATAAGGTTTCATTTTATAAGAGAGTTGGTGAACGACAAGGAAATTTGTTTGGAATTTTGCAGGTCTGAAGACCAACTTACCGACATCTTCACAAATCCATTGGCAAAGGACACATTCCAGTATCTGCGCAGTTATATTGGAATGACAAGTTCTCCACAGTGAACTCTGTCATAAACAGAGCATGTCTAAGCTCTGAAACATTTTGTAAATTTTGTTTTAAAAAAAAAAATCCCCATCTGCTCATAATTAAGGGGGAGTGTTGGAAAAATGTAATTACTCGCAGATCTGCACTTGATCTCCAGCCGACTCTGTCAGAGTCTGTACAAGCCAACATCTTTTCTATCAGTCTGACAAGAAGGAAAAGTCCACAAGTAGGCAGCGTAATTCAATCGAATTTATTTCAGAAGCTAAGTTGTTAGGTAGATAGTTATTGTAGTGTTTAATGGAAAGTAAGTCGGCAAGTAAGTCAGCCTATGTTGTAGCAATATTCAGGTTGCCTATAAATAGAATATGCATATTGTAAATCAACAGAGATATACAGATACAAAACACAGGAACACAGACACAACACAGACATTAGACAGCAGAGGAACTCAGGGTGAGAAAGTGAAGTCGAAGCTCAATCTTCTGTGCATTTGATTTAGTCAAAGAGCTGAAGCTCTGTGGATCAACGAGTTTGTAACAGACAAGTTTGTATAACTTTGTATTTCCGCATAGTTAAATATATGAAATAGTTTGTGGTTGAATTCATGATTATTTGGCCACTCATATTTCCATATTTACTTCTGTAAATGTCTTTTACAATTACTGATAAGTAAAAGAACAAGAACCCATAAAAATCTCACTGCGTAAAAGTTCGAGGTTTTACGGCACCTTGGTCGATTCAAATCTTCCTACATATTTGGGCATATGTTTTTCATAAGTTATTTGGATTTGTAAAAGTGGGTAGTTTACTTCATCTTACTCACAGGTAGAATCATTTGTAAATTCTTAAGTCTTTAGACTAAGAAACATATTCTACCATCCTAGTCGCAGATATCAAGTTGATCGCAGACAAGTTGATCGCAGATATCAACTTGATCGCAGACAAGTTGATCGCAGATAAGTTGATCACAGATATCAACTTGATCAAAGACAAGTTGATCACAGATAAGTTGATCGCAGATATCAACTTGATCACAGGTAAGTTGATCGCAGGTAAGTTTATCACAGCTATCAACTTGATCGTAGGTATCAACTTGGTCGCAGGCAAGTTGATCGTAGGTATTAACTTGGTCGCAGCTATCGAAATGGTCGAGGTAAAAACCGGTCGAAGTGAAAAGTGAAATTATAATTTTTTTTTAAATATTGACTGAGCCCTAAACCCAAGTTTAGTCGGCTTGGTTTTGGCTATCGCTCAATAACAATGATGGATCTGCTAGTAATTCGTAAGAGTACTGTCATGTCCCCAGTTTCGACCCCGTTTGCATGATGTGTAAAATGTAATTAATCATGGTGAGGAGCTCAAGGAAAAAGCCCCACCATCGATTTGGTTGTGTATGTTTGGAAATGGGGATATTTGCCGATGGTTTGTCGTGCTATCTGGCACCTTAATAATTTGACATCATGTAAACACGCACATCAAATAAAACTAAAACCACAACCAGCTACGGCAGTGCAACGTTGAATGAAAAGGGCATGGTTCCAAAGGATAAGGGGTGGGGATGTCAAACCTTGGTTTATGGGAAAAAAACCCATGTTTTATTACCTTGTGGTTTTCTACCTTTGTTATTTGTCACCCTTTTGTCTCATCCAACCTTGTCAACCTCTTTAATGATCTGTTGGGTGGTTGGGAAGTTATGGCTGCTGGTGGATGGGCAGTTATTGCCTTTGGGAGTGGGGTGGCAGGACTGTCAGTCCTTTGCCCACATCCACACTCCACCCACGACCCCATGCTTGCCCTTCCTGTTCTGTTCTCCTCACGCGCCTGTTCATTGTGCCTAGGGTGCGTTCTCTCCACAGCCTGTTCACTCACTCACCACGATTTTGGGTCTGTTGGTTCCTCACGCACAGGAATTGCGCGGTTTTTAGTCTCACGCAGTCATTTTCTGGGGCTCCATGAGTTGCTGAAGCACCCACGCACTGTAATTCGCGTCCTTGCTGTTGTTTTGTTCATCCACGGGCAAAATCGGAGTTGTTTTCTCCTCACGCAGGGCCTCTACTGTTTGAATCCTCACGCAGAAAATCGGGTATGTCTTTCCCGTGCATTTTTTCTGTTGGGTGCGAGTTTTTCCTCACGCACAAGATGTTTGGGTCATTTTTCCCATGCCGTGAGCCATGCTCACTGTTTGTGTTTGGGGCTGTTGTCTTCCCCATGAGTTTTGTCGGCTGTGGGTTCCAATTTCGTTTTGGACCACTGTGGATTGCCAATTCGTGGGTTGAATTTCCCTTGTCTGTCCACGCTAGGAGTTGTTCTTCTCCTTTGTTGGGACTGTGTGATGTTTCCCAACCATTATATTGAGGAATTGGGTGTGCTGTTGGCTGAATTTCCCTGTTTTGGGATTGTGGACTGTTGTTATCCTTCATGGTGTGTTATGGCTGCTGATATACCCTGGTTTGGGTGCTGTTGTTGAGTTGTTTTGGCCACGTTAGGGCCAAAACCTACTCTGAGTTGCCTTATAGGTTGGAGCTGTGTCTCCCCTTTCGTTTGGGACTGTCATCGGTCATTTTGCTTCTTCACAGGGTTGTGAAGGGAATTGTTTTGCTGCTGGTATGCAGTGGTTAGTCCATTGGACTGTGCTGGCTTGGCTTGTTTGTTGATAGCCTGTGAAACCCAGCTGTGGTTGGTTTGTTGTTTATGTCCCCGTGGCTATGTATAAGCCTGCGATTAACCCTTATTCCGGAGGAACCATGCCCAGCTCGGGGGTGGCAATGTTGCTGAGAGATTGATGAGCAAGATGGCCTATGGTTGGGTGGAACGTTGCAGCGACGTAGCTGGTTGCGGTTGAATTCTTCATCAAGAGATAAGTGTTGCTGGTTATTCCATCTCTGCAAATTTTATATTGATGTTAAATGAATTATAATGAACATGGAGATTGCTGGAAGGTGTGTGTTTGCTTCCGCTGTATGATTGAAGATAAATGCATCTGTGTATGCTTAATGCCAGCTTTTGTTTTCTGTTCATGTTCATTGGGCATCTTGCCGCCTGTGTTGTTGTGTTGGTCGCGTCCTCTTCGCCGGTTGAGGGATGGGGACGTGACAAGTACCATGAGAAGCTCGGAGTTATTTGAAACCCTAGTGAGCTCGAGGTCATACACATCATACTTCAAATAGTTAGAGATGGCAGCAACGAGACTAGTTTTCCTTGTTCCAGGAGGTCCATAGAGAAGGTACCCACGCTTCCAAGGAGGACCGACTCTGTGGTAAAACTCCTTTCCTTGCCTGAAACAGTCCAGATCTCTCTTAATCTTCTTCTTCAACATGGGATCCAGGGCCAGAGAATCAAAAGTGGAGGGATGCTTGAATGGAATAGCGGTCCATCCACCCAGAAATCAAGCATTTCCGTTATTGGTATAGATGGTTCTGCCCCTGCTCAATTTCTTGAATTCAGTAGCACAATTTGCAATATGATCAAAATAGGCTGACAAAAAGTGCTTGCTTGACTTGGCTACTTTTAGGGTAAACCAGCGCGTTTCGAGCAGATTCTTGCTGCGAAGTGGTTGAACATGGTGAGACCACCATAGTTTGGCTCCCTTGAAGGATTCCTCTATGACCTCATTGGAAGCTGGACCAAATTCCACACTGTTCGATTCGTTTGCGCGAAATACAGCGAGTCTTCGAGCACCCATAGTGGCATCGAGGCTCGCTAAGTAGAGTTCCACGTCCTTGTATACCTCGTTTGGA
Source organism: Pseudotsuga menziesii (assembly GCA_001517045.1). NCBI lineage: Eukaryota > Viridiplantae > Streptophyta > Pinopsida > Pinales > Pinaceae > Pseudotsuga > Pseudotsuga menziesii. The sequence goes on from LPNX010054064.1 coordinate 268,770, forward strand.
TTGGCTCCGTTATAATTCCCATTGCACTGTGGAATGTCGAGATGGTAATAACAGTCGAAACGTTGCTGAAAAGAGAACCACCACTGATTCAGAAATTGTAGCAACTGTGGAGGAATTATGTTTTGTAGGAGATTGAAGAGGCCAATCAATGACTAGATTTGTGCAATGAAGTTCTGCATTCTTAATCGATGGCTTCATGGTGGAGATTCTTGGCAATCGAAATGAAGTCAATATGGATATTGAAAAAATGAGCAGTACAATTAATCCTCACGGGTTCTCCTCCCATCAGCATGTCAAAATTTTCATTTCTTATCCATTTTTATATCAAAATGTATTTAGTCTTAATAGTTAAGCGGACAGGCTTTAGACATTATCTCATATTCTGATAGGCTGCATGAGTTTATCTCATATTTAGATATTAATCAGATTATTAGAGTCTAACAAATATACAACAATATTAATACTAGTGTAATATATGTATAATTAAAATTTATTTTATGGTTTTTTTATATTTTATGTTTAAATGTATCTTTATTAAGATTTAAATAAGTTTTACTTAAGTGGCGGTTAAAGAAATGATAGCAATAGATTTTTTTTAATTATTAAATAGTATTGTTTTATGTTATATTAATCAATTTAATGTTTATTTGGTAAGTAGTTTAATGTTTAGTTTTTGTTTAATAACCAACCATCTCCACAAAATTAAGTGGCTAGTTGTGCCACTTTACTTGTGGTTATGCTAGTATGTACAGACAACAACCACATTGAATTTAAATAAAATGTTTAGTTTAGTTAAGTTCAAAACAATTACTTACTTATATATATATATATATATATATATATATATATATATATATCGGTGAGCTAGCTCAAGTGGTTGAGTGTTGTAAAGTTGTGAGCAGCGAGTCTCGGGGTCAAATCTCCAGGTGGTTATACATCCATATATAAGGGTCTCACTTGATGTCCCCATCGGGTTTGCTCTCTATCAGAGTGAATGGGAGAGGCTCCTTTGGGTGGGTAATGTGGAATAAAAAGAAGTTCCTATTTGAAAATATTTTCACCCCTCTTATCTTATATGGTTGTGAAGTATGGGGGTGCAACATTTCTAGAGAATCTTAGAGGAATATTGTAATATCCCCCAATTTATAAACATTGTTTGTAATACTAAAATTTCGGTTGTATTTTAATGATTTTGGTTGATTCTGGAATCTGCCCAAACGGTCCCTGGAGGACAGTTGTAACCGATACATGTTTCCTCTAATGAAATTATGAACAAGGGGGACAACCATGTGAAAATATGAGACTATGCGTGCAAGAGGGGGAGACGCAGAAGAGTCAACCTCAGGGAAGTACACGAGGAACCAAAATGCCTTAATGGCGTCGAAAAGACCCTGGAGAAATTAGGGAACGCTGTGGTTGACTGTGCTTCCTAGGGAATGAGTCGTAGCTACAAAAGACCTAAGAAAAAACCAAACTATAAAGGGAGTATATGGGAGGAGGAAGGATGCTGCTGAGTATGCTAGGAAAGAATTGACTCTTGCTGTGTGAGCACTTTGTGTTAGGAAACAATGGAATGAAATACTTGTTGTGTGAGCACTCTGTGTTAGGAAAATGATTTCTCAATGGGATACTAAACCTGAGGTTAGTCCTCTTCGCACTTGGCATGCATAGTTTAGCTTGAGGGTGATTGTAGACAAAGAAGATATGTGCCAAAATCTATAGTTGGGTGGAACATGCTTGTTCCTTCTTCATTCAACTCCCCTTGCAAAATAGGTTCACTTATGTGTTTAAATTCTCGCAGGCTATCAAGCTCAAAATATAACTATATTTGTGTATATTTGTGGTTCAATTTTAATGAAATGATAAGTACCAGTTTCTTTAGGGTTCAAGACAAAAATATTGGTTATAAGTTGGTGTAATACTCATGCTCTGTTTTGAATGACTGTGACTTGCATTTGGTAATATGGTTGGTTTACTAGCATAATATTGTTTCTGCAAAGAGTTACTTGGGTGCTTTATGATTCCATCGTTAATGCTCGATGAAAAGGACCCCCGGTAGGGAAGTCTAAGTTCTTTACTGGGTTTCAACCCTCTCTAGCTTAGCAGAGTCCATGTTTAATACTTTTAATCCTTAATGAATGTGAAGCTGTGAAAGAGAAATTTTGTTGTTGATTTCTTCATAAGAATATGACTGTTGAAAAGCCTTAGAATCCCTAAGCCTGAACTTATTTTGGACCCCGAACTCTGCCTGAGGCGCCGAGGACAAGAAGGTTAGTAACCCCTTTGTTTTACCCAAGTGAACTCAGGAAAGCTAAGTACAAATCTAGGTCCAAAAGGACCATGAAAGTCTAATCCTCTTAAGAAAGAACCAAGTAATTTTGCAACCCACAATCTCCATTGTGGAAGCAGGAGGTAGAGGTTAAAACATAAAGAACTTAAGGGTTTCCACTATTTGCATTGCGGAAGAGGAAAGCAGAAGTTAAAACATAAAGAACTTAAGGGTTTCTGCAATTCACAATCTACATTGCAGAAGCGAAAAGTAGAAGTTAAAACATAAACAACTTAAGAATTTCTACAATCCGCATTGTGGAAGCAGAAAGCAGAAGTTAAAACATAAAGAAATTAAGGGTTTCCACAATCCACAATCCACTACGGAAAGCAGAAGTGGAAATTGTGAAGATGGTAAGTGTATCAGTGATCCGCATTGTGGAAAGTGGAAAGTGGAAGTAATTTATATAGGATTTATTGTTTTCCGCAATCCACAACCCACATTGTAAAAGCGGAATTATAGAAGTGTCAAAATCCCAAAATTTCTGAAAAATTTAAATTTTTTAAAATACAGATAATATTCATTAATGCAGTCAGCTAATTGTTTTAATTAGTTATATGTTAATGATTTCATTATCTGAATTATCTACTTGATTTCGTTTATCTTATAGAACAATTCTTTTTCAATTTAATGACTTGTTTTTCTTTACGACCACAAGGTGGAACTGTCTTGGTATTCTGGGCTTACTTAGCTTTTCAGCTAACGCAGAAAGTTTACCTGCTCTTATAGATTTACAGGTAAGAAAGATCTGGTGCTGCTTGTCAATAATCATTACGCATACAGATATATGTTCGTTGCAAAAATAATAGCTCAGTAAAAGAATATAAATGCTATTCAATTTCAATGCTTTTATGAGGTAAAACCTTTAAATCGTTATTCTTTTTAAAGACGCCATGAAAAACGAGATTTAGTTCTATCAGTATTAGTGACAGTTTCTTTCTCTCTCTAGTTGTAATTTATAGTTTATATTGTATATTAAACTCTTCGATGTTTACCATTGTCGTCGTGTGTGTAAACTCCTTAAATCTTTCTTTGCATGCAGACTAAGGATGGTAGGGTTATTACATTTAAGGGTCTATCTTAAATTGTGAACATATACTATTTACGTCATGATAGATTTGGTTACTCCTTATGATAAGTAACGCACATTGATAAATGAGTTTTTGTACCAATATTCCAACTTCTAAAGCTTTCAAGTTTAAAGGAATTATAACAATATTACATGCTGCTCTTAAAAAGAGTTAAGTTAGTGTTGATGCACTGAGTTCTTTTACACATAACTTATTTTGGAAGATATTGTCCAGATATGGTTATTAATCATCATAGGTTACCTATTGTCAAGCCTGATAGTTACTATAATGCTTAACACTTTTGTTTGGAAACTTAATAGTTTAAACAAAAATAATACTTAAAGGCATAACTAGAGTCAATCTCAGAAGATGGATATTTATCATAACTAGGTCTTATGAAATTCCTTTTTATAGTTATTAAAAGGCATAATTTTAATGGATTTATAATCATTTGAAAGAATGATTGTCATATTAGTATAAAAGATGGGTCGTTTTATCGACCATGCCCTTGATGAGTTTTTGTAGCATAACTCTATATAAATGAATCTTTTGTTTAATGATAAGTGGCATAACCCTTGCCATAATTATAATAGTTTGTTGAAAGACTACTTTGCAAAGCATAAATAAAAGGGTCATGAAATGGACCATGCCCACAATGAGTTATGGTTAAACATTGATCTAAAGTTTTATAACCATTTAAGAAAAGCGTCCCTTGCTTGCATAATGTGCTAGGTCATGTAAAAGTTTATAAACTTGCTATGATATAACCCTAATATTCGATGGATTTATAAACGTTGAAAAGAATGATCATCATTTTTGTATAAAGGATGGGTCGTAGTGTTGACTATACCCTTAATAAGTTTAAGACCTAACAATATATTAATGTACTGTTGTTTACATTCCAGCGTGCAAGTTAGGTTGACTTAGGTGTATCGAACCTTATTGAAACTTTGGATATCCATGTGATTGGGATGATAATTCGTTTGTTGATTGCATGTCGAGACTATAGAGATTTACCCACTGCATGTAAATAATTTCAAAGGAGTATGTGGACTCATCATAGCCAAGTGTTACGTCGTTATAAAGCACTGTCGAACCCTAAACTTGTTATTTTCCCCACTGCTTTCAGCCTTCGGCTGCTCTGCTACTTTGTTAGCTTCCCACCTTGTCACTCTGCAACTTGTCACTAGCAGTCTCCCTACTTGGCTTCTTTGTCTCCTACACATTGTGAGCTCGCCCTGCACATTTAATAGAGAAGAGTTGTAAACATTTTGGTTGCTGTTGGAATTGGGTTGTTGGTTTTCATTCAGAGTTTATCCTTCGCTGCTTGTTCCTTTCAGTAATCATCAGCCTGCAAGTGCCTTATTCTCTCACGGCCCAGTAGTGAGCGTTGTGGCTTCACCTCTCAAGTTTTGTTGGGTCTTAGGGTTTCGTAACATAGTGGGTTTTTGGGTTGGAAAGGTTGCGTCCCCAAGTGTTTACACCTGCTTGGCTTGTCATTCCATATTTTGGGCCTCTGCTGGTTAATGTTGCGTTAGTAAACTCCAGATTTCCTGTGGCAGATGAAGGTTGGGTTCCTCCTCGCGTTGATAGCTACACTGCTATTTGTGGGTGGTTACATTTCAGCAAAGATTTGAGGTAAGAGCTAATAAATATATCTGCATTTTCTTTATATTTTTGTTTTGTCACTTGTATCTGTAAATAAAAGCTGAGTATTGACAGCATTTGTTTGATGCTACACAGGTATCGATTTGTCCTACCGCGTGGTTGGTGCGAGGCTGTGGCAACTGCTTGCTCATGGGTAAGCCTTGGATACCACATGATAGTTATTCCTTGTTCAGTCCCTTATGGGACATTTGATGGTTGGTCGTCGTGGCCTGCAAAAACTCTCGTGGTTTTGGTTTACCTGGGTTACTTGGTTCGCTGTTCTTCGTTGATGTAAAAACCCTTTCTTTATGCGGGGTTTCCGGCTTAGGCCATGACTGTAAATTTTGATTTTTGTTATAGTTACTTGTGTAAATATGTAAAAATGAAAGAAGGCTGGTAAATCCTTACTCTGTTATTTTTGTTTGAAGCTGAGAGGCATTAGAAGAGCTTAAACTCTTTGGTTTTACACCTCTGTTGTAAATTTTGAGATATTAGGGTTTTACCCTAACTTGGCGATATGAAAAAGTATTTACTGTTTCTTTAAATTATCTTTTAATTACAATGTACTACTCTAATTTATTTGGTTATTACTTATATTGTGTAAATGGTTATTTAAGCTCGGTGAATCGAGCATGTCTATGATCTGTTAATTTGATTCCTGCAAATTATTATATTTAATTTTTACCCTGTAAATTATTTAGTATAACTGTATTTTGTTTTAGATTATCTTGAATTTAATTTACTTCATTCTAATGAAGTTTTAAATATTGTTTTATTAACCTTCAGAATATAAGTAATTTCATATTCTTCGAGTTGTACTTATGTAACTGATAGTTACATCTTTATGTACAGAAATTATATTTACTTAGTATTTATTATAAAGGATAAGAATGTTATTTTATTTACATACAATTACTGTTCCTATGATTATGTACATTTTCTTTGTACTTAGTTTATTTATAGGTGTATAAGAGATAGTATTCTATTGTTTTATTCTTATGTTACCTTATTTATATTACAATAATAGTATTTATAAATTAAAAGAAATAACAAACTATCTCTATTCTTTCCTATGAAATGTATTGTAGTGTTTGTTTAAAATTATAAAAGAGACAAGTTAGCAACTGTATAACTTGTTCAAGTTCTGTTAGATAAAAAAATGAAAGAATTATTTACATTACAGCCATAATTAACATATTAAACAAATTATTTTAGCCTTTAGAAATAAGTCTAAGTTTATATATCCTTACTCACAGTTTAGTTGCTATAAATACAGTAATTATTTATCCTAAACAGGAGAAGAAATAGACTGTAGATTTGAAAAGCATTTTTATTTAACCTAACACTACACATTTCAACTATTATATTCTTTTCTTTTGGTTTCAAAATAAATAATAAGATTACTGAAATGAATGTTGTATAAAGAACTATTGATCTATCAAACATACTTCTGTTAATATAATAATATAGTTTCTTTCCCCTTTACTAATAATATGGCATTCACAGTCTAGGTATAACCCTACTCCATGTACAGAATACTGTTTCTTCTGATAACAAATAAAAGAAAACATTCTCATAATCAAGCTAACATCTGATTTTAATTTTGCATCATACTATCTTCATTTAAATACACCACCTGTGCTAGAGTACGATGTGGATTACTCCAGATGGGGAAAAATATAGGTAGGATTTGTTTCTCATTAAGAATAAATTCGTTACTAAACAAGCTAAGATATTCTATCCTCTAAGTTTTTACACTATAAACTGCAAATGCATCATTCAATCACACACAGATAATAACACAAAAATTAATAAATAGCAGAACCTGTTCTTAAAGCTTCGTCGACAACAGCAATGGGAGGCCGTTCCTCCCTACCAACTCCTGGAGAGTGCTCAAACAACGACTCCTCAGGACCCCCGAGCCTGCTCCGCTCTCCCTGGATGGAACTAGGTGCAACAAATAATCAAGTACTAGTCCTGAGACTCAATACCAGTCCTGAACTTATCAGTCAATTCTCTCAGCTAGAAAGCTGTATCAGATCAAGTTACTGCAGTTCATCCCTCAAACATTTTCCTTACAGTTTTTCCTTTTTCCCAATGAATTCCTTGAGGTGCATTCCTCCTGAATGATTCTTCTCCTGGAAAATATCTAAGCAGCCTCAGCTCTCTACATTGGGCACTTTTTAAAATATTGACTAGGTCTTTTTGGGTTAGTTGTCATTAATTGAGCCACCTGCTCTGATCCCACTTTCTTGGGGGATCATGACCCCAAATTTAGGGAAGTTTCCACCTGCAACATAGGAAGTGTTTGAGGATGTTTCCACTTGTCTTTTTCTCTCCACCTAGTTCCTTCCACCAATTTGACCAGTAACACTCTTATTAACAACTCTCCCAAGCTGTTGTCTTCACTTTTTATTTATTAAAAATAAAATATTCAGAATTACATTCCACATCTTTTGAATCTGCTGAGTCATTAGTTTCAACTTAGCATTAAATTTAACATAATGTCTCAGGAATCAAATTAAAACAAGTAACATTCTTTTACAAAATTGGTGTATGTGACATACACACCCCCTTAAAATGTAACATCATCCTTGTTGTTACTTATTCTTCATCCTCTGAAGTCCCCTGGAACAGATTTGGGTATGCTTCCCACATCTTACTTTCTAGTTCCCAGGTGGATTCTTCAGGACTAAGGTTCTTCCATTTCACCTTCACCTTTCCAATGGTGCGCTTCCGAAGTGTAATTTTCCTCCTCCCGAGGATACAGTCTGGTTCCACCAGAATTTCTCCTTTTGGTTCCACCTGTACAACATTCCAATCAACCACACGAGTAGCATCATGAACATATTTATTTAAAACAGAGATATGAAAAACATTATGTACTTTCAAGTTAGGTGGTAATGCTAGTTGATAAGCAACTTGACCAATCCTAGACAAAATATCAAATGGACCACAATAACGAGGTGCCAACTTTGTACAACTCCCTAGTCTTAGAGAGATTTTCTTAGGCCTTACCTTGATGAACACATGTTCACCTACCTAGAACTCCTTGGGAGTTCTTTTCAAGTCTGCTTGACTTTTCTGCTGATCTTATGCCACCTTCATATTTCTCTGCACTTGCTTCACAACTTCCTCCATTTCTTTTAACAATTCTGGACCTAACACTAATCTATCTACTGGATTATTCCAAGAGATAGGAATGTTGCATTTTCGTCCATATAAAATTTCAAATGTACTAAATTTAGCTGATGACTGATAGTTATTGTTATATGCAAATTCTGCTAGATGTAAATAGTCTTCCCACTTACCTGGCTGATCTTTCACATACATCCTCAATAAATATTCCAGTACCTAGTTTACTCTTTCAGTTTGTCCATCTTGTTGAGGATGGAAAGAAGTACTGAAATTCAATGTTGTATTTAATCCTTTAAACAAGGACTTCCAAAAATTTCCTGTAAAATTAGGATCTCTGTCTGAGATTATAACTTTTGGTACTCCATGTAAACGAAAAATATACTTTAGGAAGATATCAACTATATTGGCAGTCTTGTAAGTAGTTTTAACAGGTATAAAATGTGTTGACTTGCTTAACTTATCAACCACTACCATAATAGAGTCATTCTGATTCTGATTTCTAGGTAGTCCAGTAATAAAATATAAGCTAATCACTTCCCATTTCCAGTTAGGAATAGGCAAAGGTTGTAGCAAACCAGCTGGGTGTTGGTGTTCGGTTTTCACATGTTGACATTCTAAATGCCTTGCAATGTATTCAACTACTTTAGTTTTCATATTTGGCCAAAAAATATTCTTTTCTTAACATGGTTATAGTCTTTTGATAACCTGGGTGTCCTGAATATGGTGTTTTATGGACTTCATCCAGAATTAACAACTAACCTTAGGTACATTAGGTACATATAGTTTATCTTTAAATAATAAAAATTCATTTTCATTTAAACTATAACCTTTTATTAAGCTTTCTGTAGGTTCTTCCCTAGTTGTAATTTGCAATTTCTGATCAATTTCATCTTGTTTTACCCCTTCTTTAAGCTGTTCATTTAAATCTGAAACATAAGTGCTAATTGCCGCTATAAAGTTCAGCTTAGCATTTCTGCTTAATGCATCAGCCACCTTATTTTCCTTACCCTTTATATGCTGGATTTCAAAGTCATACTCGGTTAAGAAAGATAACCACCTAGCTTGTCTAGTGTTTAAATTAGGCTGATCTAGAAGATATTTCAGTCCTTTATTGTCGATCATTAAAATAAATTTTCTACCAATTAAATGATGTCGCCACATTTTTAAGGCATGTATTACAACTGCTAGTTCTAGATCATAAGTTGCGTAATTCTTTTCATGAATTTTTAACCTTCTAGACTCATAGGCAATGACATGCCCTTCTTCAGTCAGAACACCACCTAAGCCATCATTACAGGCATCAGTGCATACTACGAAGTCTTTATTGGGATCAACTATTCTTAGAATAGGTGCACTAGTTAATAGAGTTTTTAACTTCTTAAAGCTTTCTTCACATTTCAAGTTCCAGTCAAATTTCTTTCCTTTCTTTTGTAAGGAAGTTATCGGATTTGCTATCCTTGAAAAGCCTTCAATGAACCTCCGGTAATAACCGGTAATTACCATGAACGACCTAACATCCGTTACATCTCTAGAAACCAGCCAATCTTCGATTGCCGATATCTTTTCAGGATCTACTGAAATTCCTTCCTTAGTCACTATGTGACCTAAGTACTGAATTTTATCCTTAAAGAAGTCACACTTACTAAACTTCGCGAAGAGTTGATGTTCTCGCAGCTCTTGTAAAACAATTTTTAGGTGTTCTTTATGTTCTTCTTCCGTTTTTGAGTAAATCAGGATGCCGTCAATAAACACGACCACAAACTTATCTAAATACTTATACATTATATTGTTCACTAAGCACATAAAGACAGCTGGGGCGTTAGTAAGCCCAAATGGCATTATGATAAATTCGTAGTGTCCATACCTTGTTCTAAAGGCTGTCTTGAAGATATCTTCTTCTTTAATTCTTACTTGATGATATCCTGACCTCAAATCTATCTTCGAAAACACCGTGGCTCCACGTAATTGATCAAACAGATCATCTATGCGGGGCAATGAATATCTATTTTTAATAGTCATCTTGTTTAGGTGACAGTAGTCTATGCATAATCGCATAGTTCCGTCTTTCTTTTTAACAAAGATGACTGGTGCCCCTCAAGGAGACACACTAGGATGAATGTACTTTTTATCAATTAACTCTTTTAATGGTGATTTTAACTCATTAAGTTCTAATATGTTCATTCGATAAGGAGCCTTTGAACTAGGTACCGCATCTGGTACCAGTTCAATGGTAAAATCCAATTCCCTCTTTGGAGGTAATCTTGGAATTTCTTCTAGGAATACGTCAGTATATTCTTTTAGAACATGAATATTTTCTAATGTTAACTTATCTGTTTTAGTTTTACCTTCCTCATCTATAATAGTTACTCCATAGGCTTTACATCCTTTTCTAACAGCTCTTTTAAGTTGTAAAGCAGAAATCTGCCTTACTATAGTTTTTCTAGGAATACCCTTAACCTTTAATGGTTGTTCATCACTATTTAAGCATGTAAAAGTTTTATCGTAACAGTTTAAAATCACTTTATGCTGTTCTAACCAGTCCATACCAATCAGCAAATCATATGAGCCAAGTGGCAAAACATTAAGCTTAATTGTAGTTTTAAATTCATCCATAAGTAAAGCACATTATTTCACAAAACAAGTTACTTTTCTTTGAGCCCCAGTGGCTAATTGAACTAACCAAGAATTCTCAAACTTATCGATAGACAAATTACATTTTTCCACTATCTGAGGTGCAATATAACTGAGACTAGCTCCTGGATCGATTAAAATGGTTACAGTGATTTGATTAATCATACCTTCTACTTCTACCATAGAAGTCTGATATTCAGCTTGGTGGTTCTACAAAGCCGCATTAATTCTAGGCATGCTCCTTGCTAGTTCCCTAATGGTCATCTCCTCCTGTACAGTATGAATATTGCTAGCAATATTTTTCCGGTTTGGATAGACCGAAGCATAGTGCAGGCCATTACATTCCCAGCACTTAACAGGCTCTTTATGTTCAAAACTCTTGGTAAAATTTCCATGGTTATTTGCAGCTTCCTTGCCCTTAAAATTATTTGAATTGTTGGAAGTACCATTCCTATTTCCCTGGAAATTCTTGTTGTTAGAATAACTTTTGGTTTTATTATTCTTGAAATTTCTGTGAGGTACAAATTCCTTCTTAAATTCAGGCTAATTGTTATTTTTCTTAGCCTTCCAATTGGCCAAGCCTTCCTTTTTCTGGTTTTGCTCAAAACAAAAGTTATCCTTCCTCATAGCTTCCTCCAAAGTCTTCGGGTTATCATATTCAATTCTGTCTTTGATATGATACGGTATACAGCTAAGAAACTGATGTACTTTTGGTTTCTCGTCTACTAGGTAGGGTACATACCTAAGTAAACTTAAGAATTTACTGTTCATATCCTTCATTGTCATTGAACCTAACTTCAATTCATAAAACTCTTTAGCTCTTTCCTCGTAATACTACTCAGACATAAATTTTCTTTTGAAATACCTTTTAAAGGTACTCTAATTAACTTCTTTTTCTCTTATTCCCTTGACTCTCTTCAGGTCTTGCCACCATATGTCAGCCTTTCTTGAGAGGTTATATATAGCCATCCTTGCCTTTAACTGATTAGAATAATTATATATATGAAAATACTTCTTCATCCCGGATAACCTGGACTATGCTTCCTCCCCCTTCTCAATCTCTCCATTAAAAGTTGGCGGCTTTATCTTTTTAAACTCCCCTGAAATTTCTTCATATGGTTTGTATTTCTTCTTTCTGTCATACAAATCATCTTCACTACTGTCACTAGTAGTATGGTAACTTTGTCGTTCACGTAACCCTTCAGATGATGAACTACTTTCAGTTTTTGCAAGCTTCATCTTTTTGTATTTTCTTTGATGAATGACATCTTCAGATTCTGATCTCGTACTCCTTCCTTCAGTTTGGAACCTTTCTATTAAAATTTGGTTCAATTCTTCCTGAGCCTTTAGGATCCTTTCATTCTCCTTCTTTATAGACTCCATTTTAGTTTTTAAATCTTTTACAGTCTGTAACAGCTCTGAGGAGTTGGCAGTCCCCTCTTCTAACATAGGTTCTCTAGGCAAATTTCTTGTTTCTATATGTGGAGACTCTTCCTGTGCATACTCCCCCAGCTTTTCCATACCTTCCTGTTAAACTTCAGAAAAATGAAATTTTATGTTCTTAACAAAAAACAAAATATATGTTAGCATATTATTTTAATTTACTATTCTATGAAAGCTAGTTGGGCTCCATCAAGGCCTAGTCTTTGAACCTTGTGCTTTGATACCACATGTCAAAATCCCAAAATTTCTGAAAAATTTAAATTTTTTAAAATACAGATAATCTTCATTAATGCAGTAAGCTAATTGTTTTAATTAGTTATATGTTAATGATTTCATTGTCTGAATTATCAACTTGATTTCGTTTATCTTATAGAACAATTCTTTTTCAGTTTAATGACTTATTTTTCTTTGCAACCACAAGGTGGAACTGTCTTGGTATTCTGGGCTTACTTAGCTTTTCAGCTAACGCGGAAAGTTTACCTGCTCTTATAGATTTACAGGTAAGAAATATTTGGTGCTGCTTGTCAATAATCATTACGCATACAGATATATGTTCGTTGCAAAAATAATAGCTCAGTAAAAGAATATAAATGCTATTCAATTTCAATGCTTTTATGAGGTAAAACCTTTAAATCGTTATTCTTTTTAAAGATGCCATGAAAAACGAGATTCAGTTCTATCAGTATTAGTGACAGTTGCTTTCTCTCTCTAGTTGTAATTTATAGTTTATATTGTGTATTAAACTCTTCGATGTTTACCATAGTTGTCGTGTGTGTAAACGCCTTAAATCTTTCTTTGCATGTAGACTAAGGATTGTAGGGTTATTACGTTTAAGGGTCTATCTTAAATTGTGAACATATACTATTTACGTCATGATATATTTGGTTACTCCTTATGATAAGTAATGCACATTGATAAATGAGTTTTTGTACCAATATTCCAACTTCTAAAGCTTTCAAGTTTAAAGGAATTATAACAATATTACATGCTGCTCTTAAAAAGAGTTAAGTTAGTGTTGATGCACTGAGTTCTTTTACACATAACTTATTTTGGAAGATATTGTCCAGATATGGTTATTAATCATAAAAGGTTACCTATTGTTAATCCTAATAGTTACTAGAATGCTTAACACTTTTGTTTGCAAACTTAATAGTTTAAACATAAATAATACTTAAAGGAATAACTAGAGTCAATCTCACAAGATGGATATTTATCATAACTAGGTCATATGAAATTCCTTTTTATAGTTATTAAAAGGCATAATTTTAATGGATTTATAATCATTTGAAAGAATTATTGTCATATTAGTATAAAAGATGGGTCGTTTTATCGACCATGCCCTTGATGAGTTTTTATAGCATAACTCTATATAAATGAATCTTTTGTTTAATGATAAGTGGCATAACCCTTTCCATAATTATAATAGTTTGTTGAAAGACTACTTTGCAAATCATAAATAAAAGTGTCATGAAATGGACCGTGCCCACGATGAGTTATGGTTAAACATTGATCTAAAGTTTTATAACCGTTTAAGAAAAGCGTCCCTTGCTTTCATAATGTGCTAGGTCATGTAAAAGTTTATAACCTTGCTATGATATAACCCTAATATTCGATGGATTTATAAACGTTGGAAAGAATGATCATCGTTTTTCTATAAAGGATGGGTCGTAGTGTTGACTATACCCTTAATAAGTTTAAGACCTAACAATATATTAATGTACTGTTGTTTACATTCCAGCATTTGTTTGATGCTACACATGTATTGATTTGTCCTACCACGTGGTTGGTGCGAGGCTGTGGCAACTGCTTGCTCATGGGTAAGCCTTGGATACCCCATGGCAGTTATTCCTTGTTCAGTCCCTTATGGGACATTTGATGGTTGGTCTCCATGGCCTACAAAACCATCGTGGTTTTGGTTTACCTGGGTTACTTGGTTCACTGTTCTTCGTTGATGTAAAAACCCTTGCTTTATGCAGGGTTTCCGGCTTAGGCCATGACTGTAAATTTTTATTTTTGTTATAGTTATTTGTGTAAATATGTAAAAATGAAAGAAGGCTGGTAAAGCCTTACTCTGTTAGTTTTGTTTGAAGCCGAGAGGCATTAGAAGAGCTTAAACTCTTTGGTTTTACACCTCTATTATAAATTTTGAGATATTAGGGTTTTACCCTAACTTGGCGATATGAAAAAGTATTTACTGTTTCTTTAAATTATCTTTTAATTACAATGTACTACTGTAATTTATTTGGTTATTACTTATATCATGTAAATGGGTATTTAAGCTCGGTGAATCGAGCATGTCTATGTTCTGTTAATTTGATTCGTGCAAATTATTATATTTAATTTTTACCTTGTAAATTATTTAGTATAACTGTATTTTGTTTTAGATTATCTTGACTTTAATTTACTTCATTCTAATGAAGTTTTAAATATTGTTTTATTAACCTTCAGAATATAAGTAATTTCATATTCTTCGAGTTGTACTTATGTAACTGATAGTTACATCTTTAAGTACAGAAATTATATTTACTTAGTATTTATTATAAAGGAATAATAATGTTATTTTATTTACATACAATTCAATGTTCCTATGATTATGTACATTTCCTTTGTACTTAGTTTATTTATAGGTCTATAAGAGATAGTATTCTATTGTTGTATTCTTATGTTACCTTATTTATATTACAATAATAGTATTTAAAGATTAAAATAAATAACAAACTATCTCTATTCTTTCCTATGAAATGTATTGTAGTGTTTGTTTTAAATTATAAACGAGACAAGTTAGCAGCTGTAAAACTTGTTCAAGTTCAGTTAGATAAAAAAATGAAAGAATTATTTAAGTTACAGCCATAATTAACATCTTAAACAAATTAGTTTAGTCTTTAGAAATAAGTCTAAGTTTATCTATCCTTACTCACAGTTTAGTTGCTATAAATACAGTAGTTATTTATCCTAAACAGGAGAAGAAATAGACTGTAGGTTTGAAAAGCATTTTTATTTAACCTAACAATACACATTTCAACTATTATATTCTTTTCTTTTGGTTTCAAAATAAATAATAAGATTACTGAAGTTAATGTTGTATAAAGAACTATTGATCTATCAAACATACTTCTATTAATATAATAATATAGTTTCTTTCCCCTTTACTAATAATCTGGCATTCACAGTCTAGGTATAACCCTACTCCATGTACACAATATTGTTTCTTTTGATAACAAATAAAAGAAAACATTCTCATAATCAAGCTAACATCTTATTTTAATTTTGCATCATACTATCTTCATTTAAATACACCACCTGTGCTAGAGTACAATCTGGATTACTTCAGATGGAGAAAAACACAGGTAGGATTTGTTTCTCATTAAGAATAAATTCACCACTAAACAAGCTAAGATATTCTATCCTCTAAGTTTTTACACTATAAACTGCAAATGCATCATTGAATCACACATAGATAATAAGACATAAATGAATAAATAGCAGAACCTGTTCTTAAAGCTTCGTCGACAACAGCAATGAAAGGTCATTCCTCCCTACCAACTCCTGGAGAGCGCCCAAACAACGACTCCTCAGGACCCCCGAGCCTACTCTGGTCTCCCTGGCTAGAACTAGGTGCAGCAAATAATCAAGTACTAGTCCTGAGACTCAATACCAGTCCTGAACTTATCAGTCAATTCTCTCAGCTAGAAAGCTGTATCAGATCAAGTTACTGCAGTTCATCCCTCAAACACCTTCCTTACAGTTTTCCCTTTTTCCCAATGAATTCCTTGAAGTGCATTCCTCCTAAATGATTCTTCTCCTGGAAAATATCTCAGCAGCCTCAGCTCTCTACATTGGGCACTTTTTAAAAGATTGCCTAGGTCTTTTTGGGTTAGTTGTCATTAATTGAGCCACCTGCTCTGATCCCACTTTCTTGGGGGATCATGACCCCAAATGTAGGGAAGTTGCCACCTGCAACAAAGGAAGTGTTTGAGGATTCTGCCACTTTTCTTTTGCTCTCCACCTAGTTCCTTCCACCAGTTTGACCAGTAACACTCTTATTAACAGCTCTCCCAAGCTATTGTCTCCACTTTTTATTTATTAAAAATAAAATATTTAGAATTACATTCCACATCTTTTGACTCTACTGCGTCATCAATTTCAACTTAGCATTAAATTTAACATAATGTCTTAGGAATCAAATTAAAACAAATAACATTATTTTACAAAATTGGGGTATGTGACAAGAAGGGTAAAAGTTGTAATAGAACGGTGTTTCTCAATCCGCAATCCGCATTGTAGAAGTGGGATTATGGAAGGTTAGAATCATAGCAAGGTTAAGCTTTTTTCCATCCACAATCTGCATTATGAAAGCAGAGTTGTGGAAGGAGAGGTCCGTTACGGAAGAATTTCCGTGGAAGACTTCTAAGCTTAAATTTTGGGAACCCAACCAGTTAGAGGATGAAAAGGTAGATCTTAAGGATATCCTTCCTCGGGTTCTTGGTAATTTTGTGATGTTTAATGTATCATTTAAGAGGACGAAGAATCTTAAGGTGGGTTTCTAATAAGAATACAGTCTGTGGTAATTATGTATAACAAATAATTAATAAAATGACCTCATTCATAGCATGTATTGTATGAGAAGAATTTTTTTTATGCATTTTAGTAGGTTATATGGGTATGCTACATATGGTATCAGAGCTACAGGTTTCAACCATGTCTCCATTTGGGAACATTTAGTTTCACTAAATCACTGAAAAACTTTGTTCTAACCATAACAATTCGTGTCGGAATGTTTTGTGCACAAGAAAAATTGTTTTGTAACAAGATATAACAATGGCCTCACAAAATGAGAATGCGGATCGACCTGAAGAAGGTGCACCAACCCACGCTCAATGCAACCAGAATATGAACACTATGAATCCAGTCAAGTACTGGAAACAATGAGAAACTTGATCGTAGAGATATAGAGTTTTAAAGTGGATAGAGAGCAGCTAAAGAGGGCTCAAGAAAAGCAGTAGGAGATTAATGAGATATTGTTACAAATTTTGCAAGAGAATAATAATGGGGACAAACCCCAAACAAAGATTCGAAGGGACCCAGAAGTTGAGGAGAGTTTCGAAAGAAAAGGCAGTTCCTCCAATAGAACTCAAAAATATGTGAATCGAGCCAAGTGGGTCAATAAAAGAAAAATGAACTACTTGAAAGGGGAATTTAAAAAGATCAAACATGCTATCTTTGACGGGTAATCAAAGACCGGAGAAGAATCAGAAGCTTGGTTGCTAGACATTAAAAAGTACTTCCAAATATATAATTACTCCAACAACATGAAGGTGCGGATGGAAATCTAGAACCTAAAGAGAAAGGCCTGCATTTGGTGGTAGGATATGAATATTTCTTAGGGATTAAAAGAGAAGAACCTAGAATGGTCAAAGTTTAAGAAATTCTTCAGGAAGAGGTATTTGTCAGAAAGCTACTATGAGCGAAAGACAAAGGAATTTTATGAACTAAGACTTAGCCAAATGGCTATAGAAGACCCCATTAACAAAATTTTACATCTGCTACGTTTCATGCCCTATATTAAGGAAGAAAAGGTGAAAGTGCAATGATTCTTAAACTAATTTTCGTAGTTTTACAAGGACCGGATTGAATTTGACAATCCCAGAACTTTGGATGAAGTCTTAAGAAAGGAAAGGTTGTTCTTTGAACAATACAAATAAAGGAATGACCTCTCCAAGGTTTGGAAGGATACGAAACAAGAAAATCTCAACCAACGAAAGAAGGGCTTCCATCCCCCACCGTTCATAAACATGCGAAGAATCTAGCAAGGAAATTCCTACAATAGAAAAGAGAAGTTTTCACAGAAGAACAATAATCCTATGAAACTTGGACCCAAAGGGACTGTTGGAGCCCTTAAAGAACCTCTTTAGTGTTGGGAATGTGGAGAGCCCCATTTATGAATGAAATTCCCACTCCTCAACCAATCAAATGAGGTTGTACACAACTTGAAAGAAGCTTCCACTGTTGGGGAAGTTGGCAAAAATTTCCACCAAATTAATGCAGCCCTTGAAAATTGACAGGAAGATCATCAATCTATGATTGTGAATATTGGAGGTACTATTACTAATCGAAATATTTCTATACTGATTGTCTTGGGGGCTACATTAAGTTACATCACGCCCAAAATGACAGAGAACTACTAGCTCGTCAAGGTAAGGCATGCAAAAACCTGGTCAGTCCAACTGACCATTGGAGCAAAAAGAAAGGTAACTAAGTTTATTGTTGACTGTGCAACTAAAATACTAGATCATGTAACTAGGATTAATATGAATGTTTTTCCTCTAGAGTCGTATGATATGTTATTGGCATGGATTGGTTAACAAAGTATAAAGTAATAATGAATTGCTTTGATAAAACCTTTACTTATGTGGTTGAGGATCTAATTGTTAGGAAGGTAGAAGGTGCCAGTAAACATGTAAACATGTCTCCTTAAGACAATTTTTTTCCGTGTAATTAAAGAGGAGTATGAGAAAGGGCTGTAAGATTTATGCAGTGTGGGTCGCTGACGTGCTCCTTAATAAAGGACCACGGGGGATTCACCTTTTTGAGCAATATCTTATCATGTTCATTCATAAAGCGGGGTTTTTAATTGTGAAAAATAAGGTCAATATATTGTAGGTATTAGGGGGCGAGGAATAGGACATGCATTAGAGGAAATTTGGGGTCTAAAATGGGCCTTATAAGAAAACGTGCCAAAATAAGTTTTTGTGAGTTGGAATTCAAGAACCAATAGAATTTCAATAAAATAAGTCAACCATAATGGTTGAATTGACATATTTTTCATTAAAAAAAACTACTTTTTTTGTTCGTATTTTCGACATATCTCATTGTGTTTTTACTCAAATTTCGATTGGGAGAGCTCGTTGGATGCAGAATTTGATTCCACATCCAACGAGTACCCACACTGCATACTTTTTATGGACCCCGCTACCCCAAAAACAAGAAATAGCTGAAAAAATGTGATGATGACATCATCATCACATTTTTTCAGGTATTTCTTGTTTGTGGGGTAGAGGGGTCCGTCAAAAGTATGCAGTGTGGGTGCTCGTTGGATGCGAAATCAAATTCCGCATCCAACGAGCTCTCCTGATCGAAATTTGAGTAAACAAACAGGGAGATATGTTGAAAATACGAACACAAAAAGTAGTTTTTTTCTTTCTTCCTCCAAAATTAATCAATATTATTTTATTATTTTAACTATTAATTTATTATTTTAACTATTATTTTATTATTTTCCTTAGGAGGCCCATTTTAGACCCCAAAATTCCTCTAATGGGGGGTTTATACATATTACGAGTATAAAATTGGGTTTCTAGTAAAAATAAGGAATATATGATAAAAATATGGGTTTTTTAATTGGAAATATGTATTGGGAGGGAGGATCAACAAAATTATTTTGGTCAATAATTATCTATATCTAGTGAAATTAGGGGTATTCTTTAATATGCCATGAACAAAGGCGCTATGACATGGTTTCACTAAGTGAAGACCCTGTGTAAAGGACAAGCACATGTAAAGGACCACCCAGTCTTAAGAGAGTTTATGAACATGTTTCCAAAAGAGATACTAGGATTACCCCCTCAATGAGAAATAGACTTCTCCATTGAGATTGTGCCTAGGTTTGCACTAGTATCTAAGATACCTTACCATATGAGCATCCCTGAGTTAACCGAATTGAATATTCAACTATAAGAACTACTAGACAAAGGTTACATCATATCCAGTGTGTCCCCTTGGGGAGCAACAGTTTAATTTTTTAAGAAAAGGGATGGGACCCTAATACTTTGCATAGATTATAGACAACTAAATAAAGTGACCATCAAGAATAAGTATCGGTGCCTTAGATTAACGATCTAGTCAATCAAGTAGGGGCATCTAAAATATTCTCCAAATTATATTTGTGGTCCAGTTATCTCCATATCAGCATTAAGGAAGAAGATGTTAGTAAAAAATCCTTCCATACCCAATACAGACACTCCGAATTCGTAATAATTCCTTTTGTCTTAACCAATTCCCCTGCTACATTCATGTGTCTACTGAATAGTATCTTTAACAAGTATCTAGATATTTTTTTGTTAATTTTGATTGATTATATCATGATCTACTCAAGGACGGAAGAGGAACATCAACAACCCTTGATAATCATATTACATATCCCAAGAAACCACCAACTATATGATAAATTTGAGAAATATGAATTCTTTAAGAAAGACATTCAGTACTTAAGACATGTCATCTTAGAAAAAGGGATTGTGGTAGATCCGTAGAAGATAAAGGAAATTCTAGAATGGCATGTGCCTAAATATGTCACTGACATTTGATCTTTCATGGGACTTAGTGGTTACTACTGGCAATTCATCTAAGGATTCTCAAATATTGCCTATTCCATTACTTCCTTGCAAAAGAAAGGACTAAAGTTTATGTCGTCCTTGAAGTGTTAGGAAAGTTTTGAAAACTTAAAAATATTGTTAACCTTGGCTCCAATATTAAAGGTAGCAGACCCCTATAAAGACTACATAGTCTGTACAAATGCTAGTAAGGAGGCATTGGGGTGAGTCTTATCTCAAGAACAGAATGCGGTATGTTACGAATCTCACAAATTGAAAGTGAATGAACAAGATTATGTAGTGCATGATCTAGAATTGACAGCAGTAGTGCATACCTTAAAAATGTGGCATTACTACCTGTTCGGGAAGAAGTTCCTTTTATTGACAGACAACACCTGCGTAAAAAATATGTTTACTCAGTCGAGGATAAATTCTAGACAAGAAAGATGGATGGCCTTCTTAAGTGAATTCGATTTTGAAGTCAAGCATATCAAGGGTAAGGAAAATAGAATGGATGATGCACTCAGTCAATGAAATCACGAAGTATATGAGATCACTATGATCCAACCAGAAAGTGATCTGATGAGCAGAATAAAAACAACCAACATCCATGATGTTGAGTATGAAAATTTACTGAATAAGCTGCTGAAAGACGAGGTAAACTTGAATGGGACAGAATTCAATGTAGACGAGAAAGAGTTAATTTGGTTTAAAGGGAGGTTAAACATGCCTAATGTTGCATATTTAAAAGTGTTTATTCTCAATGAAATGCACAAATCCCCTTATGCAGGGCACCTTGGTTACCAAAAGATGATAACAACCCTCAAAAAGAAATTCCTTTGGCCTAAATTAAAGGTAGATGTAGTTGATTATATGTCTAAATGTTTGGAATTTCAATAGGTGAAATTTGAACACCAACATCTAATAGGTTTGTTAAAACCTTTCCCAATTCCTGAATGGAAATGGGAGGTAATATCCTTAGATTTCGTCACAGGTTTTCCATTAACTCAAAAGAAACATGATTCAATTATGGTTGTAGTAGATAAGTTAAGCAATCTGCTCATTTTATTCCTGTGAAGTCAACTTATAAGGTTGTCAATGTTGCAGAAATATTCATCAAGGAAGTATTCTGACTTCATGGAGTACCAAGCTAGTAATTTATGACCGAGATGTCAAGTTTACATCAAACGTTTGGAAATCACTGTTTGCAGGGTTAGAAACCAAGATAAATTTCAGCACTATCTATCACCCTGAAACAAATGGATAAGCAGAACGAATGAACCAAGTCATATAATACATGAAACGTCGATTTCTCCCCTGTTACATGCAAAAGCACCAGCATTAGATCAATGGGATCATAAGAAAGAGTTCATGGAAAAATACAACAACAAACCATATTTGTAAAACAAAGAAAATATTTTTAACGTTTTTTTAATATACAATGGCTAAACTAAATAATACAAACAAACAAAAGTATACCTTATTTCTTGTAAAGTGGGTCACTGTGGCCATCTTCTGAAGTGGTCCACCTCTCCATAGGTTGGTTCTCCAATGGTCTCCAGGTGGGTAGGGAGAATTTCTCGACGTACAACGTGGAAATGGTATGGCGACGAGACGATGGAAAAAGGGTGTGTGGATACCTGAGAGCAAAAGGTGTCCTAGCGTACTCAAAATGAAAATGGGAAAAAATGTCTTTTGGGAGAGCCCTTCACAACATATTTATAGAATGGTTCTAGGGTTTTTTGACCCAATGTGCTTACCCATGTTATTTTCCTATGGTTTTATCTCTTTTAGGGTTTTTGAACCCTTTTATGAGAGAGTGATGGTAAACCATAGTAAATAATAATGTTTTGGACCATTTTTTATGCAAATAAAATTGTGAACGTCAAAAGTAAGGGAAATATGGTAGGAATATGAAGTATGTATATGGTTTAGACCATGTAGAGCTAGGTGAACATTTTTTTGTGTTCATAGATTTCTCACTGATGTGTGAGGGCAGGAGCTCATCATATGGATGAAGGACATCATAAGATCATGTGAATAGTGGAGATACTAGAGAGACCTACGAAGAAGTGGAGCTTCCTCATTCGAACCATGGTGGCTTTTGGTTTTTTATTAATGAGTCCTAAAAAATGGATGAGGTACATATAATGTGTGACATGTATATGGACAAGGCAAGTGCCCCCCACGCTCTTAACAATGTCAAAAGAATAAACAATGGGATCAAGGCTCAAAAACATGGGAGCCGATATATACATATACAAATGATGATACATAATGGTGGCCTCAAGAGAATGCTGATATGAATAACTAATACATAGGAACAATGTTGATATGAATAACTAATACATAGGAACAATGGTGTGTCACATGCCCCAATTTGCAAAACATTTTATGTTTTAAGAAACATTATGTTATATTTTATTATAAAGTTTGTAATTAATGACCAAGTGGGGTCAAGGATAATTGAATGTAATTGTTGAATATTTTATTAATTAATAAATGAAAGATGAGACAACGGCTTAAGGAATCTATTAAATGAATGTTTTACTGGTCACTTAGTGGAGTAGGTTATCTTGAGAGCAGATTGACACTTGGAAGAATCCTCAAACTACTTCTAGCTGTTGTAGGAGGCAAATTCCCCCTATTTTTGTGGTCATGTCCCCCAAGAAAGTGGAACAAGAGCAGGTGGCTCATTAAGTGAAAACTAACCCAAAATATCTAGGCATGCTAATAAAACTTCCCATTGAAGACAGCTGAGGCTACTCATTCTTGACTTGTGAACATTCTGAGTGAATGAAGTGCACAAGAAAATTCGATGGAGGGGACTAACTGAATTTTGTTTTGAGTGAAAAGTGTTGAAGACCTGAACTAGTACAACTATTCTAAGCTGTGTTCATACTACTACATGCAAAACTGATTCACTGTTGAACACTCAGTAGAGTTGCAGAGAATTATTACACTACATCTCTCACCTAGTAATTCTACTAGGTGGACCAGGAGACAAGCTCGGGGGTCCTAAAATTTGTAGTTCAGCTTTTCGCCAGGAGTTGGTTGGGAGGCACAAGTTCCTTAAATTGTTGTCACCTCTTCTATATTTCCAGGTTCTACATGATTTATCTAGATTTCTAATTGTTTATTTACACCTAGAAGGATTGAGTTTAAGTAATATTATGCTATGCTTATGTTCTGTTGCTGCTAGGGTTAGTTAAAAGAAATACTTTTACTGTGAAAAGATATTTAAATGTTGGATTAGATAGATTAGGGTAAATGATTAGAAGAATTTCTAGTTTTACTGATAGATAAAAAAAATACCTAACTGTATTTTTCCACACATTTTTAAAGGCAGTACTCTAGTACAGTAGGTAAGATTAACTTCAGATAAAGAATCAAATGAAGTATGCATGAATGTGTTTTATTACCTTCTACAGGTTTCGTAAGAGTTATTCATATGTATGTTATTCCTTTCTATTTTAGATTGTTTCCTTAGACAAAGTATTCTGTAATAATATAAACAAATCTATCTCTAGGAAAGATTTAAAAATATAAATATACTTAATCTTTGTATTTACTTACACAATAGATATACTATTTACTATAAGCCTATTATTATAGTAATTAACAGACATTATAAAATCAGGAAAATAAATAAGTAGGGTTAACTTAAGAAATAGTAAAATAAGGCTAGAAGTTTACTAAGATAACTTCATCATTAATCTAAGTAATTTTTTTTTAACTTGAATGACATTATCATCAAATATCAAACTATGTAAGGAATTAAAAATAATTTAAGGTTTTAAAAATAAAACCTATCTTAAAGGAACTGTAAAATATAAATAGCATTATCACCTCTTTTACTAGTAGAGGGGTTATGCAGTTTCACACATAAAAAAAAATTAAAGCTTACTTACTTCATTTATATAACCATAAGCATCGAATAGGTGGATATATAAAATTTAATACATTATCCACAAGAAAAGTATTAAAATTGTATGATAAATATAAACTGAGAGAAAATAAGTAAGAGACCTTTCAAATAATCTAACCCCAGAAATACAGTAAAGTCTTAGGTTATTTATTCAAATTTTCTTCTATCTTTTTGTTGAATAATTTCTTACTGATAGTAAAAATCTAGTTTTGTCATAGAAATCAACTGTCTAAATTTTTTATTTATCTCATAATCAAAATCAAACAGCTAGGAATAGAAACACGATAAACTTCTTAAAAGATATTCTTTAACTATCTATTCAATAAAACAAATATCAACTTACAATAACAATAACCTTTTGTAAGTTAAATTTAAAAGAATTGAAAAATAAACCAGTACAGATAAACATTACAGCTTGCCATTTTTTCTCTTAAAACCACAAGTATATATTTTTTTCCGAATATAGAAGTCACGTAACAATAAGCTTAAAATATTTTTCAATTTATAGATAGCATCTAAACCCTATCAGCATTACCAAAACTACTACTATCACCTTAGAGGTTACGGGCTAATGGCCCTTTTACAACTTAAGACATGGCTTAATAGCCTGTTCAAAAATAACATTACTGTAATTCAATTATGGCCGAAAAGGTCCCATAAATAATTTATTAAGTCACAGCTATGAAATCCCCAAATTTCCAACACAAAATAGCCACTAGGGATTCGAAGAATTCTTAAACAACACATCACAGTATCAGCCACATGGCCTTCCAAAATGAACACAACATAATGTAACCATGGCCAAGCAAAACCCAAGAACCAAGTGGGTAATATCAATAAACACACCATACAACCAGTGCAGGAGAAAATCTCAGGCGAGACCGAGGCTTACCAGGATGAATGCCATCATGGAAGCCCTATTGGTGGTGTCCATCAGCATAGAGCCATTATCTTGAGAGCCTGTGCAATAAAAAATCCCAAATGTTAAATACATATAATTAACAAAATAACAATCACATATTGCTTCAGAAGAGTTATAAACAATTTCTTTTTCTTACCGAAGAGAGAATGCACAACTGTATTGGTGTTGTGAACAAACCCTAGCCAACGTTAAGAGTACAACGAGCTTCAAGGAAGCACTGTCAGAAGAAAATACAATGCACAGTGTTCAAGTTCGAAATCCAAAGCCACAACGAGGCAGATTCAAGCTACACTAGAAAATGAGTAGTAAGACAGAGAACCCGATACTCTCTAATAACACTCTTTTAAACAGTCGAGAACTGTGCTCACTCTATCAAGTCCACTCTCACCGCACCAGAGTATGGATGGTGGCACTTGCAGAGTCAAGGCAACAGCATTGGAGTGGTGTTTACAGAGCTAGGGTAATGGCAATGGAGAGTTCTTACTCAGATCAAGAACATTGGCCACATGAACCTCTTTACACAGAAGAAAAACGACTTTTGGCCAGGAGGCTTACACACATTGGAGTGACAGTAAGGCCATGTGACCATGAGTTTGTAGCTCATCCACTTAACAGAAAAGACAAAATATTAGGGAAAATGTGATTTTCGGGTTTTTGAACAGTCTTATATTGCTTCCAAATTCAACCAAAAACCTAACCATCGAGTAATGACCACGTTGCATTGAAATTATTTGCAAAGAGTGAGTTTTATATTATAGTTCGAAACCTCTTTGGAGCTGTCTTCATAAAATAGCATTTTATAATGAAAAATATGGTTAAAAACCTTTGGCTTAACTCACAATATCGTGACATTGTGAATGTGCATTTTAAAACCCTAAATAATCATATAGGAAGGTAACAGTTACACACACTAGGGTTTTAACTTATGTCTTATAACCTTTGAAAATGGGTAAACACTTGTGTAATGAATCATTCAACTTGATATGCATATTAAACAACAACTTGGGAGAAACCATAGCATGAAAAAAGACCTTGTAAAAAGGCTTAATATTTAATGTTTGTGTGCTTTTAAACCTAAGTTGATGATTAGCTTGATTTTTGTCAATCTAGGTATTAAACTTAGATCCATATATCACCTTGTGAGATGAAGATCATATAAAAGGTAAGTTAGCTAGAATATTTTGTAGAGAGCAACCTTTTATTTCTTTATCCGAATGGCAGTAATGCTATTTTTTTAAAATATAAAATTTGTACTATTCCATTTTCATTTGGTAAGTACTAGAATAGTTATAAAGAATATGTTATGCACTAGGTTTAATTTCTATGTGTGAATCTCAATCAATGTACTTCATGACTATACCTAGATCATAGGTTTTCGTAAGTGTATTTAACTCATTTATTGTTGAAAAAAAATATTCTTGAGTCACCTCAACATCAAGTAAATAAACATAAAGAAATATGCTATATAATTACCTTTCACTAGAGTTACATAAAAACAAAATATGATAATAGGTGGATGACAGTTAAATGAAAAAGTTATAGTTATAGCGAAATGAAAGAAATATGGACTATGTTCAGTTTACTAAACACTTATGTTTACCAAGAACTATTTAAAACATAAATTTATAGATCAACGATACCTCATCCATTTTGATAAAAGTTGTAAAGTAAATAGAATTAAAAGCATTATATTTTATGCTAGTTGAGATAATAATTCTCGATCTGGAAACTGGTGACAAAACGTCTTACCTGTAAAGAACCTATAAAAGAAGCATCACTTCACCGCATTAGCTAAAAAGATAAGTATGCCTTGATCTCAAATAAAGTTCCTTCCTACTTTCATAAAACAGTAAAACAAACTTAGCACTAGTAATTAAACAAATGTTTCATTTCTTGTTGTTCCAAATCTTAACGTGCTAAATCAAATCCTTAACAATGAATTATGAAAACAAACAAATAAGTATGCAGAACTAGAGATTAACAAAAGAATCTGTTCTATTTTAAAATTGTTTAAAGTAACTGTTAGTAGTTAATTGTTCCTAGGTAGTGATGACTACAAACATTTTATGTTATATGAAAATTTTTAAAATTTAATGAATTATTGGAGTATCACAAGGTGTACATATATACAGACTCAATGATTGAGAGTCAGAATCTCTATGGTACAATGTGTAGCATCAATTACTAGAGATACATGGAAGCGCAGTATTGGGGCTTCCGAACACTATTGCCATCACAGCAAGGAAATCACAAGGGACGTGAAAATATCTGGGTCCCATAGTAGACTCACCAATGTGCTAGATTCAGGTGACAATCGAGGTCTTTGACCAAATACTGAATGGACCAATACCTTGTATGAATATAAATGGTGCGATGATGTTTCTGAAGTTGAGGATGTGAGACACAACCATCCTGAGAGGCACTAATAACTCCTCTCAAGTGGTCCAAGGAACTCATCAATGAGGTGGATGAAACCAGGATACAAGGACCTCTGTGTTTATCCTCTGGAATAGATTGTTGATGTCCACAGAGGGAGACCTACAACTAATTAAGGGAATGATGTGTCCTTGACTAGAAGCGTGAGGGGGATAACCAATGATGTGGGACAATCTGGGGACTGACACACTGAATGGGGTAACCGGGGCAGGGGATACGGGGGAATCAATCTTCCTTTGTTCAGAGCATGACAGTAGGGCTGACTCAGCAGCAAATGAAACTGACTCATGGGAGAGGGATCATAGCTATAATACCGGGAAAATAACTACAGATGGGAAATAATGAGGGAAGTAACTGGAAGTGATATCCAAGGGATCCAAGGAAGAATCATCGCAAAAAAATATGAAAAAAAGAGACCCAATGGGGAATGTTGTCAAATTGTGATATATGGGGTGGTGCTTAAAGACACTGTTATGATAGGAACTCGTGGATTTTTAGCAATCCCAAGAAAGTAAATGCTCGATGGTGTTTTCAGTTTTAGAGAGTCAAAAAACATGGAGAAGACTCCAATGTGGTCTCTTTTTTGTATGTAGTCTCCTAAGCTCGAAAAGGGATAAAAGTGTACAAAGGAGAGATTTCCCAACCTTTGGGGAAGAAAGACTTATTTACCATTGGTATTCCAATCAGGCCGAAAAGGTTAAGGGCCTATACTGACTGGATGGTCATTCAAATAATTTTACGATCATGAATGAAACCAAGTTTGGTCGACAATATTTTCTTGATAAGAGGGATAGAAAAGAGCTTAAAGAAAACCCATAATGAGTTTTTTTGTAAAGTACAGTCCCAGAGTTCAAAAAAGCATAAAAGGGTGCAAAGGGAAACGTTCTTGGCTTGAGTGTGCCAAGGTGGTCCTTTTCTTATGATAGTCTACATGTTCAAAAAAGGAGATAAAAGAGGCTACATAGGCACCCTTTCAAATACTTTAACGAGTGTGAAAGGAAGCAAGCATGCTTGAGAATCTTTTCATTCATTTAGGAGTCAAAAAAAATCTTAACGAAAAATCCATAATGGTCAATCAAGCAAGGGGGAAGTGTTCGATATATGGAAAGAGGTTATGTTGTGAACATAGCTGAGAGCAATACATGTAGAACATCAATGGGGCCCCTTGCGAGATGATGGATGGAGGTAAAGATGTCCAGCTGTGCAGTATGGATGGAGTGGATGGCTTGCGAACATGCCAATACATACAAAGGGGATTCACATGATGGCATGTAAATCAAGGTGACTTCCAAGACACATCCTAGAAAATCATAGTGAGATCACAAGACAAGGGTCTCATAAAAAGACAAAGGACAGAAAACTGAACCAGGTGGTGTGAATGGTGTCTCAAACGGACTCTATATGACTCTGAGTAGCAGCTAGTGATGCTTCCCTTGGTGCAGTGGTGCACAGGGAAAAGATAGGCCAAATGGAGGCCTATGGGTATAGAGCTATCTCAATGTACAAGGTGTGATTCACCTTGTGGTGTACAAATCGACAAGACTCCGGGAAATGTCCTGAAGAGTCAGTAGGGAGAGAGGAAGTCTAGAAGGTCGTTACTCGACATGGGAGCTT
The DNA here is from genome assembly GCA_001517045.1 of Pseudotsuga menziesii. NCBI lineage: Eukaryota > Viridiplantae > Streptophyta > Pinopsida > Pinales > Pinaceae > Pseudotsuga > Pseudotsuga menziesii. The sequence continues at coordinate 298,297 of LPNX010054064.1, forward strand.
TTTTCACAATGGTGGCAGCTTCCTATCCTTGTAGAGGATGATCCATACGTGAACATGGATGAATGGGGATATCTTGAAGATGCCTTGGTGTCTAGCACAATTCTAGGGATTTGAATGTATGATAGCATGGTGGTAGATATATCATATGTGTGACATACTATGTGAATGTGTAGACATGGGACCGGACCCTCCAGTGGGGTACCAGCGGCACAAGGGTAGAGTATGTGTTAGATCCATTCGCTCATGTGAAAATGATGCAACAAAGTTATACTATGGAGTCATTGTGACTATAAGTGGAGCAACTACTGGAAGGGGTCACTAACTCAAGGTAAAAACAATGCAAAACAAAAAGAAAAACTATGACCTAGTTGTACTCATGGTGGCGCCTGGCATAGAACCCTTGGCGAAGGAAATTGACCTTGTCGTGGAGACTCTGCAATTGGCGCAAAGTATGTGGGGGTGAATATTGAGAATGGTTTGAAACTTCAAAGGATCAATTGCAATCCCTCTATGAGATATGATGAATCCGAGTAAATTCCCTACAAGAACACAAAACACACACTTGAGGGGGTTCAAGCGGACGTTGTATTTGTTACATCGCAAGAAGAGTTGATGTAAGTCTTCCATATGCTGTGAAAACTTCTGAGAGAGAGTGGTGAGGTATTCTAGGTAGAACAATATAATATGGATAAGGTCATGCAAGCAGAACGTCATGGCCCACTAAAAAAGTGGCTCCAACATTTTTAAGGCCAAATGGCATAACTCGATATGCAAATGTGCCCTACAGGGTTGCAAAAGAAATCTTGTACTAGTCAATGAATGGAGTGGGGAAGTTGTCCTTGGGACATCCCAAGTTTAAATCACAAAATTCAGTACATACATGAATGGTACCTTGTTTTTGTTAACAGGAATAGGATTGGAAACCCAAGTGGCATACAGAATGGGGTATATGAAAACTTCTTTACGTATTTTTTCGATCTCAGCTTTTATAACAGGAGCCTTTGAGGGGTGAATTGGTATTTTTTTTGCGAACACGTGCCACATCAGTCCATTTTTCAATACAATGTTCAGCAATAGATGGATCAAGCCTAGGCATCTAAGTATAGGACCAAGCAAAAATATCATGAAACTCCTGAAAAATTGCTTTGTATGAAGCGACTTCTTTAGGGGAGCAAGATTCTCCCAGTGTAATATCTTTGACTACCTTAGGGTTGGTTGATATATTGACCTTGATAGTTGGGATATGTTAGCCATGTTTCCCTCTTCAAAGGCTTCGGGTGCTAGAATGGGGTTCTTGAACCAGTCTACTTTTCCATGGATGAAGTCTTTGGATTCAATTGAGTATTGATCCGACAAGGAGAGGGGTTCATCAGGAATAAATAATGAGCGATGGTGCATATCATCCCAGGGGTAATCAAGAGCCAAAATATCTTCAATAATCTCCTCATCATTATTGAAACAATGCATAGATAGACTAGAGGGTCCTATATAATTAAGGAGACAGAAGGACTGGTGTTGGTCGTGTCCGAGGAAGAAATCGAAGGGTAGATCTCCTTAAGGGCAGTAATGTTGGACACATGCGAGTGTTGCTAAATGTCTCTAAGGAGTGACCGATACTCAGGAAAGTCTAGAAAATGGTGAGAGTAATGACCATACAAGCTGTAAAATTCCTAAGGATGGTTGGTTCGGAATGACTTGTTCTTAGCCACTGATGGATCCAAGATGGTAACCATTGGATTGTCATCAGCTTCATTTATAGTATCCATGTGGGTTCGAAGGATAGGACACTTAGGACAATTTAATGTTGTGTGGCCTTGGAAATCGTATAAAGCACACATGGGAGCCGGATAAGGTTCAATAGTTTCTTTGGCGGCCTTTCCCCCATCCTTCTTTGGAGGAGTAGGCACAGATGTGGAGACATGAGTAGTATTCAATGCGCCATGAGGTAGGTGTGACAATGTCTTCATGGGTTGGACAGGAGTCACCACAACCTAAGGAACCGGGGGTTGAGTGGGTAGATCAAGGTACCACAGAAGAATTCCCAATGTGAATTTAGGTAAGTTGAGAGTATCCATAACAGGATTGCTCACGATGCTAGATGGTGGAAAAAGGAAGGGAATCATGTGGATTGGGAATGAACCATAATAATTCATGGGTTACTGTGTTTGAGGTTGCAGCTGATGTTGCGATGTGGTCAGAATGGTACTGGATGTGATAGTACACAAATACAATACGTCATTCAATGTCGGTGGAGGTGGTAAGGAAAAAACGGTGTCCGTCATAGGAGTGTTGGTGAACAAGCCCAGGCCAACAACACATAAAGATGGAATGGACACACTGTCAATGGTGTAGCTGATAGTTGGAAGGATGTGTTCTGGAATGGTTGGCCCCTTAGGATTGTAGTATGTCAACTGGTGAACAGTCATGATGTTCCCATCATGAGGGAAAATTAGTAGTTGAAAGACGGTAGAGGCCATGGATTGCATGGCATACATGTAGCTACGTCCTAGTAGGAGGTTATAGTGAAGTTGGGAATTGACAACCTAACGTCAATCAACACCATTTTACTTGCTAGCTCCACAGGAATGTTTGTGAGAATTCCCTCTGGCTGAGTGGAGTGATCATCGTAGGCGTGGAGAGTGGTGGTAGAAGGTTGAGGGGTAGGGGACCTGAGTTTTTGCCAAACTATGGTTGACATAACGCAGGTGGATGCCCCTTCATCAATAATGAATTGATGTATGTCCAAATTCTGAATTGAGATTAGAACTTGGACGGTGATGGTAGATGACATCCTAATTTCTCCTTGATCCAATTTGAAGGTGATAAACCTGGAATCAGAGGGATCAACGACACCTAGCATGAACAACAATGCTTTACGCTGTGTTGGGCAAGTTTTAAGCACTTCCAAAGTAGACATGGATGTATGGGATTGGGCCAAGTCATCGACTATGTTGTAGTTGAGGGTATCTCTGGCAGTAGCATTGTTTGCGACATGACGCATAAGAAACCATGGGACTATGGCCTCCCCATATGTGAGGGGTCTCGGTAACTGGAGGAACATGTCAGAATTGGTAGAGGTAGACACCACTGATGGGTTAGTGGTTTCTGTGGTGGATCCATATTGGTTGCATTGAGTCTGAAGGTTGACTTCATATGACAATTTCATGAGGTGATGGACACCAGCATCAGTAGGTGAGGATGTTGCAGGAGCTGCAGGAGTAGGTGGGGCCAAAGGTTGGGTTGCAACAATCCCTTGGTGTGGTAGGGGGATTTAGAGCACCATAGGCAGAGGACCTGGTGGCGCTGGGTTTGGTTGAGATGGAGAAGCTACGTTTGGATCACATTGGTTGTCATTTTGGAGAATTCGTTGGATGCGATCCATGTGAGGACACATATGAGTGTAATGAATATAGGTATTGTAGATAGCACATGGATGGTTGGTCCATAACTATGGGTTCTTCCTTGGTCGATTGGGGTGCTAGGGATTCTATGCAGGAGGGTCCACACCATTATTTTTTGGAGGGTTAGCTTGTTGGCCACCTCCTAGGGGTTGATTATTGCCTTAGTTTCTTCCTCGCTTATTAGTTCCCTACCCTTGTTGGTTATTAGGGGGCAGTTGGTTAGGAAGGTTTGATAAGCATAAACCTGTCCTGTAGAGACTAGAGGAGTCAGGATCGAAGCCAAATTGGGTTGCGCAGGTGGTGCATAATAGACCGAGGGAGATGGAGGGGCTGCAAATCTTGCCACTTGGCAAGAACACGATTATGTTGAACAAGTTGGTCCATGGACGTGATGAATTCATGCAGGAGGTGAATAGGAGGGGGTGGATATAGACTGAGCCATCATATGTGAGTAATCAGGGGCATACCTAGGTTGCAAAAAATGATGGGTGTTACCTAGGTGTGGTGGCATCATGGGAGAGGCTGCGTACAAATGAGGGTGTTGTGTGATAGAACCGATGACTCTGTCAGCAGCGTGAGATGCCCCCAGTGTATCACGGTGATAGGTGCCAGTTTAGGGAGCATCGAGTATGATGGTATATAAGTACCCGAACTAGTCATAGATCAAGCCGTACTGGTAAGCCTTCAGGATGGATTCCTCCTCTGTTTGGGTTCGCTCAGATGTGATGTCCTTGGCTATGGGGGGGGATTAAGGTTTTGAGAAACCACTCAAGGAAGATCCTATCATCTAATTGGATTTTGAATAAGCTACATCAACGTCCCCACTCATGGATATGATCCGTGATGTGGGTATCTTTGGTTGGGAGAGAGGATAAAAGGATCTCCACTCCCTTGTCATATCATATGGGCAGTTGAAAATTTTGAAGGAACATTGAGGCAAGTGAGGAGAAATCTGGGTAAGTGGCATGAGGCAGCTCGATGCACCACTTGGTTTCAGCACCCATAAGTGTGTGCTGGAACAACCTTAATCTAACATATTCATCCACAATTTTGTTTGATGAACACCACAAGTGGAAAGACATGATGTGGTTCTGGGGGTTTTCTCCTCCCTTTCCCTTGAACTTTGGGATTCATGAGGGAAGTTTTGTAGGCATGGGAGGCCAATGTGGTTTATGATTAATGGGGTCATTTATTAAAATTTCCAAATATGGAAGGTTGATACTATTCATGAAGGGTAGGATAGAACTGAGGTTCGCTCGGGGGGTGACCAACAATGGTGCCAGTGGATATAGGAACATAGGTCCCATGCATTACTGGGGGCATATGAGGTTGACTTCCCATAGTAGGAATAGTTGGAATGGATGTGGAGGGACCACTCCCCACAGGTATAAAAGGTGGTATGGTAGGAACCACAGTAGCTAGTGTGGGGCCTCCACTAGTGGGTAACGTACTAGAAGTAGTGTGTGCAATGGTGATGGTCCCGCTAGAAGGGATACCCATGATGATGGGTGGCAAGGATGTAGGTCCACCACCAACTTTCCCTCCATGGAAGTGATCTAGATGCGCACTAGCCATGGTGCTAGAGGGGGCAGTGAAGAAAGTGGGTTCAGATTGGTAGGAATTCGAATCAGACTCAGAGTTTGTGTGTGGCTTTGAGGGTGGTGAGTGACATTGAATATGGCTTTGATGGTGATAGGCAAAGAATTGAACTAAGGGGTGTGCCCCCTAAGATGATAGGAATAACGTGGTGGAGAAATGATGAATTATTGTAGTGACATAAAATGAATATGGATCTCAGGTTAAATTGGCTTCCTAATGGTTCAAAAGGGGTCACTCGGACACCAATGCTATCTAACGGCTTGCATATTGGGGCAGTACCTCACTCCATGACTCAGTTAAAACTGATAATTGCTTTGCCACAAATGACAACTCTAAGGGTCATTTCCCTTTTCTCTTGGTAGGTCCTCTCAATGGCCAACTACTTCGAGGTTCCGGTGGTACTCCTCACAATGAGTTTTAGGGATATGCTCAAGTACTTCCCACAGTTAGGTGGATGGGATTTATACCCCAATCTGAATGTTATTAATTTAATTAATTCCTTTTAAGGCTCTTCTCGGGGTCATGAACCAAGCGTGTTCACTTAATGGTGTGAATGTGTGTGCATCTGTATGTAAAAAATTCCTTCCAAGCTTGAAACAAATGGGTAACAAGGAAATTTTTGTAGGAAACAAGCAAGGGGATGAAACATAGTAGGCCAGGAAAGAAAAATAGGTCTGGACAGAGGTTTGGGACAGAGAGGGGTCTAAAATAGGCACAAAAAACATACTGTAAACTGATAGTCGCACCTATTGGCAGGACAGGTGCGATCTAGGTCACACAAAACAAAAGGGTAGAGGCGATCTAGACAGGAAACAGTCAAGTTGTGCAAACAAGGAGGAAAGATGCGACTGGGTCTCTTAGAATAGGGTCACAGGGACAACTAGGGTCACTCCAGAAGCCGATATAGGCGTGATCTAGATCTGTGATCTAGGTCACATGTATCGAGGCTAAAGTCTCAACTTAGGTCATGCTTATCAAGTGGAAAGGAGCGACTTGGTCATGGTTTGCTGCCCGATAAGTGTGACTCGCATCGAACAGGAAAAAATAAAAAATACAGAACCATCAAGGGTCGGGGGAGAAGGCACTGATGCAATTAAGGTTTAGATCAGCCATGTGGGGGCCTGATCAGTGATGACTGAAGGTAGACACTGAAAAAAATAACTATAGAAAACTTGCAAATGTAGGGATCCGAGAGGATTGACCAGTGGAGTCACCAAAACTATAATAGGGATTTCTCCCCTGTTACGTGCAAAATCACCAGCCTTAGATCAATGGGATCATAAGGAAGAGTTCATGGAAAAATACAACAAAAAACCAGATTAGTAAAACAAAGAAAATATTTTTAATATTTTTTTAATATACAATGGCTAAACTAAATAAATACAAACAAACAAAAGTATAACTTCTTTCTTGTAAAGTGGGCCAACGTGGCTGTCTTCGGAAGTGGTCCTCCTCTCCACAGGTTGGTTCTCCAATGGTCTCCAGGTGGCTACAGAGAATGTCTTGACATACAATGTGGGAATGGTATGGTGACGACACGATGGAAAAAGGGTGTGTGGATACCTGAGAGAAAATGGTGTCCCAATATACTCACAAAATGAAAATGGGAGAAAATCTATTTTGGGAGATCCCTTCACAATGTATTTATATAATGGTTCTAGGGTTTTTTGACCCAATGTGGTTACCCATGGTATTTTTTGACCCATGGTATTTTCCTATGGTTTTATCTCTTTTAGGGTTTTTGAACCCTTTTTTGGAGAGAGTGAGGGTAAGCCATAGTAAATAATAATGTTTTGGACCATTTTTTATGGAAATACAATTGTGAAGGTCAAAAGTAAGGGAAATATGGTAGGAATATGATGTATGTATATGGTTTAGACCATGTATACCTAGGTGAACATTTTTTTGTGTTAAAAATACATGCTAAGGATGTATGTCGTGGAGAGGCCCACTAAATGGGAGGACTATTTTCACCTAGCAGAGTTTCCATACAATAATGGTTATCACGCCTCAACAAAGATTGTCCCATTCAAAGTTCTATATGGGAAAAAGTGTACTAACCCTGTTAGCTGGAATAGCCTTGTGGATAATCTAATAGTAGGACTTGAAATGTTACAAGACATGGAACAAACTGTTCTAAAGGTACAAAGGAACTTGAAGGTGGTGCAGAATCGCCAAAAGAGTTATGATGACTTGAAGAGAACATAAATAATTTTCTGTCAGAGATCATGTTTACCTCCAAGTCAAGCCCAAAAATAACTCCCTTAAATTGGGAAGTTGTACCAAATTAGCACCACGGTTCTTCAGACCCTTTCAAATCTTGGAAATGATTGGATCCGTGGCATACAAACTTGCTCTTCCATCACACTTGAGAATTCATAATGTTTTTCATGTTTCATCACTCAAGAAATATATACATGATTCCACTCATATCATTGACTGGAATGTGTTGCAAGTGGAACCAGAAGTGAAATTTAAGAGGAACCTTTGCTCATTCTGGACATGAAATAAAAACCACATCAGAACTGAATCGTTGCTCGAGTTAAGGTTTAATGGAAGCACTTTATCCCAGAGGAGGAGACTTTGGAACTAGAGGAAATTTTTGAAATAAGTACCCAGGTTTATTTCCAGAAGCTATAGAGGAAGACTAAGAACATTGTGGACAATGTTGCAATAAGGGGGTGTGGATGTAATATACTCCAATTTATAAGAATTATTTGTAATACTGAAATTTTAGTTGTATTTTAATGAGTTTTGCTGATTCTAGAATCCACCCAAACAATCCCTAGAGGACAGTAGTAACTGATACATTTTTCCTTTAATGAAATTATGAACATGGGGGATAGCCATGTGAAAAGAGGATACTATACTGTTGAATATTGTAATATTGTAATATTCTAAATTTATTTTACTGATGTAACCCAAGGGAGATGTTCTAATATTTCGGCGGGGTGTTACTATTGTATTTGGTCATCATAGAGTCATGAGATAAAGACTCCATTGTAAGTCGCGTCAATAGTACCCTAATGAACATAACATAATATGTTATCGTGTCTTCCTAAGTGAATTCATTCCACTTAGTTTAGTTGGGATGACTTGTTAGGTTAAATGTCAAGTGATGAAAATAGTATAAATAGAGGAGATGTGTTCCTCATTTGAACACACACTCACTTGTGCAAAGCACATAGAAGAGGGAGAGAGAAACATATATGCTGGAGGGAGGTGCACCTATCTGGGGTCTTGTATTTACTTTTTGTACATCCTATACAGAGGAATTTTTTCTAGGCTTTCTTCCCTGTGAGGGCTTCCCAGGATAAATCTTTGTGCTATTTTTGTGGTTGTTCTTGTCTATCTTTCAGTGATATTTTTTCTTATGGTTATTATGTTATGATGATAAATGTTATAATATCTGATATAACCATTAAAAAATTAACATGGTATCAGAAACACCCTGAAATAATTCGTTGTGCAGCTGAAACAGTGCTACAACTACAGCTATTGAAGATTGGGGTTTCATGCTTGAAAACCCTAAAATACTAAAACTAGTATTTTTTGTACTTTCACTATATCTTAATATTGGAGAAGGCTCAAGAGCCGAAACTTTTACAGGAAAAATATAACTTCTTTATGTACCCTGGGTAACCATTTCAGCCTTATATTCACTATATTATGGGAGATATATATGATTCCTCCAAGTCAGGGTTCCAGCCTCTCCTAGGATTCTGCCTTAAAAAGGTAACCGAGGGAGAATTACTATATCTCAAGATATGAAAGTCAAAATTAAAAATTTCAAGATGTTATAGGTAGGGAATGGAATTTAATTTATGTGGTGAAAGGTTTAGAACCCAAAGGTCAAACAGTGACATGTGGCAGTTCGTACAAGTTCGATATTCTGAACAGTATTGAATTAAGTCACCTTGGGAAAACATGCATAAGTCCCAATTGGTTAAACCAATTCTTCTCTAACCTACGGTGTTGGAAAGAGGAAATAAAAGGATACCTTAGTACAAAGTTTTAGACACATATAAGCAATAATTTTAGAGATACCATAGAAACAATATCAAGAATTTCTGTAGAAGAAATTGAAGAAAACTAGAGCATCAGATATTTTGCAGTTCTGATCACGGTTTTGGGAAAATGAGTATACTTCTTAGCTCTCCTTGAGGAGGTGCATATTTATATCCAATCAGATATGAAAGATACCTTAGTTGAAAAATTAGGGTTTCTATGCCAAACCCTAGGTCCACTAGAAGCAACATTCTAGAAAAGCTTTTAAGTAAGCATGAGATTGAAGCAATCTCATTGGTAAAAGAAGAAGATGCAGATCCAAAAGGAGATACAAAGAAAAAAAAATAGGTATTTGAATTTTCTTTCCTGTATATGTTGTGAATTATGCATGATAGAATGTTTTCATTAATGATAGTATACTACTAATATGCATGTTATGGGAAAGTATCCCATGGTGTTATACAACACCCCATTGCTACTTATCTAGAATGAAACCTCTTTGCTGACATATTAGATTCGTACACAATATCAATGATGTCATGGTAGATATGGAAGGAATTTAGAAATTTTTCATGAGATATGGATGAATGTTGTATTGGCTAAAATAGTTGCATGATGCATAAGAATTTTTCCTTATGCATATGTCCTACGAAATGGTTCTAACCATGCAACTGGTGCATTTGACTTGTAGGAAAGGTTCTATACAACCTCCTACAAGAAAAAGAGAATGAGACTTGTTCTGAAGAACAAGTGATGAAAATTCAATATTCACTCCAATAAACATGAACATGAATCTCCCAGGGTCAGGGACACCATGATGGAAGAAAGAGCTTCAGAGAGAGGTAGATCCAACTCGAGAGATGAAGACACTATTGGACACGAGAGATAATTCGATATGAAGAGACGTATGAAGGGAATTCCAAACCAAAGTAAGAGGCCTCAGACACACTCTAGTTGTGTGACACAATTGGGTGACATCATTGATGCAATCCCTTCTAGCTATGGAAGAAGCTATGATCAAAGAATAACAGTTGATCATGGGGAATGATGTCTAGAATATGGTTCCGAGAACTGAAGGAATGCTTGTAGTGTCTTCCATATGGATCTACAAGAACAAGTGTACAAATAAAGATTCATGGTTTGTCTTAGAAAGAATAGACTATGGCATACTCTATTAACCAGACACACTTCTTCAATAGAAGTATTGTTGGACCAGGGAAGGAGCATAAGGAAGAAGCTCGCGTGCGCAACCAAAGAAGATGCGCCGCGCGTGATAGAAACAAAGGAAGATTGTGAAGGAAACAAAGGACCTACACAAGCATAATAGAGAGGTGTGCGGTGAAGGAAAGGCAAGCACAGAAGCACGCAAATGATAACGGCCGGAAAGTGACATATTCAAAATCTAGATCATGACCATTTATGGCGATGTAAGCCTGCAGCTACGCACGTATGAGGGGATATTTGTAATTCAGGTTGATTGTCCCTCGTATCAAGTCATGATCACCACAGCTGTATCTCGAGGGGTGACTGACGGTGACAATTAACAAACTGGTGGTATGCAATCGATCCTATGTGGTCATGTAAAATAGTATAAATAGGAGGGGTGCAATAGTTAGAGGGATGTGGTTTTAGTGACTTTTAGTTGCTTATTATTGATGGTGTTTATGTTTTTAGGCGGTTCTTAAGTAATATTTTATCTTTTCAGTGTTAATCCATGGTGAAGGATGCCAATTTTTCTATAATTTTGTAGAGATCAGAGAAGAGAAGACTCAGGAAGAGTTTGATAGCGATAAAGGGGCTGTTGAGCCGTGGATCTGACTGTTGTGTGCACAAACCTCTAGGAGTATATGTAGGGTAGAAGAGAAAACCAAAGAGCATGAGAACCATAAGTATAAGTCTTAAAGACATATATTAACATTAGTCTGCATCCCACAGACTGCAAGGTGCTGTATCCATTTCTCATGCTAGATGGAGACCACCTTGGTGGTTTTTCCCAGATGGATTTTCACGTTATCTCTTGCATTTGAATGAATGATTGATGTGGTGAACGTTTAGGTGAATGGTTGCTAATTGTTTTCTATATAGTGTTAGATGTTGCTTAAATATCTGATGTTAATTTGTAATCAGTAGATGAATGATTGGAAAGGCATCACTGAAATGGACATGTATATATCATCCTGTATGCATCTGTCTTGAATCACGACTTGAGTTGTAGGTCCGATTGGTATGAGTCACCTTCACCGCACAAGTTAAACCAGTTGCGAGGTGGAAATAAATGTCAAATCATGCGTGATGGCATGTATTTCTGCTCAGTTGCGTAAGACTAAATCCTTTGTCCAGTCTCCCTGTTGCCTTCATTAAGCTCCTTGGCTATGAGCCAAGGGACTATAATCCCTCGACAATCACACAAACATGGTTCTGGTGGTTACCCATCAAAGAGATATCTCAGGTGAGACTGCACTTGCTTCGCAAGTGTTGTCGACAGGGCTTGCTCTGTCAGGCCGGTATCTTAGGTATTTGTTGGGTTAATGGGCTACGCAGAACTTGGGTCACGCAAGTTAGGAAAAGTGGCCAACAAATGCCTCCATTGTCAGAACCCTATTAATCAAGCCAAGAGAAATGTTGTGGCACCCAACAAAGAAGGAGATAGAAGACTAGCTAGAATCTAAAATGTTGGCATTTGAGCAAGAAGAGAGCGCAGGAACATGGTTGAGCGCAGATAAATGGATAGATGAACATATATACTCTGAAATTCATGAGATATTCTTTGTTGAGTTCCCCATTTTACTGCATGAATGGTTATTAATATTGGTGACTAAGCAGACCAATTTCTAGAGAAGGGAGATTGTTGAGTGGAGTGACCAGCTGGTTCATGAGGTAACCAATGTAAGTAACCCTGTTTCTAGAGATGTTGATTTTTGTGTTGATAGTATATTGCAAGGATATATTATTGAGTTTGCAGTAGATACTATAACCTCATATAGTGAAGCTGAAAGAAATTTTTTTCGACCCCGAAGGAGATACTTGTTATGTATCAGTACATGGATAAAATTGCTTGCCTATGAGAAGGGTATTCTGTAGTTGAGTAGTTGAGTCTCGTTCTTAGAAAGAGGCTATGTTGTGGAGGACCGAAAAAGAATATGGGGAAGGGTGTGTTGAAATGTTCCCTAGCAGAAAAAAAATTGAACTAGAAGTTGCAGTCCTAAGGAGTGGGAGAAGATTTAGATCATGGAAGAGAAGGAAAACCGAAAGGGGGCGATGGAATCCTAGTTTGTTCGAAAGAAGCAAACACGAAATTTGGTCGCACGAAGATGAAGGGTCTTGCGACGAAGAGGAGGACTACAACCCAATCTTGGAAGGACCTAAATATTCTAAAGACTCTAAGGGCACATCGGGATTAGAGCACAACAACATAACACCAGCAATATCACTTGAGGCAAGATCTAGATTTTCATCCCTAAAAAGGACCACTAATATAGATAGTGCTAGCCCTGGAACTAGTACACAAGAATGTACACCCCCTTTGAATCTTATCCCAGAAGACCCTCATGCCAACTCAATGGCTGCGATAGATGTCTGATTACCCACATTTAATGGAAATGGAATGGAAGACCCTGAAAAACACTGGTTCTTCTGTGAAGTTGTGTGGATGGTACATTTAGTCCATAGTGCAGACATAAAGAAGGCGCAGATGATCATGACCTTGAGGGGTCTCATGCTAGACTAGTTTATGAAGTTCTGCGTCGCACCAGCCAGAACACCACATAAGACCCTTGAGGAGATCCGAGCTACAATGATCTCTAAGTTTAGGAAACCTAAATTAGAGTCGCAATTTATTACTGAGATTAAGGAGATTAAGCAAGCTCTAGTAGAAACTGTGTGGGAATTTGATCAGCAATTCAAGATGCTGATTGCTAAAGTAAGCTTCCAAATGTCCAATGTATAGTATATAGAGTGTTTTATTACTATGCTACTACCACACATCCAAGGGGTGCTGATGCAGCAGAAGATTGAATCGCAAATAGAAGAAATGGAGCTGGAAATGAATTTAAAGGCCTCAACCATTGGCGATGGTGCCGCCGGAATGGTACAAATATAGTCATAGCTGGCCAACCTAATGATACAACTTCAAGATATAAAGAAGGGAAAAGAAGCAGAAGAAGACTTGTGGTGCACAAAATGTAGGACGATCACACTAAGGATAACTATCTGACCTTCCTGAATTATGTTGCATCAAGTGCACCCAACCCATTAAGTGACCAAGGATTACCATGCTGTTGCACATGCCAATCAAGAGGCCATCATGATGAAGAATGTGTATATTTGCAAAAGGTTGTAAGTACCCCTGTAAAATTATTCTATAAATTTTGTAAATCAGTAGGACATGATGAGAAATACTGTAGAGCATACCATCTCTTCAAAGAAAAGACAATTGACATGTACTTAATGAAAAATGAGGGGTTTGCTCAGGATGAACAAGCGCAAGCCTCGTATCAGCCTACGCAGTTCCCATATAATCAGTACCAAAAACCATACATGCTCTTGCAATCGTACACATAGCAAAACCCCTATTGGAAACACTACCAGCATAACCACTACCCACCACAGCAGCTACACCCACAGGGAAGGGGTGGCAAAAACTTCAAAGGACAAAGTGGAGGAGGAGGATTTGGTAGGGGAAGAGGTCAAATTACATGCTATAACTGTGCACAACTGGGTCACTTTTCCAAACATTGTTTAGAGCCTGCAAAAACATGTTCATATTGTAAGGGACAAGATCATAATGTTGAACAAATCCATCAGCTGATCATAAAATAGAAAGCACGAACCATCATAGGAACCAATCCTGTACCAAACCTGAACCTAAATGAAAATGTGAATGTTCAGATGATTGTGGGTAAGCCGCAAGACCTGAACATCGTCATCCTAACTCGAGGAGGTGTGACAATTTGATCAGACCAAGATAACCCACAAGAACAACCGCAGCCACAAGTGAGGCCAGGGGCACAAAAAAAGGAGCCAATAACCATCCAGAAACAAAAAGAAATATTTTGGGATGTGCAATAGGAATTCATAAGCCCAGAAGTACCATCAAATTCCATGAAAGTCAAGGACATTCCTGAACGATTCCAACACATATTGTAGAAGAATGCCCCACCAAAGGTTAGTAAGATAAGAACCTTTTTGTCAAGTTGTTTAACACTAATGAAAGACAAAGATGCTATTGCAGAGCTACAAGTAATGATAGATGAGATCCCTATAGAGCCACAACTGGAGAAGAAAGTTAGCCAAGTACAAAATAAATGTAAAACTGATCACGAATTGAGGATGAATGCACATATAGGTGACTATGACATGCACTATATCATCTTAGATATGGGCTTAGATGTCAATATTTTGACACAACAAACATGGGAAAGTATGGGCAATCCACGCTTGGACTGATCTCCTATCCAATTGCGACTTGCCAATCAGGCGAAGGTCCTACCCATTGGATGGCTGAGCAATGTAACTGTTGATGTCGAAGGGTTGCACATATCTGTAGACTTTGAGTTCATTAACATTATGGATGACACAAACCCTTACCCTGCACTCCTGGGAATCGACTAGGCCATAGATAATTAGCTAACAAGTATATATCAAGCAAAGAACCACTTGTATAGAATATGATTTATACGAGCTCAGAAGGCACCCATAGATAAGCACATCCAGGAGCTTGACAGATCACCTAGAGTGATGAATATCTTAACCTTTGCTACAAGGTTGAATATGGAAACCTACAGAAGACAACAAGCTCATAGATGGGTGCAAGAGGAACTTTTCGACAAATTTCAAGATAAAGGGATCTTGGTAACTAGTAACCTGAGATGGATACATAGTAGCAAAGGATGCTACCTGTCACTCCAGTACAAAATGCAGAGGGAAGATGATGCTCCACTTCATAGGGAGTGACTACAGATGATCTCTGAGTTTGACATGGTACGACATGAAGGACAACTTCCTGATGGACCAAGACTTTACCAAGATTAAAGTGGGTTCCAACCTTCATGGTTGAATGCAGAAGACTAGGATGTGTCGATGACTTGACATAATGAACTCATGATAGATGCAATGATGGAAGAATACCATTATGATGTTTGGGATATACTACCCAAACCAGAAAGCAAGAGTGTGTTATATTCCAAATGGATTTGAAAGATAAAATATGTTGCTGATGGATGTAAGGCAAGATATGTGGCTAGAGGATTATCTCAGAGAAAGGGAATTGATTATGAAGAGACATTTGCTCCAGGAGTAAGGTACACTTCCATAAGAACTATCATGGCACTTGCTTCCATGATGAAGTGGCATCTACACCAGATGGATGTAAAGACAACCTTCCTTAATGGTATGATTGAGGAAGAGGTTTACATCAAACAACCATAAGAATTTGAAGTCGAAAATAGAGTGACTCATATATAGGCTCTGTATGGACTAAAGTAAGCTCCTAGATCTTGGTATGACAAAATATATAGCGTCTTGAAAAGCATGAAATTTACTAAAAGTAAAGTCGATCCTAACCTTTACCTCAAGGTTATGAACTTGACATACTACTATTGTATAAGGATGATCTATTTCTGAAAGGAAATTAGAAATACATCACAGAAAGAAAGAAGAAGCTAACTAAAGAATTCAAGATGAAAGATTTTGGATTGATGCGTTATTTCCTCAAGAAGGAAGTGTGGAAGAGCTCAGAAGCAATATTTCTGAACCAGGGAAAGTATGTTGTGTTAATCTTGAGAATATTTGATGTGTTGGATTGTAAATCCATGGCCACGCGCATGGATACCAACATGAAGTTGTTGTCTGATGAGACATTAGAGTTAGTGGATATGACTCAGTACAGACAGATTATTGAGTCATTGATATATCTAATGAACACAAGGTCAGATATATGCTTTGTTGTGAACACCTTGAGTCAGTATCTAGTTAAACCTATATGTGTTCACCTGATAGTTGCAAAGCATGTGATAAGGTACCTCAAAGGTACAACATACTTGGGAATTTTCTATGGAAGGGATCATGACTACAGATTATATGGATATAGGGATTCAGATTGGGCAGGAGGTGCTGTAGATAGAAAAAGCACCTCAAGTGGATGTTATTATTTGGGATTTGCCATGATCTAATGGTTTAGTCCAGTGTTGCTCTCAGTATAGATGAAGAAGAGTACATTGCATATTGCTCTGCTAATTGAAAAGCCATATGGATTTGGAAAACTGATGTCAGGACTATTTGACATGAAGTTGGATACCACAATGATTCTTTGTGACAACCATAATTGCATAAAGATGACAAAGAATCCTGTGGTATATGATACCAAAGGAATACATAAAAATCTAGTATGTGAGTATCGATGAACAAGTTGTTGATGTGGTGACCAAGCTTCCATGACAAGCTTGGTGTAGTTCGAAAATACTTTCCTCGAAAGAAGGAATATTGATGTTGATACTAAAGAATTTCCTCACAAGGAGGAATAATGATGTTGATACCTAAGACTTTCCTTGCAAGGAGGAACAGTGATGATGATACTACAAAATTTCCTCGCAAGGAGGAACAATGATTATATAGACCCTTCTTGGAAAGGAGAAACAGGTCAAAGATATGAACCCTTCTTGAAAAGGAGAAACGGGTCGAATATATAGACTCTCTTCGAAAAGGAAGAACAAGTCAAAGATATGGACCCTTATCGGAAAGGAGAAATAGGTTGAAGATACATACTCTCTTCAGAAAGGAGGAACATGTTGAATATATGGACTCTCATTGAAAATGAAGAACAGGTCAAAGACGTGAACCCTCCTCGGTCAAAGGGGAGTAGTTTGGTAATATGGATCCTCCCAGAAAATGGGGAGTGATGATGAAGATTGACATTGATGATGGGATGAAAGTGATGCTCCAGCATGCAAGAGGCCAAGTGAGTATAAATATGTTGGAAAGGTTCGGCATTCACTTGTGGAAGATAGTATCCTCTCTTGAGGATTGAAGGTATAACACTTTGTTCATGAGAGTGGTACTTACTAGCTAAGGATGACCCTATAGATATTACTCTCGCATGGAGAGTACCCACATTCACTTGTGGATGATAGTATCCTCTCTTAAGGATGGCAGGTATAACACTCTATTCATGAGATTGGTCCTTATTAGCTAAGGAAGGCCCTACAGATATTACTCTCGCATGGAGAGTACCCACATTCACTTGTGGATGATATTATCCTCTCTTGAGGATGGCAGGTATAATACTACGTTCATGAGAGTGGTCCTTACTAGCTAAGGATGGCCCTGCAGATATTACTCTCACATGGAGAGTACCCACATTCACTTGTGGATGATAGTATCCTCTCTTGAGGATTGCAGGTATAACACTCTTTTCATGAGAATTGTCCTTACTAGGTAAGGATCACCCTACAGATATTACTCTCACATAGAGAGTACCCACATTAAATTTTGGATGATACTATCCTCTCTTGAGGAGTGGTCCTTACTAGCTAAGGATGGCCCTGCAAATATTACTCTTGTATGGAGAGTACCCATATTTACTTGTGGATGATAGTATCCTCTCTTGAGGATGGCAAGTATAACACTTTGTTCATGAGAGTTGTCCTTACTAGCTAAGGATGGCCCTGCAGATGTTACTCTCACATGGAGAGTACCCACATTCATTTGTGGATACTGTAGTATAACAATCTCTTGCGAATGGTACTAGCCTTCATGTCAAGGATGTGCTACGATGAGTCCTCACGGACAATAGGACCGATACTTAGGCACAGTCAAGATCTGCTTTGTAGACATTACTCTGACATGAAGAGTACCCACATTCAGTTCTGGATACCGTAGAATAACACTCACTCAGGAGTGATCCTGACCTCAGTGGTATGGATTCTCTATGATGAGTCCTCATGGACTACAAGACTGAAATTTTGTATGCAGTTGATATCTGCTCTGCAGATGATACCTTTGTATGGAGAGTATGCCTACATTCATATGTAGATGCCATATAATAACACTTGCTTGGGAGTGGTCCTAACCTGCGTGGAATGTATTCTCTATGATGATTCCTCACTAACATCGTAGTATAACACTCACTTGGGAGTGGTCCTAACCTATGTGGTATGGATGTTCTACGATGGGCCAACATTGTGTATGCGGTTGAGATCTGCTCTATAGACAATACTCTTACTTGGAAGAGTATTCCTACAGGTAAGTGTAGATACCATAGTATAACACTCACTTGTGAGTGTTCCTAACCTTAGTGGTATGGATGGTCTATGATGAGTCCTCACATATGATGGGATCGTCACTGGGTGTGGTTGAGATCTGCATTTAGTTGTATACTATTCAGCTGGTCGATTTCATGGATCATGCTGATGGAGGATTGCATCATCCTTGGAATTATGTCCTAAAGTGATCGAGATCGATCATCTGACAAATAGATCATGTGTACTATAGGTAGCATGGTGGCGAAGGATCAAGTAGATCAAAGTACAACAGTGAAGGGTTAAGTAGATCGAAGCGAAGCTGCAAAGGATTGAGAAGATCAAAGTGCTACTGCAAAGGTTCGAAAGGATCAAAGTGCTGCTGCAAAATGATCGAAGTGCAGCTACAAGGGATTGAGAAGATAGGGAGGTTGCTGCACAAGATCGAAGTGCTTTTGCAAAGGATCGACAAGATTGAAGTGCTGCTGTAAAGGAACAAAATATTGAAGTGTTGCTACAAAGGATTGAGAATATCATAGTGTTGCTGTAAAGGATCAAGAAGATCGAAGTGCTGCTACAAAGGATCAAGAAGATCAAAGTGCTGCTGCAAAGGATCAAGAATATTAAAGTGCTGCTACAAAGTATTGAGAAGATCAAAGTCCTGCTGCAAAGGATCAAAGTACTGCAAAGGATCTAGAAGATTGAAGTGCTACTATGAAGGATCGAAATATCGAAGTGTTGCTGCAAATGGATAAAGTGATCATGTGATGTAGAAGATGAAGAGTAATTGTTCCAGTTATTGATTATGAAAGATTCATGTGACATATAGATGTATAGCCTCAACGATGTTGCAGATATTGTCTTTCTATTCTCCTATAGTCTATAATGATGTTGTCGGTAGAATAACCTTCTTGTTAAGGGGGGGTGTTGAATATTGTAAATTCAAAGGATATTCTAAATGTATTTTACTGATGTAACCCAAGGGAGATGTTATTATTCCTCTGGTGTGTTGCAGCTGCAACATTTTCCCAAAATTCTAAAAAATTGTTGGGACCCTCCTTTGTTTTGGATTAGATTGTTTTTCTCTCCTACTTTGATGCATTGTTTTCTCAGAATGTTTTAACGCCTGAGTTGCCCCACTTGCTTCCTTGGAAAGCCTTTGTAAACTAGCCTGATTGCTGCTGTCGAATGTACTTGAAACTTGTGAAAATCGGAAGCTGTTTGCCTGAGTTTTTCACCATTGCGGCTGTCTTTAAGTTCTCAACCCCCTGATTACAGAACCATCTGAATGCCGATCCTTTATGTACGGAGGGCACTTTTCTTTTGGGCATCAGACGTTCTTTCAGTATTTTATCCCGCCGTTGCGGCTGAGCTTCTAATTATGACTTCCGGTTCTTGCCCGATTGGTGTGTTTTTTGACTGATTTAAAGTTAAGTCGGAACCTTTGACCATGTTTTCTTCCACCGTTCTGGAAGGTTGTGAGCTTTCGTTCACCGACTTGAGATTCTCCTGACGTCCGACGCGTGTAACAAAAATTGGAGGCTTTCAGGATCTTCACTGTTGCCGTTGCGGATGGTTTCAAGCTTTCACCTCCCGATTGGAGAACCGTTCGACGGCCGATCGGCTGATTTTTGCCCGCCATACGTATGCACCCGGCTTGGTAGACTTTTTGCCCAGCAGCCGTTGCGGAAGGCAGATGACTCTCGGCTGCCGATGTGAAAACCCTCCGACACTCGATCATTTTTTTTCTTTTACGCACTTTATTCACCGTTGCGGATGAGTTGATATTGGTGACTATCCGCCGTTGCGGAGGGTCTGGGGTTCTCGCCACCTGATTCAGTTTCGTTTCCCGCCCGATACATCATGTCACACATGCGGTTTCTTTTTATATATACGGGGACAGGATTTGGGGTATTGTATTTTTATTTTGGGCCCGAGCTGTCACGATCCTCTCCATGCTGTCGATCCCTCGAGCCCCGTGGACTATCGTGCCAGTGCTTGCGTCCAGGTGTCAGTTGGAAGCTCAACCATCCTCGCCCCGTTAGCTACAGGTCGCTACTAGGTAGGCCATTCTCGCCGTGTTTTCTTCCTTTCAAGATTTGTATGCTGCGGTTAGGTGTTTAGGAAAACCCCGTTTACATACGTGCAAGGGTCTACCGTTGTTTTGGTTTTCCATAGTCGATTTCTCTTGTCCGCCTGGCGTTTTGCGCCTTCATAGTGAGATTCTCCGGTTAGGTTAACTGATGGAGGTTAGGAGGGAGGGGCGTTAGTTTTGTTTTCATTTAAAACCCATGTATTTATCTTTTTTTACCTTGGCCGTATTGTTTCGCCCCGCGCACGCAGTGGATGAAGACGCGGTGCAGCGGCCGTTATGCCTCCTGCACCTGGTTTTCCCTTATAATGATGAGGTCCGGGGAGAAGTTTTGATAGGGTTTTGCTTGTGATTTGTCGATGGTTCCTTCGCTGGTCAGTTTCCCCAGTATGTTTGCCCGGTTTCGAACTCCAACCTCTTGCAGGCACCGTCCCGCGCAGTCCAGCGTATCTCATTTCTCAGAAACCCTAGGTGGTCAAGACGGATGTGCTCTTGTGGTGGTTTGTTTTTTTAAGGATAGCATAGATAGTGGTGCTGGGGAGAGCACCGTGTGCAGAAAATCGATGCTAATTCCCGCAACATATTTTCAAGTTAATGTAATTATCTCCTACGAGCAGCGTTTTGGTTGAAGTGTTTGATGAAGAAAATATAGGCGGCTAGCATAATCTTGATATTCTTCCCCTCCCTTTTTTTCGTCGTTTGGTATAGACCACATTGACGAATGGTTGGACAGTACATTTTCACTTTGCTTTTAAGATCCATATAGTTGCATTGCGAATTGTTTTCATAGGAAAAACGACACTGCGAGATGATTGCCCACTGAATTGCACAGGACTTAGTCTTTTTATGCTAGTAATTCTGATAGTTAGGGCATTGTTGGAGTGTGCTTACATGCATTGGTTTCTATGCCTTCTTTCATTTTAAGTACATAAAAATGGCACTCTGCATATAGATGTAATTTTATTACTGTTTCGAAGATGGTTGATGGGATGTTGTAAATATCATACAAAATGTTTTGCATCATATAGACAGAAGCACGAAGTAGTGTGCAGTCAAACATGCAAACTTATATTATAGTTTCATCAACTAGTTACTGCCATGATGTACATAGATAAAATAAAGGGTTGCACTTTGTCTTGTAAATGTGTGCACCTTAAATGCTTAATGTCACAATGTTATACATGGCAGGAAGAACTTACAATGTCCAAAAGGCAGAAAAAGAAGGCCCCTATGGTCGAAGAACAACCCGATGTAGAGGTCATCACAAAGACCGAATACACCTATGAAGATACCCAATGTATTTCTGGTGTGGAGCCTGAGTACAAATGGGGTGACATATACAGACTGATTTCCCGCAGGGAGGTCCTAGACATGGGTCTTGAAGAAGAACCCATATATGCGAACATAGAGAAATCCGCCATCATGAAGGTGGCTACCAGACCAGAACTGTTCCCTTGTTCTGAGGTGATTAGATGGATTCTACCCCATACAAATACAGCCATAATGCTCATAGCAAATGTGGAAGGCCAGGGCTATGTTGCATTTAGCCCAGGATATGTGGCGTTGGCCTATCATCTGCCAGAACCTCAAATCTTTCTATCTGATGCTTGGCTGGATAACATAAGAATGGACCTGATAGAAACCTTTAAGAGAATGCTCTTACCAGGAAAGCTGTACAGACACAGAGCAACTGAAGAGTATGATACAGCAAGCTTGAGGGCTCCTTACAGATTTATAGCCCTGATGCTGAATAGGATCTTCAGGAGAGCCCATGGCAGACTCTTCAAATTCGAATGGATACCCATTATGTTCCACATAGCAACCCAAGGAACAGTTTTTAATTGGTCCAGCTTGGTATCAAGCAGTCTTTCTTCTTGCGTGGCCACAGCACAGGGAGGAGAAAACAAGAAAAAGTCCGAATTCTACATCAGCTCGATACTGGTAGATTGTATACTGTGCAACCAACCTTTCCCCGGTCTCAAGTGTGTCTGGGAGAGGGAAATGATGCCTATATATGCCACCTATAGACCATTATGGGCTCAGCAGTACCATAGCCACTACAGGGAGGTCTGCGAGCAGTTCATCATGCCACTCTACACACTCATCTTCCTAAAGGAATGTGACTGTATCTCAGAGGAGGCTATGCAGGTAGTAGAAGGGTATGCAGATTATTTCCTGAATGAGAATGGCATGTACATCAGAATGTTTGGTGGCACGAAATGCCCCCTACTACTGCCTAAATACGCAACAGATTATGTTATTCATAAAGAGGCAGTTAGGCAGGTATTCATTGATGGAGTAGGGAATTACCTTTTTGAGCAAAAGAAGGCTACATATCCTCCGCTGCCATTCAAACTAGGTAGCTACATATTTGCCAAGGTAAAACAAGCGGCTGAGTTCATAGAAGAATTTTGGAAGTTCCATTTCGGGGAAATGCCTTTCCGAAGAAATGATACTCATGGAAAAATGGCAGAGCACTGTAAAGAACATAAAGTACATTTTGAGTACACTCACCACTTTGACAAGGAAGAGTCTGTCTTCCGAAGTGCTCCTAACTGTTGATGTATATGTAACTTCGGAATGTATTCTTCTATGTATCTTATGTATTGTAACCCGATGTTTATTCCGAGATGTTTCTATTATGTGTTTGAGTCATGTGGTCATGCCCCGATGTTCCGATCGGGAGGATTATAATGTAAACAAGTCATATCAAGTCATTGGGTAAGTCCCCACTGTTTAGGGGCACTTGAGTTATTATACACTAATTAAGGTGTAGGATCGAGTAGTAATTATTAGGTTGAGTACACTTCAAGTCAAAAGAAGAATATAAATAGAGAGTGAGAGTCTCTCTATTTATCACTTGTGAATTACATCACTTGCTCTCTCAAGTGTGGCACACTTTAGGAGAAGGAAATTCTTGGCTT
>LPNX010054068.1:0-91191 GCA_001517045.1 Pseudotsuga menziesii
AACATAATCTCTGACATAAAGTCCAGCAAAATAAGGTGGTAGGCAGTCCATTATAAATCTCAATCTTTTCACATATTGCAAATAAAACACTACTAGGTTTTTAGATGAGTTTCTGCTATTCGTTAAAAATAAAAATTATTAGCTTTTATTTGAACGTCTATGACTTTGTTTACCGCAGGTATACTGTTGAAAGATGTTATAAATCCGAAACCCTGGCCCAGAAAATTGTAGCCTGCATGAAGTTACTGAAGAACATGTTAAAAAGGTAGAAGACTTGGGACTCTTTTGTAACACAGCTTTGCAGAAGGTAGAAGGCTTGGCAGTCCGAGATGGAAGGGCATCCACATTATGTAACATTCCAGGAACACCTAAGTGTTCTGNTAAACTACACTGCCATCTATTGTCATAGACTTAATGTTATATACACACAACTGTTCGTTATCTCATATTATATAAATATATTTGTTGATTGACTTTGAAATTTATTTTATCAAGATTTATAAACCACGTATACCATTGAATGATTTGCCAACCTTTATTTGAAAACAAAGTAGGAGTTATCTTAAATGCAGTTCGAGTGATCTAGGGGGAGAGCTTCTTGGTAGCTCATTTGAGCTTAGTTAGCTCAAGAGAAATTGGAAAGTAGGTCAGAGACAGAGAGGATCTCGGAATTCAGTTTCCTGGAGCATGCACATAGATACATTACTATAGTNACAATGGCTATATGGTTGCATTTTCACAGTGAGTACATAGTGGCAATACAACAACGAATTTTATAGAGTTAGACAATGATGGATGCCCAGTGGTGGTGCTGTAGCCTTACCAGAGGTAGCAGAATGAACTACACTGCCATCTATTGTCGTAGACTTAATGTTATATACACACAATTGTTCATTATCTCATATTATACAAATATATTTGTTGATTGACTTTGAAATTTATTTTATCAAGATTTATAAACCACGTATACCATTGAATGATTTGCCAACCTTTATTTGAAAACAGAGTAGGAGTTATCTTAAATGTAGTTCGAGTGATCTAGGGGGAGAGCTTCTTGGTAGCTCATTAGAGCTTAGTTAGCTCGAGAGAAATTGGAAAGTAGGTCAGAGACAGAGAGGATCTCGAAATTCAGTTTCCTGGAGCATGCACATAGATACATTACTATAGTTGTAAAGGCCTATTTGAAGAATTTAAGTTTGGAAAAGGTTTCTAGTTTGTCAAGATCGAACTGTATGCATGATTGTAAGATTTACAAATATCAGGGTGTAATTCTTCTTGTATACAAAGCATGCGCATCTATGGAGCATAGAGTAAATGACTGATTAGATGTTTTGAGCGTATCAAAAGCAAATCTTGTTTAAATGAAATATTATGGTCGTATGAGTGAAAATGCAAGTTGATTTATAGAGATCTAGGGATATATTATAATATTTGTAGAGAAATCCTTATTTTGTTGCGCAGAAGTTGTGGAAAGGAGATAATACAGAAAATTGGTTTCTTATTGTATAGAGGATTGAATTTGTGCACAGAGCAATTGTATAATCCAGTCGTTGATAGAAATTGAAATCATTTTTTTTTGCTTGAATCATGTCTTGTAATCCTATTTATAGAGTGACAAATTAAAGGAGGCAATTCCTTGAGTTTTGATAAGAAATTGCAGGCAGGAATCAGTTTACTGATGCACAGAGGTTATGAAAGGTTTTACACAGTCAATTGACGGTTTTTGAGAGCCATTGGAAATATCAACGGATGCTGAGCGTTTTGAAGGAAGTTCGACATCATAAATTGATTGGGTATCTCAATTAAATGACCCATATACCAAAGCCAATTTCTACCCAATCTGCAAGTATTTTTTTTTTTTTTTAAATCCACGTCCGTCGCATAAGCGACGGTTCTATCTGTCTCTTTTGCGACGGTTAAGCTCCATTTCCGTCGCTTATGCTACGGTCCTACATGTCGCTTTTTCGAAGGATAATCTCCATTTCCGTCGCTTATGCGACGGTCATACATGTCGCATTTTCGACGGCTAATCTCCATTTCCGTCGCTTATGCGACGGTCCTACATGTCTCANCTGTCGCTTATGCGACGGTCATACATGTCACGTTTTCGACGGCTAATCTCCATTTCCGTCGCTTATGCGACGGTCCTACATGTCTCATTTCCGACGGTTCTACAAGATCTTCTACAAAAAAGCGACGGTTCGCCCTGTCGCCTTTCCGATGCTTTATTGTTATAGACGTCGTTTAAGCGACGGTTATTGATGTCGCTTATCCGATGCTTTAAATTTAACCGACGGTTACTTCGGTGTCGCTTAACCGACGGTTAGTTAGGTGTCGGATAAGCGATGACAAGTTTTCGACGCTTAAAAAAAAATCAGTGTCGTACATGCGACAGGGAAGTGTCGAAAATCCGACAATACGGCCGTCGGATTTTTGGGAAAAATGTAGTAGTGACATGGCCCTATATGCCTAGAGTATTGTTAGAATTCATTGATCCTAGTCGTCGCATTGTGCATTGCATACCTTTGTAATATTTTCTCCAAAATCTTATTAAATGCTTCCACTATACCATTGGCATCTGTATGGTATGGTGTACTATTCTGGTAGTGTATCATGAACTCTTGGTGGTATCATGAATGGTGGAGTTCAGGAAATGGGTTTCATAATTGCTCATCTACACCTTTGGGAAACCAAACTTGGTAATGATGTGCTCGATTATAAACCGTGTTGTAGTCCTTGCAGTGCAATCCTTCACTAGTGCATCTTCTGGCCATCTTCTTAGGTACTTTGTCATAGTGAGGATATATCATCCACTAGTTTTGCATGTTGGTGGGTTCATTAGACCCACAAAATCAATATCCCATATCTTGAATGGATCAATCACAGTGACAAGGAAGAGAGGCATGTCATCCTTGCGTGATGGCTTCCCTAGTCGCTAACAAACATCACATCATTTGTAGTATATATTAGCTTATTAGAATAGTGAAGGCCACCACATTCTTGTGCATAACACTTTGTGCATATTAGTCTTTCCTACATACTATCCCCCATCTATTCCTTCATGTGTTCCCTGTAAGGGAAGTAATATTTCATGTTATAGACCTCATCTGTTGGGTATACCATCAACTCCCATCTTGTATAGTTGGCCCGCTATCAACTGAAAATATACATTATGCATTACCAATTGTCTATGTTACACAACTATAAAACCTGCTGGCATGCACCTAGATGAAAAAAAAGTCGTTATATCATTGAACTAATCATGTATAGCATCGATGCGAAACAATTGTGTCTGACAAGTCATCATCCAAAATTTTTCCTTCCTTGCTAGATTCAAGCCTTGATAAATTATTTGGACCAAAATTTTTATTTCCCATCCTAAAAACAACTTCATATTCAAATTTTTGGAACTGAAGCATCCATTGACAGATGCACCTCCCCAAAACTAGCTTGTTGACCAAGTACCTTCAAGAAAAGTGGTTTTGATACTTCTATAGGGAATATACCATCACCAAGCCTTCACTCTAAGTCATGGTATAATTATTTTCTATTGTAGATAGATTTCTGCTAGTGAATAAAATGAGATTATCAATGTCTCTTTTTCCCGACTAGGCTAGAACAACTCCTAGTGCAATTGATGAAACATCTACATGCACATGAAAGATGTGCATCCAGTTCATAAAGATAAGAATTGGTGTTTCTATGAGCTTATCTTTCAGAGTATCTAGAACCTACTATCACTCTAGCATTCACTTATATTTAACTTCTTTTCTCAACATCTCCTGCAATAGAACTCTTATGCTAACATAATTTCTAATAAAATTTATGTAATAGCTAGTATTTCCCAATGTTATGTGCAATCGTTTAACATGTGTTGGGTCCATTATATTGACTATGACTGCAATATTCATTGGATCAAATAATAGACATTCCTTGCACACAACATGTCTCAAAAAATGCCAAATGGTCTACAAAAAATGAACTTCTTGAGATACATAGAGATTTGCATCTACTAGAAGTGACCTAGCATGAGTCACAAGACTTGTAGATGATCCTTCAATAAGATGAATAATGTCCAATCATCCAAGTAGACTTCCAAAAATTTAAGCATAAATTCCTTAAATGCTACTACCACTATCCCGAAGAACAAAATTAGTGCATTCTTCAATTCAAACGACATGACATTGTGGGAAAAAGAGACATTTTAGGTTCCAAAAGTGGTTTTCATGTGATCCTCTTCATCTATACACACCTAATGGTAACCAAAAAAATATTTTAGTGAATGAAAAGGATTCACAACCCCCTATGTTCTCTAAAATCTTGTTTATGAAAGGTGCAGGGAACGAGTCATGTATGCAAGTTTCATTCAAGTTATACAAATCTACACTGATGTGTATCTCGCATGTATTTTTATCCTGGAAAACCATGATACTGATCCATTATGATTCCTCTATCGGGAAGATAATCCCTACATTCAACATACATTCCAGCACATTCTAAACGTTTTCTTTATAGAGAGGGTTCAATTTATATGGACTTTTTTAAAACTAATTTGGCCCCCTCTTTTAGCTATATTTTCTTTTCTCCAAGTGCACCTGCAATCCCCTTCATCTCTAAGAATAGATCCTCGTATTCTTTCAACAAGTTGACTATGTCGGTGACTATCTCTTGGTCCTAGTAGTCTCCTATTATGGACATCTTGGGATCTTATTCATTTTCAATGTTATGTTTCTTTGTCTTGAGAGGATTTTTGAACTCTGGTGCAATGTTGGATGGTGATTCATCCTACAAATCATGTTCACCAACAATTTCCTTAATATGTATACTCTGTGGATCCTCGTCATCAGTGGGTTCCTTACTATTAAATTTTCAATAGTATATTGGTTTGCTTAGTCATATCAGGTCCTGGGGATACACACAGAAAATCCACCATGTCAGATTCTGTTGTGCTTTGGACATGGTTATATCTCTAGAACTGAACTAGAATGTGGAATTAAATTTGGTAGAAACCTTTTCCTCGATCTTGGTTTTCCTTCTCCTTTCCAATTGAACATACCAAATATATATTATGATATCCAATTTATAGTAAATTTGGTGCACCCATTAACTACGTGGTACAGTCCTCATCCTCCATCACTATTTACAGAACTCTACGTGTTTTGTGGGATCCTCGGTTGATTTGAATATATTAATTAGCTCCAAATATGAAGGAAGATTGAAACTGACCGTGATAAATCCTTTAACAATGTCCCTAATATGTAGTTATTCCCTATTCATATTCCATCATTCCATAGGAATTCCTTAGGTGACTAAATCCATTACTTCTACCCACTTATCCTCAAAAAATTAGGCTTGAATATGTTCAAGGAAAGTATCTACCTTCTCTATCCCATCGAACATTGGTGGATCACGTAGCTCTAACCAAATCTAGCACACATACATTGTAATGTGTGCACATATCCCTGTGGGAATTTCATACAACTAGTTCTACCCTAGGTCCATAGCATTTTTTGAGTTGGTATCAAATGAACGGATGTTGGCGTAAACCCTCACTAAAAAAACCCAGTCAAGAGGGTTTCACACTATATTGACACTCAACTTATCGTGATCTCCCTAAGCATCGGACCAGACAACTTTTACCCTATCTAGCAACAACCACGGAGCGGATGAGGTCTCACCCGAGATGTTCAAGGGAGGGATGACATAATCAAGTTTCCACAAAAAAGAAGAGGATCATGGGCATCAACAGTTCATCAAATTATTCATTAGATATAATTATTCACATCATCATTCAGAATACATCATCTAATTATCATAGGAGTAATCGTCAATTGCACCAATAGATCTAAACTATTACATGATGAGTAAGTAGTAAACATGATATCATAGATCCATGTTGCATAGTCATTCATCATTGGATTTACATAGCAGAAAACATGAACAAGATGAACATATAGTAGAAAACTAGGAATTTAGATCAAACTCATTATATTAACACCGCACAATCAACTGCAGATTCAAAATAGATAGTTCACAGTCTACAAAGTCGATTAATAGATATAATCAGATCTACTCTCCAACAACTTCAAGCTCTGTCACAACTTTGTTCATACTCAACTACTTAATGACTTATGCTTTTTCG
This sequence comes from Pseudotsuga menziesii, assembly GCA_001517045.1. Classification (NCBI taxonomy): domain Eukaryota; kingdom Viridiplantae; phylum Streptophyta; class Pinopsida; order Pinales; family Pinaceae; genus Pseudotsuga; species Pseudotsuga menziesii. Next base: position 6,143 of record LPNX010054068.1, read on the forward strand.
GCTTTCCTTTACATAATAACCCAAAATCAATTTATAGGCTTCTACCTTTACATTCATGGTCCACTTCTAACTAAATTCTAATTGACTAATGACCAATATCCACAAAATGTGGTCAAAAGTACAAAACATGAGACAAAATAATCAAAAGTAGTCTATCTTCCACCTATTGCGCTATCTTCATCTTGCGTAGTGCTTTTTGAGCTTGCGCAGCATCTGTGATGCTGCGCAACTTATCCCACCCCCTTGCCAATAGGCCCCCAACACAGTCTTGTGGCTCGTCCTTGAGCCACATTAGGTGGACTCGGTGAACTTAAAGAGCTGAAACTGCACACCAATAGCAGTGAATTGTTTACCTGGAACCTCTCTAACTATGCAATTTAGGAAAGAACTCTATCCCCTTCCATATTCCTTGTGGGTTTCTTATTCTGCGCCCCAAACCAACTGGGAGAAATATAGAAAAGGGTGACCTTTCTAGGAATTACCGTCTTGGATGAGCTAGCTTGTATACCTACAACTTCTTCTGCACTTTCAACTGGGGAAACATTCTCACTCAAATTCTCCCCTGTAACAAGGGTGCCTTGCATATTACCTTAACTTTCCACTACCTCATGCAATGGAGATTGCTTCAACTGCCCTACAGATCACTTCTGTAACTTTTCCCAATGGTGTTCTCTCGGCGACTAGCCATATTCTTATAACACCAAATTGAGCTTGGATAGTATCATTGTCATATTAGTTCATCATTAGGAACAAATCATGCATTAATCATCCGATTATGCTGCCAATTCTGTCAACATACCACTCAGATCCACTATCATTAGACATGATGTCACAAAGTGTCGTCATTCACTTTCCTTTATGGTCGTCATTGAGTGATGATGTGACATTCGGTCATCGTCCTCCGGTGGGAGGGATATATCTTCCTAACAACACTACTGATTCCTTCCTTTTTCTCTTCCACTCCATTATGTGTAGTCAATTTCTCTGGTGCATCCACTTCCTTTCGCATGACCACTCTCTCTCGTGCGATCACTCCCTCTTGGTGCGTCCCCTTTCTCTTATCGCATCTCCTTTCTCTTTGTGCAGCCCCTTACTCTTGGCGCAACCACTTACTTTTGGCACAACCCTGTACTCTTAGTGTAGCCCCTTACTCTTGGTGCAACCCCTTACTCTTGACGCAGCCCCATAATCTTGGCGTAATCCCTTACTCTTGGCACAAACCCATACTCTTGGTGCACCCTCGTACTCTTGGTGAAACCCCTTACTCTTGGCACAGTCCCTCCATTAATGTGCAGTGCTATCCAATGAACCATATTATGTATTCTTTATTTAGTGTTTATTTTGACTATGTCGCAGCCCTACATCTGTTTCGGTGGATATTTCTAACTGTGCTACTGACTCCCCTACTTACGCATCCACTCCCTCCTAGTGTTCCCTTCCTTTGGCTATCTACTTATCGCTTCTTCCTTTTTTTACTATGTAGTGCCTTAAGCACTATGCGATTTTGGCCCTATCTTGTAGGGCTTCAGGCCACTACCATTCACCAGTTTTGGCAGCATCGCTCCATCTAATTGTTGTAGCTAAACTGCCCCCCCCCAAAAAAAAAGTAATTCAATATACAAGATATGGACCAAGCCAATGCATCTGCAACTTACGTGGATGATTTAGGAACTTGCTGTCGTATAGTAGTACCAAATATCCTTGCTGAAACTACTTGTTTTTTATATGGCGATCATGCCAGGCCTTCTATCAATCCTTCTTGACGCGCTGATGGAATATTGAACAAAGCGGTCCTCTTCAAGCTGTATCACCTGTGCCACATGTTCTTCTAGCACTGCTTCATCTTCCATTCCTATCGCAGTGGCAATGCGTAGACTGGGAACAATGTATTCCATAGGCATGACTGCCTCTTTCCCATATACCAATTTGAACAGTGCTTGCCCCATCAATCTCTTGGCAGGTGGTGCGATATGCCCATAACACTCCTGAATATTCAGATCCCAGTCATCTCGATTAGTGTTACATACATTTGCGAGTGTGTGATCCAAGCTCTTGTTGAAAGCTTCTATAGTCCAATTCGCCTACGGATCATATGGTGTACTCTTCTTATGTTGAAAATGCAATTCCTCTTTCAGTTCTCTTACTGTGCGGTTGAGTAAATGGCTACCTTGATCACTCATAAATATCCTTGGGAATCCAAACCACGTCAATATGTTTTCAAACAAAAATATTGTTGTTGTCACAACAATGCATCCCATAATTGGTGTAGCCTTTGCCGATCATGTCAAGTAGTCTATTGCTGTGATTATGTACTGCACACCATTTTGCTTCCCTAGGGGTTTGATTGGACCCACAAAATATACATCCCACTTATCAAAAGGTTGCAGAGTTACTTGTTGTACCAGCGGCATCTCATCCTGTCGCGATGGTTTTCTGGTGCATTGGGAGACATCATAGATCCACGTATAATATGCCACATCATTATGTAGGGTGGGCCACTACAACCCTACGCGAAGCACCTTTATTACAATAGCATGACCCCCATAGTGTCATCTAGCAACTCCTGCATGTGATTCTTCCAAAATTTTCTCTTATTCATGTGGTAGGACACATCGCCGTAAATCTTCGTCTGGTCCTATCTTATATAAGTGTCCAGCAATTAACTGAAAAATCAAAATCTTTAACCAGCAGCTGTTTCTTCTGACTTGTTGATAATTCTTCAAGTGTGACACTTGTTTCCAAAAACTGAATGATTGGAGCATAGTGGTCATATTCCATGTTAACTTTGAATAGTTGCGCATCAGGAAGTCCTTACTCAATATTGGTAGGTTCTTCTCCTGTCTCGATTCTGGAAAAATGATCAAGGACATCATTCAAGTGACCCAGATTCACCATGATTTTAAAATCAAACTCCTGGAAGAGAAGTAGCCAATGACATATCTTCCCCCCAAAATAGGATTATTGACTAGATATTTTAAAGGATAGTGGTCTGTGAACATCTTAAACTGGTCACCTAACAGGTAATGCTTGAATTTCTATAGAACATATACCATTTTCAGACCTTCCCTCTCTGTGGTCATATAATTCCTCTCAGCGAATGATAACTTTTGACTAGCGAAAGCGATCGGGCGATCCATATCTCCTTCACCTGGCTGTGCAAGCACTACTCCTAGCGCAACCAAAGATGCATCAACATGCACATGGAACTCCTTGTTCCAATATGGACATACACGTATTAGTGTTGAAGACATCTTTGCCTTGAGTGATCTGATCCTGGGGGCGAGCCCAGAAAGTCATCAAACCCGCTCGAAACAATTGGGACCAATAGGATCGTTTTTCTGACGTTAGTGCAAGTGAACATGAGCATAATATAAGTGTGTAACATAGAATCATCCACATGAAAATGAAAAATCATTCAAGCACATTAGGGAAACGATTTGATTATGGAGTTCACCAGATCTCCTGGCTACATCTCTGGGCCTACTCCAAAATAGAGTGACTAATCCATTGCAAAGATGCACAAATACATAAGATACATCACAACGGATTCACCTGCAGAGTCTTCATCATCTGTTCATCTCTACCACCGCACCATAACTGCCTATGATGGGTCACATAAGTGCATAAGCTATAGGACTCAATCGAAGATTGCAGAAATCAAGCAAGCAAATGCCTGCCTCCTTTGTCTCGAGAAGTTGCCAAACTTGGACATGAAGATATTTCCCCAATGTAGCCAATCACACTCTTTCAACTGACTCTACGAGCCATGAACCTCGAGCTACGCCACACGATATTCAACCAATCCCTTCACCTTTGTCCTTCGGGATGAGAGTGTAGATGGTCGCTACTTGCCTTCAAATGCAAATTGAAATGTTGCCTCCTCGAACTGACTCTGCTTCTTTGTCTCCTATGTTGGATCACCTTTGGACATGATGGAGCCATGCTTGCTCTCTGAGTTGGAACTACAAGGTTGGAGCCTCTCCATGAGCTTCTCCAATGGAGATCCCCAAGGGGGCCTCTCAGATGCTTGCTTCCTCTATGGGCTACATCTCTCCAAACTTGAGCTCCCTTCAAATGCACATGACAAGTGCTTAAATAGGAGAAGCTACTCTTGGTGGAATGATACATGTGATTCTCCAAATTGGGATTAGTTACAAATTGGTTTGGCTTTTAAGAACATAAACCAAAAATATGGTTCATGCCCACATGCCCATGGTTTTTCACATTTAGTTACTTCCCCATAATGACATTTACAAAATCCAACAATAATCCATTACATAACAAAATCCCTTTTTTAAATGGCATGTTGGTTTTTCAACCATAAACCAACTTGTTACAACTTATTTACAAATATGGCATGTTTGTTTTTGGTTACAACCATGCATTAACTTCATAACAACTCAAGGAATAAAATAAATGAGTAATATGTGAGTAATTTTTCCACTCACTTCAAATATTAATCATTTTACAATTCCTCATGAGTAAATGCATGAATGTCCTAAAACTCATTTCAAGCACAAATGCATGCATGCTAGTCATCATGCCACTTCATCATTCCATGTCATCATTCCACATCATCATGCCATGTCAGCATGCCACATCATCATGCAATATCAACATGCTATGCAATCATGCCACATCACCATGCCATGTCATCATGCCATGTCAACATGCCACATAATCATGACACATTATCATGCCATGTAATTAGAATGCAATTTTTGACTACCACGTGGCAGCTTAAGGGAGTGCCACGTGGCACTTCAGCCAATTTTTTTCCTGTTGGGGCCAAACTTCAAAACGCAATATCTTTTGCATCCGGAGTCCGTTTGACACGCCATTTGCACCGTTGGAATCAGCTTGATGAGATCTTTGACATGGTACTATTTTTTTTTTGCAATATCATGATTTTGAAAATTGGCCTTTTTAGATCCTCCCAGATCATTGAGTGTGTCAAAGCTACCTTGAAATTCTGGACTCCATACAAATACAACATCTTTCTTCAGTAATTTCTCCATAGGGGCAGTAATCACAACATATCCTCTAATAAATTTGTGATAGTACCTAGTGTTCCCTAGTGTTTCCCTGAGCATATTTACATTGGTCGATGGGGGTAGGCTCAAAATAAACACTATATTTGCAGGATCAACTAGTAATCCTTGCTTGCACACAATGTGCCCCAATAGTATCCCAAATGGTGAAAAAAATGCAGTTCTTGGAGTTCAGTGCAATCTGATGTTGTTTACAACTTTCCAGCATCAGTCAAAGGTTTGCCAAATGATCCTTGATTAGGCCATACATTGTCCAATCATCCATCCTTGATTGTTTGATGTCCAATATAAAAAATTTGAATTGTTTTGGAAACTAGATTCAAAGGGATACTTGGTATGTAAAAAGTTTTTAAAAACAATTCCACTTGGTCTCCCAAAAAAACACTGTCCCGACTCTGTTTCTGTAAAAATTTCAATCCAAAATGTCCCAAAAATCCAATAAATTAAATTTGGCCCCCAAAAAGTGATCGAAATAGGCGTGAATGTTTTTAGTGATGCATATTTAAATATAACACACACCCATACCAAAATTTCCAAGCATTGAGCACCTAGATTGACTTACACGGTCTGTTGCAGCCACAGCTGCAACTCTTAAAAAATGACATAATGTTGAAATAAATCATGTGTATATTTATGGATGTGTTATATATAATTGAAAATCAAATACATGCCATGATGTGCAACACACACGTATCTCAAACTCATAAATTTTCACCTGCAGTATAGTCACAGTTGGGTGTTGCAACTCACTGTCATAGTTGGGTGTTGTAGCTCACTGTCATGGCTGGGTGTTGCAGCTCGTTGTCACAGCTGGGTGTTGCATCTCATTTTCATAGTTGGGTGTTGTAGCTCACTACCACAGCTGACAGTCATAACTAGGTGTTGCATCTAACAAATTCATGCCAAAGTTCAAGCTTGAAGGGTTCCATATTAATCATTGGTTCATTTTCCTATGGATCCTTCATCCACCTTCCCTAATTACTGTAATTTTGTTTTCAGGAAAGTTTGTTTTTTTGTAACAAATAGAGAAAAATTAAATTTTGAACATTGAAGACAAAAATGATTTAAGCATTTTTTTCAAATAGTCAACAATTCCAAAACATTATTGAAAAAATATTATACCCATTCCTTATCTTTCTACTTTCTGATCTTCCAGATTGCAACAAGGCGCAGGAAGAGAGCATACTTATTCAAAAATAAAAAACTTGAAAAAAGCAAAAGCATAGTTTTATTCTATTATTCTATCCTACCCTATTCTACTTGGAAATATAAAAATTGTTCAAGTGTATACATATTTCCAATGGAGCCACTTTCGAAGAAGAGACTCAAGTATGCTCATACTCCTTAAAAAAAATAAAAATTTATGACTGCTAGGATATGAGAGATCAACTTCCCTTGAAGTGATGGTGCCAAGAATTGGTGAAGTATGGAATGATGCTGCAGACTGATGACAGATTGAAACCAAGATTTAATATAGTCTTTGTTCCCTTTATTTCTCATGGATGTTCCACCATGAAGCTCCTTAGTAAATTGATATTCCTCAATGGATAAGAGATTTGGATCTAATGATGTAAATGATGCTTTTGGTTCCAATGTCTGTTCTTCATCAAATTTGTTGATCTTGTGAACTTGTTGATGATCATAAGAAACTTCACTTCCAAGTCTTGGATTTAAAACATATTCAGGCCTCATATGGATTCACTGCAACAACGCACAGTCTTTTTGCAGTGGTGTAGGTGAAGTAGAATGAGGGAAATGTAGGAGCATTTTGCAGTTCATCACTGTAAGCATACTGTACTGCTTTATTATGATTAGGGTGGAGGGTGGAGTGGATAGAAAATTGTGTTGGATACCAAGGATTTTGATGAGAAAATAGATGTGGTAGATGTAGAGAATTGGTTTGTGAGGTTGATATTGAAGGACCAAGTTGTGTTGCAGTATGAGAGAGAGTGGCCATGTGATCATAAGATATGCCATTCCAACCTTGTGGATAAGGTAGGTAAGAGTTAAATTGAGGCTGCAACAACTGCCATGGTGGAAGAGTGTTCAATGACTGAGTATGAAAGTTAGGAAATGTTGGGATAGAGTTTTGAACCATAGATGTACGCCATGGTTGACATGATTGTTGCAATGAGTTGGCTGCAACTCCCATATCTCTTTGATATGTTCCTGTCATCTAGGGTATGGAGGGGAAGCAATCCGTGGAATGATTTAAGTCACATATACCATAACTTTCAAGACTATCCAAAGGGAAATCCCTTACTTCTCTTATTTCATCCTACTTTTCCTTATCTTGCAAAACTCCCAATTGTGAATCAGCTTTAGGATTTTCAAATCCTATAACTCTTATTCTTGTAGTAGATTGAAAAGATTTAAAAGAAGGATTACTATAATTCTTACCAGTATTGAAGTTTCCTCTTGAATACCTTCTACATAACTCACAAATATCATCCTATGCTAACTTAAATACATTACCTATTCCCATCAGATTTAATATTTCTAAATATTTATCTTGGATTCCCTTGAGTAAAAGTGGTTTTAAGGTCTACTTCACTAGTTTCCTTTGTTTGGATCTTTGGAGGTTATATTGAAAGTGTTCTATGTATTCCTCTAGACTCTCTTCTTCACCTTATGTCATTTCGAAGATGTCTTCATTGACCCTGCAATAATCTTGGTACCTTTTCAAGAATACATGTTTCATGTCTTCCCAAATTTGTTTACAATTCCCACCGAGGATCATGAAGCATCGAAGGGATGTTCCTTTTAGAGTAAGGGAAACACATTCAACTTTTGATCATTAGCACAATAACCATATCCTCTACAAAGTACTTCGAATTGAAATAAAAATACATCAGGGGCTTCATTTTCCAAACCGTGAAAATTTAGTAGAACATGTGGGGGAATTCCTTTCGTTGTTGCACTCCTCTTGAATCTCTGATGGGAAATTCGAAGGTAACAACTTCAACATCTTTCTTACTTGTCATATATTCATTAGATTCTCCGTGTTCTATCTTGAGGCTCCTCCTTTGAATGTTCCTGTCAACTTGTTAGTAAAATGGGTGGTGCTTACAACACCAGTAAGGGGAATGATAAGATTTATGCTCCAAATATTGAAAATGAAATAAAACTAAATGCAAAGAAAGAAGAAAAAAAAGACACTCAAAGAAAATTCAATAAACTGAAATGTAATGATGCAACCTGCATGCCCTACTTTAACAATGCATCTACAAAACAACGTCAGATGTACTTTTGCACCATTGATAACTCCCTCAGCAACGACGCCAAAATGTTAGGCCCACTATATGCCAATTAATTTAAAATTAACATGCAGAGTGAAAAACATAAATTATCAACCCGAAGAAGTCTTTTATTTCAAAGCTATCGTGCAAGATCTATGCAAGCACAATTTCTATTTGACACTGTTATCTATTGGTATGAAATCAAAACTGATTGCAAACTAGATCACACCTTCTTGAAAAGAAAACAAACCCCAATCCTATTCGTAAATCCAAACTGTAAATCTAATCACACTGCAACAAAATGAATTCTTAAGAAACAATATCTAAATACATAAACCTAGAATCAATGCTAAGTTGGCCAACGATCTATCAGATGAATTAACAGGAAAACAACTATGATAAATCTAATGAAAGCATGAACTAAGTAATAAAAACAACTATGATCAATCTAATGAATGAAAGCATGAATTACCAAATAAACAAATCTACAAAATAAAACACCTACAATCAACACTACCAGCATCTGCTCAGGGCAGAGGGCCCTTCCTCCGTTGAGCAGAGCTGGATCTCCACAATGAAAGTCTACAACTCCAGAGTTAAGAAACTGCCAGCATGTATTATCAGAATGGAATGATTACAATAGATCCAGATCAAATTCTACAACATAATTTTTTTTTTATTCCTTCCTTCCTTAATGATATTGATTACATATTTATACATAAAATTATTTCATTGAAATGAGGAACTAAATCCCCAACTTGTGATTTGTAACAACTGAAACATGGCCGTAACTGTTAACAACTTTGGAATGAGTAGTGACAGTAAATCCAGAAAATACCCTCTCAAAGAACCACTTATATATCACAAACCATCACTTTGTTTGGAAATTTTTGCATATTTCAGGTAAATGAGGATGTTACGCACAAAACCCATGTCTCGGATTTTCGAGATTCTTTTCCATATTCCCACAAATCTAGACACGAATTAAGGTGTTCTTATTTGGCATGCATTTTCGGTTAAGGATATAACAACTAGCTGTGAGCATTCTGTACTGACAAATCACTCCAGAAACCATCATTAGTAAATTTATGCATAATAGTCTTCAATTCATCAAAGATAAAGGAAAATAATCATTATTAACCACTTAAAACATCAATGGAAGTAGTATGTTGTTTTACACACAGTTACAACAAATGGATGGAAAATGGAATGATAAATGAGTGATAATGGGAAGAAAATGGATGAAATATATGTCAATAAATGATGGAAATATGGGCAATTCCATGGCCCAACATCACCCCCAAACTGAACTTGTTGCATGTCCTCATGCAACCCAATAACTGTGTAGCATCCAACTAAAAGAACTCATTCACTTGTTCCTTCATTTTACCATTCACATAGTTGCAACCATAAGAAATTGAGAGTTTAACAGAAATTGGCAGAGTCACAGCTGCTTAGTGGAGGATCTCATATAAAAATTTGGCAAAGTCATAGCTGCTTAGCAGAGGATTTAGCAGAAAATTTGTCAGAGCCATAGCTTTTTTAAGTGGAGAATTTGGCGAAGATTTTGGCGGAGTCACAGCCCAAAGAGCGCTAAATTTAGTGGAGTCGTAGTTGAGTGTAGAAAAAAAATGATTGATATTTACGGATTTGTAACTGCCTAAAACAGGAAAATAGGCAAAAATTTTATGGTGTTGCAGTTGTACGAAATGGGAAAAATCCATAATTTTTATGGTGTTGTAGCTGTGCAAAACGGGAAAAAGGAAAAAAATTTATGGTGTTGTAGCTGCGCGAAATAGGAAAAGGAAAAAATAAAATTTTTACGATGTTGTAGCTGCACGAAATGGGAAAAGGCAAGATTTTTATGGTGTTGCAGCCTTTTGAGCAAAAAAATTCCGAAGTGATTTTCTCCTAAACGATGAACTGGGTTCGGCTGAAATTTTTTAGGAAAGTTTATACTAGTCCAATGCACCTACACACCAAAAATCAGAGATACCCACATCACATATTTTGAGAAAAATGCAAATTGGTTGTAGGTGATTATGGCCATTTTCTCGAAAACCGTACATTGGATTGAGATGAAACTTACCAGGCTTGTTCATCTTAGTATTATGCACTTCCAACCAAAAATCATGAGAATCCAACTTACCAATTGCAAGATATGCTTACTTCAATTTCTGCACTTTTGTAGATGAACATGAATAAAAATGTGTTGCAGCTAAACTTCCTGAACCAATATTTCACAAAATACAAAATAGGTTGGGCTGAAATTTTGCAAGCAGGTATTTACCATGTTAGTGCATCTCCCACCAAAAATTAGAGAAACCCACATCACGGATTTCGAGAAAAAAAAAATTGGCTATAGGTGATGCTGGTCATTTTCTCGAAAACCATGCATTGGATTGAGCTGAAACTTGTCACGTTTGTTCTTCTTACCATGATGCTTCTTCCCTCAAAATTGCATGAAAAAATAGTTCACGGTTTGTAATATATCCTTAAATAAATTTCTGCACTTTTGCAAGCTATGAACGAGTAAAAATCGGTACGCACAAAGAATGTCAAAAACCACTCCCCCAAACTGAATATGTCGCATGTCCTCATGTAAAAGAAGAGTTGTCATCTTAGTTGTAAATAGCCATCTCCCCCAAACTGAGGATCCATCATGTACTCATGCTATTAAAACCAAATTCAACCGAAGTGTGTAATCAATTCTTCATATTGCCTCTTTGTGATTTTGAAAGAAAACCACTTATTATTGTTACCAATGATCTCCAACAATCAGCACACCAACTAAATCCTCAAAATGATGAGCATGAAATGATATATGAATATATGTAAAAGGGATGAATAGAGAAACTGAATGCAACATTAAAATGATCAAATTTATTTTCAGAGCATGGGAGGAACAAGTCACCTACCCTTGTTTCATACCCTGTTATATAGCAGCATGTGTTTGTTTCAGAACAAAAATTTCCAAATCATTATGAAAAAATCCTTTAGGATTGTAAATAGAGGCAACCGTGTTTTATTGACCATCAAAGCCATGCCAATGCTACAGGACTATGAATTGAATAAGATTCCAAGCATTTTTTTGCACATTCCACAACAATCAAACTCATTTCAGAAATTCTGTCAACCTTGCCAAATGACCAATGCTGGGAGTAATCATTACCTTGATGCTGCTGAGATAAACTTCACATCAGACCTTGGAACGGATGCTATAGGATTTCCATTGTACATGTATCATGCTCATGATGGCTAAAACCAATGTATGCATTGGTGAATGGTAAATATGAGCCAAGGAACTCATACCTTAATTTTTTGGAAACATATTCATAAACTAGAGATGATGGTTGTTTATTGAAATGGTTGTAATGACAACGAAAACAGAGATCAAAGATACCCAAAATTGTTTTCTCAAATTGCCATCATCATGTTGTTCAAAACATTATTGATATGACATTCCATATTTGTTCAAATGTTGCTACAAGGCCTCAATACAAAGGTTGATTGTGGTTTTTTATTTGTGGAAGCAAGTAACCATGATGTTTCACACAAGATGGCCATGAATCAAAAGGCTGGAAAAAGATATTTTAACAATCCATTGTATGCAACCTATTTGTCATCAACTATGAGTGTGCCAACCCATTCAACTGTGAGTGTTCCAACCCATTGAATGCATTTACCATATGTATAAGATGGTGGAAAATCCATATACCATATAAAATGTGGCTCTCAATAATTTTGACTTGTGAAGATGTGAACCATCATGTGCACCATTGAACAAAACAAACAAATCAAGGAAATCATGCCTTTATTTTCCATCGTGCTTGCGTGATAGCATACTCTTGAGAAAGAATGGCTTCTACATCAACTTTTTCTGTTGTAGGTTCTTGTGTCCAGCCTATCCTTTTATTTCAAGATGTGTATCAACTGCTTTATTTCTCCTCACTATTTTTATATGGCAACAGAGCAACGTTTCATACTACTGGTTCTTGTGTGGCAGCAACAAGACTTCTTTTCTTACTGTTGATTCTTGTGTGGCAGCAGCAAGGATTCTTTGCTTACTATTGGTTCTTGTGTGGTAGCAGGAAGGATTCTTTGCTTACTATTGGTTCTTGTGTGGCAGCAGCAAGACTTCCTATTGTCGATTCTTGTGTGACAACAATATGGTATTCTTTGATTATTTTCATGCTTGGACAGTTGGGTTGGTGAGATGTTCGGTAGGAATTTGAATTAGATGTGCATGAATGATGAAGTGTTATAATTGAGTGGGAAATGATGGAAATGGAGAAAAAAAATGCTATATAGAAAATGGAAATGGATAATGCTTAGTGGTTCTTCATGACATTTCCCTATATCTTTAATAAATAAAAAACTCATGGTATTTTACCTCAATTGTTACCTCCATGGAAGCCTTGATTGACATGTATGTACTGATGTTGTTGGATCTGATGTAGGCCAAACTATTGCTAAGAAAGATGTATATGAGAGCTGAAACTAAATGAGGTTGAATCTAATCTGAAATGATGTTTTGTTCGTTCCATGTAAGACTAACTGCTGAGACAATTGATGAGGAGGAATTCTACCATAGAAGCAGAAATCCCATCTTCTTATTCTGAAAATCAACTGTTGGAATGAAAATGAAAAGGAATTGCAAAACTGCTGAACAAATGATGCTGCAAATCACTGTTGAATCCATTAGATCACATAATCTTCAACTGCTACAAACCGAGGTACAATTCTTACCATGTGAATGAATGTGCTGAAGTCGAGCATGGAACGAAATCATTGGATTACCAACCATTAATGTATGTCATTAACCAATGTGAAGAAACTCACCTTTGATGAAAGTGAGATCTAAATTACCTTAGTGCATCTTGACAGGTACGAATGGATGTGCTGGAGTTGAGTCACCTACAAGATTTGTCAATTAAGAGGCATTGATGAATCCCCATGATTAATAATAAGGAAATTTGCCATTGATTCATGCAGATACCAGGGCACTATAAAACTCTAATATCAATCCCATATGATGTGTCAAAGTCGATGGGACAAGACCATTGGAATGTGGACCTTAATGAATACCACAACATCCAATACGAGTACAAAATAAATGATTGTGAAGAATCATAGTGAAAAATAGACCCAACATGAAACTGAGAAGTGGAAAGTATATGTGAAGTTGTGATGTAGTAGTGATGGAAAATAAAATGGTTAAGGTTGACTACATAAGCAGTGAAAAATGGGACTTCGACATGAATGGATTTTTAGGTTTTTGAATTGAGGAGGGTGAATGAATCTACTATAGTGCAATTCGCTTCTTGAGAGGTTTCTTTTTAGAAACAATTGGTAAAGGATTCTTGGCATGTAGCAATGGGACTTGACTATGGAAAATTGGTCTCTATATGGTTTTCACATCAATCTCTCCATTTTTTATGTGCTCAATCCATTTGCAAATTGAGAAAAAATCTTTAAGAGTCACTCGTGCATGTATTGCCATTTTTCTTCCAGGGACCTACAAAAACCTAGCACTTTCCTGCAATAAAACATGAGATGATGGAAGAAAAGAGATGATTGGTATATATTCACCCAACACTTACGGAAAAAAAAAATCAATTACTCATAAAACAAATCCAAATAAAAATGAACAAAGCAAAATTCCATTTTATACCTACGGGAGAGCAATGTCCATCTAGATTCACCAATAGTATTCTGATCATAGCTTCTTCATTCCTTGTCCAATTTGGGTGATTCAAAATCCAAATGAAATTAAATTCATAGGTATATTTAAATTATAAATATGTGTTTAAAATTTTATGTAATGATATTCCAAATCACTCAGTAACAGCCTGCATGACAAGGTGTTTTTTTGAATTCTGGACTGGACCAACAATCACGGTTTTAGGCTTAATGTTTTCGTTTGATAACGGATTGATGTGATTTAAATTGGATATGAAAGTAGAATCATATAGGTATCTCCATTAGAAACATGTTTTTAATCCAATAATAATTGATTGGTCAACTAAGCCAATGAACAGTCTAGGAGATAGAGTTTTAGGAATGCTGATTTGTGATAGGAAGTCGGTATTTTGGTCATAAAATTTGCATACGATATCGGAATGGAGTGATTCAAATTGTGTTGTAAACTATATTCATATAGGAATATACCATTGAAATTTTTTTGCAATATATGTCCAATAAGGGATCCAAAAATTGACTGTCCTAGATCTATTTCTAAACTGTCTGCTTGACACTCTGTTAGTATTTTGACCATAAATTTTTCGTTTGATGCCCAATATCAAAAATTTGAATTGTTTTAGAAACTATATTCAAAGGGATACTTTTTATGTAAACATGTTTTAAAAATAATTCCATTTGGTCTCCCAAAAAAATACTGTCCCGACTATGTTTTTGTAAAAATTTCAACCAAAATGTCACAAAAATCTAATAAATTGAATTTGGTCCCCTAAAAGTGACCAGAATAGGCGTGAATGTTTTTAGTGATGTAAATTTTAATATAACACACACCCATACCAAAATTTCCAAGCATTGAGCATATAGATTTACTTACACAGTCTGTTGTAGCCGCAGCTGCAACTCTTAAAAAATGACATAATGTTGAAATAAAGTATGTGTATTTTTATGGATGTGTTATATATAATTAAAAACCTACATGCCATGATGTGCAACAAACACGTATCTCAAAATCATAAATTTTCACCTGCAGTACAGTCACAGCTAGGTGTTGCAGCTCACTGTCATAGTTGGGTGTTGCAACTCACTGTCACAGCTAGGTGTTGCAGCTCACTGTCACAGCTGACAGTCATAATTGGGTGTTGCAGCTAACAAATTCATGCCAAAGTTCAATATTGAAGGGTTCCATAATCATTGGTTCATTTTCCTGTGGATCCTTCATTCACCTTCCCTAATTATTGTAATTTTGTTTTCAGGAAAGTTTTTTTTTTTTGTAACAAATAGAGACAAATTAAATTTTGAACTTTGAAGATGAAAATGATTTAAGCATTTTGCTCAAATAGTCAACAATTCCAAAACATTATTGAAAACATATTATACCCATTCCTTATCTTTCGACTTTATGATCTTCCAAATCACAACAAGGCGTAGGAAGAGAGCATACTTATTCAAAAATAAAAAAACAAAAGCATGGTTTTATTCTGTTATTCTATCGTAACCTATTCTACTTGGAAATATAAAAATTGTTCAAGTGTATGCATATTTCTAATGGAGCCACTTTCGAAGAAGTGACTCAAGTATGCTCATACTCCCAATAGAAAAATATAACTTTATGAATGCTAGGATATGAGAGATCAACTTCTCTTGAAATGATGGTGCCAAGAATTGGTGAAGTATGGAATGATGTTGCAGACCGATGACAAACTAAAACGAAGCTTCAATGTAGTCTTTGTTCCCTTTATTTCTCATGGATGTTCCACCATGAAGCTCCTTAGTAAATTGATCTTCTTCAATGGATAAGAGATTCAGATCTAATGATGTAAATGATGCTTTTGGTTCCAATGTCTGTTCTTCATCAAATTTGTTGATCTTGTGAACTTGTTGATGGTCATAAGAAACTTCAATTCCAAGTCTTGTATTTAAAACATGTTCAGGCCTCATATGGATTTGTTGCAACAATGCACAGTATTTTTGCAGCGCTTTAGCTGAGGTAGAACAAGAGGGAAATGTAGGAACATTTTGCAGTTCAGCACTGTAAGCATACTATGCTGCTTTATTATGGTTAGGGTGAAGGGTGAATTGGATAGGAAATTGTGTTGGATACCAAGGAGTTTGATGAGAAAATAGATGTGGCTGATGTAGAGAATTGGTTTGTGATTTTGATATTGAAGGACCAAGTTGTGTTGCAATATGAGAGAGAGTGGCCATGTGATCATAATATATGCCATTCCAACCTTGTGGATAAGGTAGGTAAGAGTTAAATTGAGGCTGCAACAACTGCCATGGTGAAAGAGTATTCAATGACTGAGTATGCAATTAAGGAAATGGAGGGATAGATTTTTGAACCATAGATGTACGCCATGGTTGACATGATTGTTGCAATGAGTTGGCTGCAACTCCCATATCTATTTGATATGTTTCTTTCATCCAGGGTGTGGAGGAGCAGCAATCCATGGAATGATTCAAGTCACATATACCATAACTTTCAAGACTATCCAAAGGGAAATCCCTTACTTCTCTTATTTCCTCTTGCTTTTCCTTATTCTACAAAACACCCAATTGTGAATCAGGTTTAGGAATTTCAAATAAATTGTTGATTTCAGCTCCTATAACTCTTGTTCTTATAGCAAATTGAAAAGATTGAAAAGAAGGATTACTATAATTCTTACCAGTCTTGATGTTTCCTCTTGAATACCTTCTACATAACTCACAAATATCATCATATGCTAACTGAAATACGTTACCTGTTCCCATCAAATTTAATATCTCTAAATATTTAGCTTGGATTCCCTTGAGTAGAAGTGTTTTTAAGGTCTCGTTCCCTAGTTTCCTTTGTTTGGATATTTGGAGGTTATATTGAAAGCGTTCTATGTATTCCTCCAGACTCTCTTCTTCTCCTTGTGTCATTTCGAAGATGTCTTCATTGACCCTGCAATAATCTTGGTACCTTTTCAAGAATACATGTTTCATATCTTCCCAAGTTTGTATACAATTCCCACCGAGGCTCATAAACCATTGGAGGGATGTTCCTTTTAGAGTAAGGGGAAACACATTCAACTTTTGATCATTAGCACAATAACCATATTCTCTACAAACTACTTCGAATTGAAATAAAAATACATCAGGATCATCATTTTCCAAACCGTGAAAATTTGGTAGAACATGTAGGGGAATTCCTTTCATTGGTGCCACTCCTTTTGAATCTCTGATAGGAAATTTGAAAGTAACAACTTTTTCATCTTTCTTTCCTACCATATCTTCATTAGATTCTTCATGTGCTATCTTGAGGCTCCTCCTTTGAATGTTCCTATCGACTTGTTAGTAGAATGGGTGGTGCTTACAACACCACTAAGGGGAATGATAAGATTTATGCTCCAAATATTGAACATGAAATAAAACTAAATGCAAAGAAAGAACAAAATAAACACATTCAAAGAGAAATCAATAAACTAAAATGTAATCATGCAACCTACATGCCCTACTTTAACAATGCATCTACAAAAAAATGTCAGATGTACTTTTGCACCATTGATAACTTCCCTGGAAATGGCGCCAAAATGTTGGGACCACTATATGCCAGTTAATTAAAACTTAACATGTAGAGTGATAAACATAATTTATCAACTCGATGAAGTCTTTTATTTCAAATCTCTCGTGCAAGATCTATGCAAGCACAATTTCTACCTAACACTGTTATCTATTGGTATGAAATCTAAACTAATTGCAAACTAGATCACACCTTCTTGAAAAGAAAAAAAAACCCATCCTATTCGTAAATCCAAACTGTAAATCTAATCACTCTTCAACAAAATCAATTCTTAAGAAGCAAGATCTAAATACATAAACCTGGAAGCAATGCTAAGTTGGCTAACGATTTATCAAGATGAATTAACAGAAAAACAACTATAATAAATCTAATGAAAGCATAAACTAAATACTAAAAACAACTATGATCAATATAATGAATGAAAGCATGAATTAACAAATAAACAAATATAAAAACTAAAACACCTACAATCAACACTACCAGCATCTGCTCTAGGAAGAGGGTCCTTCCTTCATTGAGCAAAGCTGGATCTCCACAATAAAAGTCTACAACTCCAGAATTAAGAAACTGCCAGCATATATTATCAGAATGGAATGATTACAATAGATCTGGATCAAATTCTAGAGCATAACATTGTTTTATCTTCCTCCCTTCCTCAATGATATTGATTACATATTTATACATAAAATTATCTCGTGGAAATGAGGAACTAAATCCCCAACTTGTGATCTGTAACAGTTGAAACACAGCCGTAACTGCTAACAACTTTGGAACTGGCTGCAACAGTAAATATGGAAAAAAACATCTTAAATAACCACCTG
The DNA here is from genome assembly GCA_001517045.1 of Pseudotsuga menziesii. NCBI lineage: Eukaryota > Viridiplantae > Streptophyta > Pinopsida > Pinales > Pinaceae > Pseudotsuga > Pseudotsuga menziesii. The sequence goes on from LPNX010054068.1 coordinate 24,498, forward strand.
TATATCGCAAACCATGGCTTTGTTTGGAAATTTTCACAAAATTCAGGTAAATGAGGATGTTACACAGAAAACCCATGTCTCAGATTTTCGAGATTCGTTTCCATTTGCCAGCAAATCAAGATGTGAATCAAGGTTTTCTTATCTGGCATGCATTTTCGGTTAAGGCTGTAACAGCTAGCTATGAGCGTCCTATACATGACAAATCACTCTACAAACCATCATTGGTAAAATTATACTTAATAGTCTTCAATTCATCAAAGATAATATAAAATAATCATTATTAACCACTTAAAATATCAATGGAAGTAGTATGATTTTTTACGCACAGTTACAACAAATGGATGGAAAATGGAATGATAAATGGGCGATAATGGGAAGAAAATGGATGAAATACATGTCAATAAGTGATGGAAAAATGGACAATTCCATGGACCAACACATTTCTTAACCTCCTACTCCAATTACTTCATCTATGAATGAGGTCGGAAATGGGTCATGCATACAGGCATCATTCAGTTTCCCAAGTTTGACACAAATCTGAACTTCACCAGTTTTCTTGTCATGGACCACCATCAGACTAATCTATTCTGATTCTTCTATAGACTCAATGATTTTGGCATCCAACATCTAGTGAAGTTCATGCTTGAATATCTCTTTGACCTTGGATTCAAGCAATATGGCCTTTGTCACACCAATTTTGTGTCTGGCTTTAGCGGTATATTCATTTCCCCTAGATCACCCAGTATTCCCTTCATCTCTAATAAATTTGTTGGAAATAGATCTTGAAACTCATGCAACGGATCAGTGATCTTTTCCATGGTTTTTTCATCCCAATAATCCCCAATACTTGCAAATTTTGGGTTCTCCTCTATCCCAATGTGAACTTTTCTAATATTCAATGGCCGACTCATGGGATTAGTTTGTATATCTGGTGCTGCGATATCCCTACTCCCTTCTATCTCCGGAATAGTGATATTTGTTAGCTTGTAATCATCCTTAGGTTCTCTAGACACATTGTAGCATTCCATCATTGCCTGCATGTGGCAATATGCATGTGGATCCACAGGATATGCGACTGGCACAAATTTTACTACTACATCCTGGATGATATGAAGTGCATTATTGACTTCAGGGCTGGTTTCCGCAAAGCTAAAGGTATGGGTGAAATAGACCATCACCTCTTCCCAAGTGGTTATTTCTCTACGTAGATCTATGGATACATACCATGATCTTGGAATTTCATCCAAGGTATGAATAAAAGCATGGACCCATTCATCCTTTGGTCAGTATGCCCACAATGTTTGGCATTCCATCAAATGTCCGCTACGGTCACTCCGTCCATCATAATTTTTAGTGTGATACATATCTATGTTTCCAAAGTGAACTGTCATCAGCGTTCGACACTGCACCCATCTAGTAATTGTCTTCTTATGGGTTTCCCACAACCGAGCTGGAGTATCTTTGAGTGCTTCCTCCATCGCCAACAATCGTTGTGGTTCTGATACCTTTTCTTCAAACTCTGTTAAGAATGTTGATAGTTTAGGTAACCCTTCATAAATAAGTAGTTCAATAATCTCAGTCGTAACATCACATAGTGACTGCATGACCAATCCACATTTCCTGAAAGATACTTCATGCATGCGGTTTTTCCAATTTTCTAATGCGTCTTGAGAATCATACAACGCAGAACTATCACTGCACCAATCAAGTTCTCCATCTGCAGTGGGGTGGATATAAACTTTAGATATTTTGTATGCATGATCCCATCCCTGGAAAACTCAGATCCTTCATCGGTTCAATATATCATCTTCCTTCATTTGGGTCCATAGGTGCGATGAATCTAATATCATGGTTCTCAAAGGTCATCATTCTCTTCTTAAAGTTAATCACCACCATACTATCATTGGCCCATCCAATCCCTAGTAGGGAAAGATAGGAGCCTTCACCATTAACAATTTCAATTACATCAAAATCAATGTGGGTTTTCATACCTTCAACATCTACGACCAGGTTAGATACTCATCCAATTGGTTACACCTTAGCCTGATTAGCCAAGCGCAAGGGCACAGGGGACCATCCCAACATCAGCCTCGCCATATTTTCCCATGTCTTCTTTGTTAGGATATTGACATCTGACCCCAGGCCGTCCAAAATGATCGAGTCAACTTCATAATCTTCGATCTAAATATTCATGCGCATCTCTTTGACTGTCTTTTTCTTATGTAAAGAATTCACTGCAAAATCCTTCAGTTCCTTGCCCGACTGGTGCAACAACTTCTCAATATCGACAAGGGCATTGGGATATCTTTCCAGTGATAAGAAAACTTCAAAGAATTGCTACAAGGTACCACGTTGCCACAATGTTCTTGCCTCTAATGAAGAATAAAAATCACAAGGCATTTCATAGACATGTGACTTACCAAGATTGCATCCAATCACATCCCGAGTGTCAAAAAATGTTTCCTTTTCAGTTGCAATATCAAACACTACTTTCTTCTTTCTAGCCAACTGAACTTGTGGTCTAGGTCCATCCTCTCTAATCGTCGCACCTCCTCGAGTGACGATGCAAACATCAACATCCTTTGTTATGGGTTCTGTCGAGATGGTCGCGACTGTCAGCCCTTGATTCTTATTCAGTGGTGGATTCTGAGTCATCTGTTGATTTTGGATCAATGATGGGTATATTGGTGGATTCATAATATGATTCTGAAGTGGAACTTGATGTTGAGCCTGGTTCTGTAGCTAGTTCTAGTTCTGTGACTGGTTTTATTTCTTCAACTGAGGAACGTTCCCACTTTCCATCTTGCGATCAGCTGTAGGATTTTCTCAATGGTATGGTTGATCACCGTGAAGTATGTACACGAGCAATGCAAGTGTGGGAATTCTTTCTAGTAATTCCCAAACGCCCCACAATCATAACACTAGACTAATCTGTGACCTCATCTGCCTCCTCTTCCAAAGCCTCTTCGTCTGCGAAATCCTCTGCGAAATCCTCCTTGCTGCTGATATTGTTGTTGATCCATCTTTTGCGGAGGGGGATTCAGCTGTTGCTAAACATAGTTCATTGTTTGAACATATTGTGGATGCTGCTGGGGAATCTCCATTTGATTTTACTATGGTGCAAATTGTGGCTGCGACTGCGATGGTATAAATTGCATCTGTGGCGGTGATGTATATTGCGGTTGTGGTCGATATTTTACCACTTGAGGCTGAAGTTGTGGTTGATGTACTACACGATGATCTTCTCCTTTCACAAAGTATGAATCATATGTTATGTTTTGAGGCATATCATATGCCCAACAGTCTTTGTCCTCATGCCCCATCGATCTACAAAAGGAACAATATAAGTTGGTTGGTTTTGATACTATCTTCTGCATGTAGCTACATTCATCGTGCTGGTGTCCATAGACTTGACATATGTGACACCATGGTACACTACCACAACTTAATGCATTTGGTGCTCCTGATACCAAATAATTTTGGAAACTGGGGCAGTTGTCTTTGGTGTGTCTCTTTGCATGACACTGAGTGCACCAAAGATCGACGTGATCCTCTTTTAACTTCTTAATGTCTTGTAACCTATGCGTTAAATTTTCTAGCTTCATCTGTATTTGATTCATGCTAACTACATTCTCCCCCATAGGTGAAGCTTCTAAGCTCATCGCGATCTCCAGATCCTTGCTCTGTGTCAAGATATTCTACTGCATCAATGGTTTCCTGATATGAGATACCAAGGCTGCAATAGACCACTCTTTATCTTGAACATCACTCATAGAAAATCTGACTTGCGCTATCAATGTCTTAAACCTTTGATCAAAGTCCCAAATAGTCTCATTAGGAAACTTCTTAATCTATTTCGACTCGGTAATGTATTGTGCCTCATATTTAGGCTTCTAGAATACTTCGATCAGCCCCCTCTGAACTTCATCCAATGTTTATGTAGAGGTCCCGTAGGAACCTATTTAAATTTCATGTACCAATCTAGTGCAGGACCCCGTAGGGTAGTCGCTAGTTGGCCTTTCTTGACATCATCATCTGTGGTCTATCTAATTGTCCATAATTCCTTGCAAAGAAACCAATACTTCTCAAGATCTTCGGTCCTACTCCCATGAAACAAAGGTAATTTTGTATCGTTGCCCGCTATCCTGGGCCTTTTTCCTACAGATGCTGACTTACTACTAGATTTTTGTTGACACGTTAGACAAGTGGACATGGAATTCATGTTTCTCCCTAAGTTTGAAGTAGTGCAAGGAGGTGTGGGCACAGTGCTACTGGGGTTTGATATTACCATTGCCTTGGGCATAGTATGGGTCTGTTCGTCCTCTTCGTCACTAGAGGGTCGCTTCGTCCCGTGTGGTTGTCCTTCGCGATTTTGCGTTTTGATCATAGAGAGACCTTCCTCTGCCTCTTCTCTTGTCAAAACCTTGCTCCTCCCCTTGTACAACCACTTTCTTTCTTGTCTTCCCTCACAGTCTCGTCGAAACTTGTACCCATCTACTCCTTACCTTCCCATTCATCACCCCCCTTCAGTCACGGTATCCACCGCCTCCGCACACTAGAGTTCTTATACTCTAGGTGCATCTTTAGTATACCTTTTTCGCAGACAAGCATTTTAATTGATAACTGTAGAGATAATAATAACCTACCTCTGGTCCCATTGAAAAATTCCCTTTCTACTTCGTTGTAGGCCTTTGTAGTGTCGACGAAATTTTTTGTAATATATCCTTCTAGGATACTATCTAGCCAAACCTCAACATATCACGATGCTTTGTTGTCAATTTCTTACAGTTCCTAGATCAATTCAGGGGTCCAGGATGTTGTTCTCCTCCTTGGAAATTTGTCTTCTTGTATGTGAACTGCATCAGCCACTCATACAAGATGATGGGAAACTCACATAAAAAATATTTGTGCGAACCATCGTGTATATATTTTACAAGCCACTTGTCTTTTGTCAATCCAAGGTTCTGATTTTCTACTTCAGCAAATTGTCGCAGCTTCTGATCAAACCAATATTGAATTTCTGGTCATGTCGAATGCCACATCCACTCTTGAGTTTATGATCGCATTGGATGCCACATACCCTCTTCTCAGCCACAATGAGGTCTTGGAAACAGAACCATTTGTTGGCATAAACCCTCACCAACAAAACCCAGTCGATAGGGGTTCCCACTCTATCGACACTCAACTCATTGCGATCTCCCTGAGCATTGGACCAGACAAGTTTTACCCTGTCTAGCAACACACACGGAGCGGATGAGGTCTCACTCGAGATGTTCAAGCGAGGGGTGACAGAACCAAGTTTTAGTAGAAAAGAAAGGGATCATGGGCATCAACATTTCATCAACTTATTCATTAGATATAAGCATTTGCATCATCATTCATAACACATCATCTAATTATAATAGGAATATTCATTAATTGCACCAACAAATCTAAACTATGACATCATTCGTAAGCTGTAAACATTACATCTTAGATATGTGTCACATAGTCATTCATCATTGGATTTTCACAACAGAAAACATGAACAAGATGAACAGATAGTAGCAAAATAGGAATTCATATCAACCTCATTATATTAACCCAGTGCAATCAACTCTGGATTCAAAATAGACAGTTCATAGTCTACAAAGTTGATCAACATATATAATCAGATCTACTCTTCAACAGCTTCAAGTTCTGTCACAACTTCATTCATACTCAACTACTTAATGACTTATGCTCTTTCCACTTTCCTTTACATAATAATTCAACTTCATTCTCTAGGCTTGCGCTTTTACATTCATTGTCCACTTCTAAATAAATTCTAACTGACTAATGACCAATATCCTCAAAATGTGGTCAAAAGTACAAAAAGTGACACAAAATAATAAAAAGTAGTCTATCTTCTACCTATCGCACTATCTTCATCTTACATGGTGCCTTCTGAGCTTGCGCAACATCCACGATGTTGCGTAACTTATCCCAGCCCCTTGCCAAAAACAGATCAGGGTATTGTTTAAGGATTATAATAGTATACTTAAGTATAGTATTCTAGGAGATTATTTTGGATTGAAAAAGCATATATACAGAAACATTGACGAATACTAAATATGAAACATACAATTTACTACTAAAAATTGTATTTTTCTGTGAATATTATGATAAAAAAATTATTTTATGTAATTTTAGGCAATATTAGAGCCTTAAAATGACCAAATAGTGAATTAATTATGGAAAAAAATTTCCCCTAAAAAATTCCCTAATGAACAATAAACCAAGTGATCTCTCAATATTCCAGGGGTTTTTTATAATCTTCTTTTTTAGAGGTGACATTGTATATGTTTTCTATCTCCACACCATTAATTTCATCTTGAAATGGATTAGTATATCATTCTTGTTTCATAGCGTCCAATGGAGAAATGAATCACAATTCCTTGGAATCAAAGTACATGTGTATTTCCTTTAAGTTCATGATAAGATTATTCTCAAATGCCCAATCAATTCCTAACATATTTGGGTAAGGATAAACATCCTCCAATATCTCAATCACTTCAAACTCTACTATTGTTTTTACACCATCCAAATTAACTTCCACATGGGTTAGTGTGCTGATAAGGAACACTTTGTACTAGTTTTCTAACCTAAGGTGTATGGGAAACCAAACTAGCTTTGGTTTCCCCATCAACAACCAGGTCTTATCGGGAAGAATATTCACATCCACCCTTAAATTATAAATTACATCCTTCATTCCAAATCCTTCCAATTCTAATGATAGAATTAAATCCTTCCTTCATTTTCTTCTCTTTCCTACTCTACAAACATTCATTTCAGGAAGTGGCATAGAGATAGGTTCATTGGCTGCATGATACATGAGTAACTTCTCAAGCATGTTTATTATTCTATTTACAACCTTTGGATCATGCAATATATTGACACAAACATGTAGAAAGGTATTTACAAGATATTTTTGATGATTCATGTACATCTCAATAGACTAATATTCACTACATTGTGCATCCTCACACTATATAGAATGCTTCTACTCTTCAGTGTGCATACTGTGTAGTAGTTGTTCTTCACACAGTCTTCTTCTGCAATCTTCTTCTTCAAACAAATTTTGCAGTTGGTCTTATCTATGTATTCTATCTTGTTGTATCTCTTTCTCTCATTGGGAAACCTCCTCGATCTCTCTTTAGGCCTCACACAGGATCTCTAACTGGTCCTTTTCTTTAAAATTAGGTTGAGGTTGTGTGGATTTCTTAATTTTTGGCTAATTGGTAGGGTTGCACTACATTCTCTAGATATATATTAACTTGTCCTAATACCTCCTCAAGTAACTATGTTCACCTATGTTATATCCTTTCCATTTTAATTTCCCCTTGGTTTAGTGGTTACCATGTTGCATCGAACTCCTTTATCTTCCCATTTCTTTGCCAGGTCCAAGAAATCCTCTACTGCATGTTTTGCACTATGACAATATGCACATATTGTGTGTGTCTGTGTCTGTGACTTAGTGCAGAATATTTACAAGTTTGCTAGTTTTCCACAATTCAAACAAATTCCTTGTATTTCACTACCACCATAGCCTCTTCCTCTCCCTTGGAAATCACCGCATGTTTCTCCTTGATATTGTCTTAGGTCATGTGTCTTATTCTCTAATGTGCCTTAAACCTGGTAAGCATCTATTATGTTATCCTTCATCAATTGTAGAGTAGAAATTATTTACGTCATGTCCAACAAACTTGAAAAAATCACAAAATGGTGCATCGATAGAGATTTGACACTTCTATAGTATTAGGTGATTGGGTGGTGAGTGTCCTGATATGGGACAAATATCAACCACTCGAACTTAGGTGCTTCAAGAAAATGACTAGGTTTTCTATAACCCAAATAATTATTTAGCGTCAAACACTCATTATTGTGGTGGTATTCTATTCTACAGAAGCTAAAACACACATTTTCTAGCTGGATTAGTAGTAAATAATTATTGTAGTTGTACCATCAGCTCAACTAGTTGTATCTTAACCTGCACCATTCCTGGTGATGCTTCACCTCCTTGCGTCACTTCTATTCTAATTGTGATATCCAGGGAATTTGTTGAGTATCTACCTTCTATTGTGTCAGCATAATTATAATATGAGGTAGAATACCCGCAATAAATCATTCTCAATGTTATACATCCACGATCTGAAATATTAGGAAATCCCTCAAAATCTTGAACCACTGGTCTTAGTACCAAATGGACTTGCTAAATTTCCACTTAATATCCCTGATCTTAGTAATGCACTTAGATTGAGACTTCAACCTTTGAAATTCCTTTAGAAGGTTTTCTCTGATTGTGTCCAATAGCCCAGTTTTCCCTATGGTGATAGTGGTCTTGTAATTCATGTACTAATTCAATGCTTGGTATCTAAATGTTGTCTCTAGCTGCACAATATTGGAACCCTCATCTGTAAAAATATTCACATCCCATAGAGCCTCACAAGTAAACCAATACTATTGCACATTCTATTTTCTTGTCCCATGAAAGGAAAGTAATCTCATGGTGGAATCTGATATGGTCACCATACTTCCAAGTGTATGTGCAATGTTTCTTGTACTTTAAACTAGTTGAGTATTACTACTTCTCATACTTTGAGTAACTGGAGTACTCTATTGTGTAGAAATAGATGCTATCCCTCAAAATTTTTCTCCAAGACTTGATTCTTGTGAAAATTCAAATATTAGCAATTCTTCTTGATTAGACAAAGGGTGCAGTGGAGTAGGAATGAAGTGGGGATTATACCTTGTGTACATATTATGATGCTACTGAGTTCACGGGAGCTAAATTATTGTTGATCAGTCTCCTTTACACTAGTGAAATTTCCTTCGTAAGCCTATAATTCATCTTCTTGCACATATTCTTGGATATTTATTTTATTAAGCCTAAAGGGGATGATATCATTATTCTCATCAAATCTCTCACTTTCTTCCTTGTTGCATCCCTTGGGAGGTATCTCATCCTCTAAGATCTCTTCTTTCCCAGAATATATGCACCCTTCTAGCACATAGGAACTTTCTACACATTTTTATCATGTAGTACCATCTCTAGCATTCTTCTTTCATATCTAATATTTATATTCTCCTAATGACTTCTTTTCTTATTTCTTTCCTTTTACTTCTCAGCTTATTTCATCCCTTCTTGTGTTTCTTTTCTCCCTCAGGATTCACCTGTCTTCTGTATCCATGACTATGACAAGCTATTCTTACTCTTATCCATACCCCACCACGACAACATACGACTTATTTTCCATACTATCAAAGTTAATTGTCATTATCCCCTTCTCGAAAAGAAACATCTTCATCCACAAAGGGAATTTTCTCTAAGGACCTCTTTCTTGGTTTGGATTCAAACTTTTCTTCTACATGGCTATAATATTCACTGGAATCTGTGAAATATTCTATGATATATCCATCTTTCACATGTAATAACCAAAATCGATAATTCTAGAGCACATATTATCAAGATTGTGTATCTCTTTTATCTTCTCTACAGTCCATATGACTGGTACCAACACACTCCAAGTATTTTTTATCTCAAACTTTCTATTAACCCATTCCCATATCAAAATAGGTAATTGAAACAATAAAATTTCATGTAGATCAAAGTAAATGTAACTTTGTGGAAAAATTTGGAGTCCTCTAGTGGATTCTTGCACGAATTTGTCCTCCTTTCCTTTTAGCAATTTTTTGACCTTATATTTTGGAGGATTTAACCTCATTACTTCAACCCCCCTACATGATTGTCATCAAGTCTTGAAAATAAAACCATTTTTAGTTGTATTCTTTCAAACCCTAGGTTCAACATATACGATGAATGAAAACCCCATATGCACTAGAATTTTCAATACCCTAAGAATAGAGTAAGGTCTCAGTAGAGATGTGCATAGGAAATTTACACAGAAACCTAAATCAAGTCTGCATATGGAGGGATGGTTTCTTCTCACTTAACATAAGCTTAAATATACCTTAATCATTCATCACATTAGTCATTACACGAAAACTTAATAGACAATTCGTATATAATCCCTAACATTCAATCACATAGACATTGTGCAATACATCACTTGAAACATAAAATTCATTCTATTATTTTGGAAAAATTTAAGGTATCACCATACAATCTATAAAACTTGGATCAACAGCTTAAACTTCTGGATATGTTTCTTCTTACAATCACATAAACTTTACAAAAATTATAATGGACAAAATTTCCACAAGACTATTGATCAACTCATTAACAATGTAACAACAACCACAACCCTTTACAAAATTGATCCTTATATGTTGAAATATTGTAACTTCGAAGAATATTCTATATGTATTTCTTTGTGGTGCCCGATGGTCCTACCGGGAGAACCACTTGTATTACTTTGTACCCCGATGCTCCTAATCGGAAGAACTAATAAGATTCATGAGGCAGTCCCCTATAATTGTAAAGGTGGGTCATTAGCACCCCAGTGTGGTTACTTGAGCCTACATGTGTAACTCGATCCTACATGATTAACTCGAGCCTACATGACAGATAAGTTAACTTAAGTGAACGGATGAATATAAATAGAGGTGTAGTGCTCCTCATTTGAGACACACACACTCACTTGAGTAGCGTACTTGTGGAGGAGAGAAGTAGCTAGAGAAGGAGGAGTATTAGGTTTTTGATCTCCTTGTTGGTTTTACCTTTTTACCTTTTTGGGGCATCTATATTGAGGAAGCTTTTGCTGGGTTTTTCCCTTTAGGGTTTTCCCAGGATAAATCTATGTTGTTCTTGTGATACTATTTATTTTAGTGATCCTGTTTATATTCTTTTGTTATGGAAATGAAATGAAATAATGAAATTTTTAGCTAAGCATCTAAAAATTTAACATGGTATCAGAGCCACCCTGAATAGGACAGCTTTCACAAGGCAAAATAGCTCTCCCTCTCTCCCTGGAAGAAATTAGGGCTTCTTGCTGAAGAGGAATTTTTGAGTGAGCCTGGAATAGGATTTATCTCCTCATCAAAATCGAAATTTAGAGACCTGGATCAAGATTTTTGGTTGGATGAAACTCCGGGAAAGTCAAACCCTAGTTTGACCCCAAGCTAGAAAAACCCTAAATACTAAAACTGCTAAGTTTTGGTAAATTCACTATATCCCGATATTGGCAAAGTTTCAAAATCTAAAAATTGTATATGCCTAATATAAAATCCGTATTTACACTGTGACCAAAATTCAGCCTCATATTGGCTATATTTTGGGAGATATGATCCCTCCAAGTTAGGGTTCCAGCCTCTTCCAGAATTCATCCCTAAACAGGACACCTGGGGACAATTGCTATAGATTCGGATACGGAGGTCCAAATTGAATTCCTGAAGATGTTCCAGAAATAAAACGGACTTTAATTTTTTTGGTCCAAATTTTAGAACCAGAAGATGAAACAGTGACACGTGGCTGTCCGTACAACTTCGCTGTTGTGGACAGTCCTGTAACAGGTCACCGTGGGAAAATGATCATAAATCCCAATTGGTGAAACCAATACTGATGAAACGTATGGTGTTGGATCCGGGACATGCAAGGTTACCTCAGTGAGAAATTTTAGACACATATGAGTAGCAATTTCGGTGATATCACAGAAACAGTGACAGGAATTTCTGCAGAAGAAATTGGAAAACTAGGGCTTCCTATTCCGGGAGCTTCCCTCCACTATTTTTAGAAAAGGAGTACATTAGACAGCTCCATTTGAAGAGATATATATTTATATCCAATGAGATCTTAAATATTCCAAGTTTTTAAAATTAGGGTTTCACTGACAAACCCTAAATCAGCTAGCTTTGGAAGCAGGACGGACACCTCAAATCGGTAAGATCTAATCTTTTGCTATTTGCACTTGAGGTTCTCATTTCAAAGTGATATATCACATCAGCTTGATGATAAGGTTCATAAATTTGACAAATTCCAAGCATGGAAGTATTTGATCTCTCTAAAGAAAAAGGAGATGAGGCTCAAAGCCTTACACAAGAAGAACTTGATTAAGGCCAAGAATATCATTGTTGATTCAATCACGGATCAACTTGTACCACAAGTGTCTTCCCTAAAGACACCAAAGATGTTTGATTCCTTGATCAAGATATTTGAAGATAAGAACTTAAATCAGAAGATAGATTTGAGAAAACAGTTGAAGAATGTGAAGATCCAGAATGCAGGACAACTTGAAGTGGTAGAAGAAGAAGTGGAGAATGCAGAAGTGGTGATAGCCACCTTGAATGGACTCCCAAGATCATGGGATTCATTCATGCAAAGAATGTATGCTAGAAGGAAGTAATTGCTTTCAGCTCGACTCATAAGAAGAGAAGAAGAAGATGGGATCAATTGAAGATCAAGCTCTCACCATTCAAAGAAGATCCCTCAAGCGATGAGGAATATGAAGAACTCAATTCTTGAAGAACCTATTATTCATCTTATCATTTGGATAAGAAATGATGATTTCATGAATGAATAAGATGATAAAGAAGAATGATCAAGATGGAGTCTACCCATGAAACAAATAAAATATAAGTGTTCAATTGTCATTTCATGATATTGTTTCATTATACATTTGATTATATTCAGTTGATGTGTTATGCATGATAGATTGTTTGCATTAATGACTATATACTACTAATATGCATGTGTTGGGTAAGTAGCTCATGGTGCTATACAACTCTCCATTGCTACTTATCAAACCTCTTTGATGACAGATTGGATTAGTGCACAATCTCAATGATGTCATGGTAGAGATGGAAGGCATATAGAAAGTTTATGTGAGATATGGATGAATGTTGTATTGTCTAAATAGTTACATGATGCATAAGAATTTGTTGTTTTATGAAATAGTTCTAACCATGCAACTGGTGCATTTGAATTGTAGTAAAGGCCTTGTACAACCTCCTACAAGAAAAGAAGGATGAGACTTGTTCCAAAGAACAAGTGATGACAATTCAAGATTCTCTCCAATAAACATGAATCTGAAGCTCCCAGGGTTAGAGACACCATGACGAAAGAAAGAGCTTCAGAGAGCGGTAGATCCACCTTGAAGGATGAAGACAACCATGGGTACAAGAGATAACTCAAGATGAAGAAAAGAATGCTATGAAAGAAGCTATGATCAAAGAATAACAGTTGATCATGGGGAATGATGTATACGATATGATTTCGAGACATAAAGGGAAGTACGTAGTATCTTCCATATGGATCTACAAGAACAAGTGTACAAAGCAAGGTTTGTGATTTGCCTCAAAAATAATAGACTATGACATGACATACTCTATTGACCAGTATATATCAAGCATAGAACCACCTATACAGAATGAAGAGGGAAGATGATACTCCACTTCAGGGGGAGTGACTACAGAAAATTATATCTGAGTTTGACATGGTACGACATGATGGATAGCTTCGTGATGGATCAAGACTTTACCAAGAGTAAAGTGGGTTCCAATATTCAAGGTTGAATGCAGAAGACTAGGATATGTTGATGACCTGCGAAGACAAACTCATAGAAGATGTTTTGATACTAGAATGATGTTTGGGATATAGTTCTCAAACCAAGAAGCAAGAATGTGGTATCTTCCAAATGGATTTGCAAGATAAGATATGTTGCTGATAGAAGTAAGGTAAGACTTGTGGATAGAGGTTTAATTATGAAGAGACGCTTACTCCAGGAAGCAAGGTACACTTCCTTCAAAACTATCATGGTAGTTTCTTCCATGATGAAGTAAAGACAAGCCTTCCTTAATGGTATGATTGAGGAAGAGTTTTACATCGAATAGTCATGAGTATTTGAAGTTGAAGACAGGTGGAATCAAGTATGCAAGTTGAAGAAGGCCCTCTATGGCTTGAAGCAAGCTCCCAGAGCTTGGTATGGAAGAATAGATAGCTTCCTAATGAGCATGGGATTTGCCAAGAGTAAAATCGATCCTAACCTTTCCTACAAGGTTGTAGAAGATGAACCTGTCATTCTATTACTATATGTGGATGACTTATTCTTGACAGGGAATGAGAAACAGATCATGGAAAGAAAGAAGAAACTAGCAGAATAATTTTTAGATGAAAGACCTTGGGTTAATGCATTATTTCCTAGGTCTAGAAGTATGGACAAGTTCAGAAGGAATATTTCTCAACCAGGGAAATTATGCAGTAGAGATATTGAAGATATTCAATATGTTGGAATGCAAAGTCATGGCCACACCCATGGACTCCAACTTGAAGCTGTTAGCTGATGACTCATTAGAGTTAGTGGATGTGACTCACTACAGATAGATCATTGGGTCATTGATGTAATTAACAAATACCAGACCAGACATTTGTTTTGTTTTGAACACCTTAAGTCAATATCTTGTTCAACCAAGATGGGTTCACCTAGTAGCTGCAAAACATGTGATGAGATATCTGAAAGGGACTATAGAATTTGGTATATACTATGATGGTAGCCATGAGTATAGATTGTATGGCTACACAGATGTAGATTGGGATGGAAGTATCTCAGATAGGAAAAGCACATCAGGTATATGCTTTTGTTTGAGGTCTTCTATGAGTTCATGGTTTAGCAGGAAACAGTCCAGTGTTTCTCTTAGCACAGTTGAAGCAAAATACATAGCATATTGCTCTACTAAGTTGTGAATCCATATGGCTTCAGAAGCTAATATCAGGTCCCTTTGACCTGAATATGGATACTACAATGATTTTATGTCATAACCATAGTTGTGATGACAAAGAACCCCGTGTTCCGACGTAACACATAGAAATCCGGTATTTCTACATACAAGATAATATGCTTATGATGATACTGTAGATGCAGATGATGGTGATTCAGTATTTCTATACTGAATATAGAGATGATGATGTTTCAGTATTCCCATACTGAAGATATAGATGATATTTCAGTATTCACATACTGGAGATACAGATGGTGATAGTTCAGTATTCACATACTGAAGATGTAGATGATGATGGTTTGGATGATGATGTACTGATGAAGCCTCTGCCTCGAGTAGAGTTCGAACACTTTCGAGACAAGCTTGGTGTTGTTCGGAAAGACCTTCCTTGAAAGGGGGAGTAGTGATGTTGCAGTGGGGTTGTATCATCCCTGGGAATTTTCCCTAAAGTGATCCAGAGACCTCGGTCCTCGAGAATGAAGAGGGATTGTATCATCCTGGGACATCTGTCCACAATAGATTCATTGACCTTGGTCCTCGAGAACGTGGTGGGATTGTATCATCCCTGGGCACTTTCCCTAAAGTGATCCGGAGACCTCGGTCTTTGAGAATGAAGAGGGATTGTATCATCCCAGGACATTTGTCCATAATAGATCCGATGACCTCGGTCCCCAAGAATGTGGTAGGATTGCATCATCCTTGGACATCATCCTAAAGTGATAGGTAATGATTCTCCCGTAATCAATCCGGTGGCTTCGGTCCTCGAGAATGTGGTAGGATTGCATCATCCTTGGACATAGTCCTAAAGTGATAGGGACTGATTCTCCCGTAATCAATCCGGTGGCTTCGGTCCTCGAGAATGTGGTAGGATTGCATCATCCTTGGACATATTCCTAAAGTGATAGGGACTGATTCTCCCGTAATCAATACAATGGCTTCGGTCCTCGAGAATGTGGTAGGATTGCATCATCCTTGGACATAGTCCTAAAGTGATAGGGACTGATTCTCCCGTAATCAATCCGGTGGCTTCGGTCCTCGAGAATGTGTTAGGATTGCATCGTCCTTGGACTTAGTCCTAAAGTGATAGGGACTTATTCTCCCGTAATCAATCCAGTAACTTCGGTTGTCGAGAATGTGGTGGGATTGTATCATCCCTAGACTTTAAGTCCAAAAGTGATGCAAAGACTTTTTGTCTTTGAGTTGTGGATTACAGGTTGTTGCTGATGATGATGATGTCGTACTGATCGAAAGATCAAAGTATGATGATGATGATGTACTGATCAAAAGATCAGAGTATGATGACATACTGATAGAAATATCAGAGTATGATGATGACATACTGATCGAAAGATCAGAGTATGATGATGATGTTTCTGATCGAAAGATCATAGTATGTTGATGATGTTTCTGATAGAAAGATCAGAGTATGATGATGATGTTTCTATGTTGATGATGTTTCTAATCGAAATATCAGAGTATGATGATGATGTTGTTGCTGATGATGATGATGTTCTCTGATCGAAAGATCATAATATGATGATGATGATGTTTCTATAATCGAAAGATCAGAAGTTGCTGCTGATGATGATGTTCTTTGATTGAAAGATTAGAATATGATGATGATGCTGTTGCTGGCGATGATGATCTTCTCTGATCGAAAGATCAGAATATGATGATGATGATGTTTCTCTGATCGAAAGATCAGAATTTGCTGATGATGATGTTCTCTGATCGAAAGATCAGAATATGATGATGATGATGTTTTCTAATCGGAAGATCAGAAGTTACTTATGATTATGATGTTGCTGATGATGATGATGTTTTCTTATCGAAAGATCAGAATGCGATGATGATGATGATGTTTTTGATCGAAAGATCAGAATGTGATGATGATGAGATCCTGATGATGATGATGCCGTATTATCAAAGTATGATGATGATGACGTACTGATCGAAAGATCAGAATATGATGATGAGTTGATGTTAGAGTATGATGATGTTCGGTTGATGATGTTTCTGATCGAAAGATCAGAGGTTGATGATAATGATGATTCTGATTGAAAGATCAGAGTATGATGATGATGATATTTTGATGCTGATATTTTGATGATGATGATGTTGATTTTTTGATGATGTTTTCATGATGATGTTTCTGATCGAAATATCAGAGTATGATGATGATGTTGTTGCTGATCGAAAGGCCAAAGTGCTGAAGAAGATGTTGCTGATTGAAACGTCAAAGTGTTGAAGATGATGTTGCTAATCGAAAGGTCAAAGTGTTGAAGATGATGTTGCTAATAGAAGGTTCAAAGTATTGAAGATGATGTTGCTGGCCGAAAGGTCAAAGTGTTGAAGATGTTGCTGATCGAAAGGTCAAAGTGCTGAAGATGTTACTGCTGATTGAAGAGTCAAGATGCTGAAGATGTTGCTGATCAAAGCGGTCAAAGTACTGATGATGCTGAAGACTAAAGATTGAAGATGAAGACTACATGATGTTGAAAAACTTCCAATGATTTATAGATGTATCACCCTGATGATGTTGATGATGTCCTCTATCTCTCTTCTATTATTGTTGTTGTTGATGTTGTTATACAATACCCTTCTCGTTAAGGGGGAGTGTTGAAATATTGTAAATTCAAAGAATATTCTATATGTATTTCTTTGTGGTCCCCGATGGTCCTACCAGGAGAACCACTTGTATTACTTTGTACCCCGATGCTCCTAATCGGAAGAACTAATAAGAGTCATGAGGCAGTCCCCTCTAATTGTAAAGGTGGGTCATTAGCACCCTAGTGGGGTTACTTGAGCCTACATGATTAACTCGAGCCTACATGACAGATAAGTTAACTTAAGTGAATGGATGAATATAAATAGAGGTGTGGTGCTCCTCATTTGAGACACACACACTCACTTGAGTAGTGCACTTGTGGAGGAGAGAAGTAGCTGGAGGAGGAGGAGGATCAGGTTTTTTATCTCCTTGTTGGTTTTACCTTTTTACCTTTTTGGGGCATCTATATCGAGGAAGCTTTTGTTGGGTTTTTCCCTTTAGGGTTTTCCCGGGATAAATCTATGTTGTTCTTGTGACACTATTTCTTTCAGTGATCCTGTTTATATGCTTTTGTTATGGAAATGAAATGAAATACTGAACTTTTTAGCTAAGCATATAAAAATTTAACATTATATAGGCTAAGGTTCCAAAAAATAGCAAGCTTGTACTAGCATGAAATTGATAACTAACTTAGTTAAGGTTTAATGGATTCTATTCCTTTTGATTGATGCATAGTAACATGTACAAAACTTGGGAACCAACACTTTTTTAGATAGATCCCCTTTCTAGGATCAACCAAATTATTCCCTTTGTAATAAATCATAAGCACCTTTATTCAAAAATCTAGAGACAATATATGGATTGAGCTATGTCAATTTAAACTTACCCTCACCTAACGGATATTTATATTGATAATAGGGAAATACAATATATCCTTCTGAGAACACTTTTGAATGGATAGACTTATTGTACTGACTCTTTACACATTTCTTATGTTCCTTATTCATCATGATGGAATCTCAATGTTTCTCATCAAAATGTTCTAGGTGAACTAAGAACTGTTCTAAAGTTAAAGTATCGGGTAGAATTTGAATAAATAAATTTAACAAAGGAATCTCATTTACAATTTAGAGGACTCCTTCAACCCCATGAACGAGTTGAAAAGGAGAAAACCATGTACCAATCTTAGCAGTTAATTGGTAATCCCATAAAGCAGGATATAGCATAATATGCCAATTGGACCTACTTGTTTTCACCATCCTATGGACTATGGTATTCAAGGTGTTATTGATGACTTCAACTTGACCATTGTATTGGTGGTAAAGGGTGAAGAATGTTCTTTTTTAAACCCCAACATAGTGGTCAATTCAGTCATCATATGATGCTGAAAATATCAACGATGGTAAGTGACATTTTCATGTGGGTTACCAAATTGCATAATGATTTGATTGAACACAAAAAAGAGGGTGTTTCCTTCTCACTCTGTAAAGTAGGCATGACCTCTACCCATTTCATAAAATAGTTGAGGGCCACTGTGATATACTGGTGGGACCTAGTGTTAGGTATAACCTTGACTCATGAATGAGTCAAAGGTAATTTAGGCCTAGCACATGGTTTCTTGTAGCCCATGGTATTTTCCCATGGTATTGCTTGTAAATAAGTGGCCTAGAGGTGAGCAGTGACTAGATTGCTTGGCCCAGTTGGACAATTTTGACAAGGTAATGAATATCTTCATTGGTGTTGGTTTTTCCTAGTTTTTGGTTTTCCAGGTAAACATTGTGTGTATATATTTAATGGTTTCTTATGCTTATGATTTTATCACATATTATTATTATGTGATGCTTGTTTAAATCCTAATAATTGGTATTAGAGCCATGGTTGGAATATATTTTTTCTCATTGTGTTGTACTTACTTCTTTGAATTAATTATGGTGTGCATGTTCGGTGGTACCCGACACCCTAGCAATATTTTTTGGGATCCTAGTTAGAATCTAATTTCCTTGGGTGCAAGAAAGACAAGGTATCCCTCTTATGAAAAGATAAGGGATGTTACATCAAGTGTGTATTGAACCACTGGGTAGGTGTGAGTGTGGTAGGTGTAATCACAACCTAGCTTGATATGGTTTGGAGAGGTTGACTCTTTAATTGCGGTAGGAGTGTGAGACAGTTTAATCTTAGTTGTTGGACCAATATTTATGAACCCTGTTTCTGAAAATAATTCCTACAGAATTGGTGGTTACAACAATGAAGGGCCCATGTAATTTGGTATATGAATTATTTTTATATGGATGTCAATGACAAGGTTGTATGCTGGTACAAAAGGAAGATGGAAGAAAGTGAGCAAGAAAGAAAGCATGGGAAAGCAATTAGATGAAGCAATGGATGGTGATGGTGTAATCATAATGAAGACACGTGAAAATAATAATAATAATAATGGAGCGGTTTGCATGTAAATGGGGATATGGTTTTAATACCTAGTAAGGAATGCATACCCCTAGTAACTCATCAAAAAAGTCGGCAGATAAACCTAGGAGATAAATTTTACTTCTTTTCTCTTCAAGTCTACTTTATGTTTATACTTTCCTGTAATCTCTTCTTGATATTCTCTTGTAGCTCATGCATACTAACTGCAAAGTATTCACCCTCTGCACTTCTCTTTTCCTTCTTTCCCAAATCTCTAAGTACATACACATCTCTTGGATGCATTCCATATAAAATTTGAAAAGAACGCATACCTGTACTTTTGTTGGGTGAATCATTGTATGTGAACTCAGCCCGAGCAAGAGTTAAGTCCCACTCTTTTGGATGTTCATACACCAGACTTCTCAGTATGTTTTCCAAGATCCTATTTACCACTTCAATCTATCCATCAGTCTGATGGTGATAACCAGAACTAAAACTGAGATTAGTCCCAAACTTCTTCCATATAGTTATCCATAAATGATCAACAAACTTTTTATCTTTGTCAGACACAATATTCAAAGGCAACCCATGCAACTTTACTATTTTAGAAAATAATAAATTAGCAAGGTTTGTTGCATAATTTTTCTTATTACATGCAATAAAATGAGCTATTTTGGAAAATATATCTACCACAACATTTATTGAATCATGACCTCTCCGAGTTCTAGGAAAACCTAAAACAAAATCCATGCTTATGGAATCTCAAGGCCTAGCTCAAATAGGAAAGGGTTGATACAATCATCTGTTCTGACTTCTTCTCTTTGCATGTTGACATATTTTACATATTTCAACATATTTGTTCATATCCTGTTGAGTCTTTGGCCAAAAATAAAAATTAATCACGAAAGAAAAATTTTATCTTGTCCAAAATGTCCTAATAGTCCTCCACCATGCTTTTCCTTATTCAATTTTTCTCTCATTGAACACTTTGGAATACATAATTTACTATCCTTGAATAACAAACCTTCCCGCAACATGTAATCTAACCACTAGATTCTGTTTTTAGTAGATGTATTTTCACAGGAAGCATATATATCCTTGAAATCTAAATCATCCCTATACATATCAATCAAATTTTCAAATCCCAAAGTACTGACCTTAAGTTCTTGTAATACTAGATTTATTCTACTCAAAGCATCAGCAACTTTCTTAGAATTACCACTTGTATGTTTGATAACAAAGGTAAAGTTCTGCAAAAATTCTACCCATTTAACATGTCTCTGGTTTAACATAGGATGATTGTTTATGAACTGCAAAGCATTATTGTCAAAAAACAACAAAAAATCCTTAGGAATCAAATAATGTCTCTTTATTAAGAGCTTGCACAACATCATATAATTCTTTGTCATAAGAAGAATACTTCTATTTTTCTTCATTTAAGTTTTCATTAAAATATGCCACATGCCTCTACTCTTGACTTAGAACTGCTCCACTACTGTTCCATTAGCATCTGTCTCAACCTAAAACACTTTGTCAAAAATGGGCAAAGCCAAAATAGGCTTCTCAGTTATCTTTTTTTTTAACAATTTAAAATTCCTATCAGCTGCTTCGGTCCATTTGAAAGGTTGTTTACTTCCTCTGAAATTATCTATCAAAGGTGCATAAATATGAGTGAAACCCTTAATGAAATTTCTATAGAAACTAGCAAGTCTATGAAAACTTCTTATCTCATAATCATTCTTCGGAATTGGCCAATTTAAATTGCTTGCAGTCTATTAGAATCTATCTTCATTCCTTCTTCTGAAACCACAAACCCCAAGTAGACAAACTTTTTCTTCAGGAAGCTACACTTTTTCATATTTATCAGTAGTTTCTCCTTCTGCAAAGTCCTCAACACCAACTTAAGGTGCCTTAAATTCTCTTCTCTGTTTTGACTAAAAATCAGAATGTCATATAGATACACCATCACAAATTTTCCAGTAAATTCTTTCAAAACCTCATTCATCCACCTCATGAAGGTATTGGGTGCATTAGTAATCCCAAATGGCATTACTAACCCTTTATACAAACCATCATTAGTTTTAAATGATGTTTTCCATTCATCTCCTTCCCTTATCCTAATCTGATGATATCCACTTTTCAAATCTATTTTGGAAAAATATTTAGAACCACTTAAATAGTCCATCAGATCATAAATTTTGGGTAAAGCTGGGAATCTATACCTGATAGTGATCTTGCTTATTTCCTTGGAGTCAGTACACATTATCCATCCCTCATATTTCTTTTGACTAAGTATAGTAGGTACTACACAAGGACTCAAACTTTCTTTTGCCAATCCTTTCTCCAATAGCTCCTACACCTGCTGTTTGATTTCTTCATTTTCTTGAGGATTTAATGTGTATGCTTCTTTATTAGGTAAAATTGCACCAGGTATTAATTCAATGTGATGACTAATACTTCTTATACGGGGTAAATAATTTGGAAACTCATCCACAATAATGTCAACACACTCATCAAGAAAAGGTCTAACTTCATCAAGAAAATCATCTAAATTCATAGAAGTTAAAATTACCTTTGGCTTACTAACAAGGGGAAAATGTAGATCCTTCTCTTTCTAGACTTCTTGCAACAGTTCTTTCCCAGACATCAGCAAAATACTTGAACTTGAACCTTCCTGAGCTGTCTCATCTTCCAAGGGTGACAAAGTATGTCTCTTCCCATCCTTCTCCAGAGAATAAGTATTATTTCTCCCATCATGAACATATTTCCTATCATACTTCCAAGGCCTCCCTAAAAGTATATGGAACACATCCATAGGCATTGTGTCACATAATATCACATCTTTGTAAGTACCAATCTAGAACTCCACATTACGCTGCTCATTCACCAAGAGCGGATGTCCTTTTTGCAACCAGAACACTTTGTAGGGGGTGGGATGCTTCATCCTTTTCAATACCAGCTTCTCTACCATCTTAGTGGAAACCAAATTATCAGTACTACCACTATCAATAACCATTTTACAACACTTACCTTGTGACTTACACCCTATTCTGTACAAACTCTTCCTTTGAGTTGGTTCATGTACTTGCTTCTCTGATTTTATCAAAAATCTCTTCAACATAAAATATTCTCCTTCCTATGGAGGGTTATTCATATCATTTTCTTGTTTTGACTCTTCCTGAGCCTCTGTAACATTCACATTTCTCTGACCAGAAGACTAATTCTTTGACAATTCCAATACATATGACGAATCTCTCCACAAGCATAACACTTTACCTCTTCGTGTTTGCCTCTACCTCTACCTCCTCTAAATCCTCCTCTTTGGGATGACTGACTGCTGGAACCTTCAGCTCCATCTTTGGAATTCCTACCCCCACTATTAGGAGATCCTTTGCCTCTTACTATGTCCTTTCCCCTGTTTCTCTGGTTCTGTTTTATTAACAACTTCTCTTCTACTTTTGAAGCTACTTGATATGAATCTTCTATAGTTTTCAAATTTAATAGACTAAGTTCATCATGTATATCATACCTCAACCCATTGATACACCTAGCTACTCTTTCCATACCTCTTTGGGTGTGTCCGACTCTAATACTCAATCTAAAAAACTCTTCTGTATATTATTTTACAATCATGGTTTTCTATCTAAGGTTATGTAACTATCTAATAAGATTTAATTTTTAATCCTTAGGCATAAACCGATTCTTAATATTACATAGCATCTTATCCCAAGAGTTTATTTTTTATTTACCTCTTCTTTATTGAAGGATATGGAGTTCATCCCACCAAATAGATGCATGTCCTTTCAACCTGGTAGCTGCATACTTTACTTTCTTCTTGTCTTCAATTTATTCAAAATTAAAATATTTATTCAGATCCTTAATCCAATCCATGAGTTCTTCAACATTTAAATTACCTTCAGGCATGGGTACCTCTACTCTTGGTCTACTACTGGCCTTCATCAGCATCTTGAGAACTCTAACCTATTTAGGATATTCTTCTTCTTCACGGGATTCTTCTTCTGCATCGTTGTCATCTAATATTTTTGAGTCATTCCTTCTCTCCATTGCTTCCAGTCTTTCTTCTAATCTTCTCATGCCTCTCTGGACATCTACCTTTGCAGGATGTTTTCCCTGACCACATCCTATAGGAACTCCATGTGCTCGTCCTCTTATCGGTGGAATATTTCTTCACAAGACCAAATAATCAACTGAGCTCTTACCTAGAATCCTTGCTCCACTTTGATACCAAAACTGATGGCACCAATCTGATTCAAACCTCGAAACTTGAAGTATCGAACCAAACAAGCCAAAATTTTTGCGTTAAACAATTTTTTTCTCACTGCTTAACTTCCTTCTGCAGTGAAATCTTAGGTTTCCAAGAAGAAATCTGAAATCGAAATATCACCTTTTCATACTTTTGAACTGCATATTTTCCGGTTTTTTATCCCTTCACTTACGATTTTGCTTCCGACTTTCGGGGCTTCTTACTTTTCGATTCAGAAATTGGTACTTCAAACTCCAATCTTTCAAAAATTCACCACTTTCGATTTTGGTCCAGAAGTCAAAATTCAGCTTCCCAATGGTTTTCAACAGAATTCCTTACTTTTTCTCTTCCACACTGGCTTCTCCCGCACCATCGATCTCCACGGGTTTATTCCCAACCGTTGATGTTCTCCATGATGCGGATCTAAATCAAACTTGGCAGTTTTCTTCCTTAACTACGGAATAGCTTGTGATCGTTGATCTTCATCAAGATCTATCTTTGCGATTTCATCGAATTGATCACGAGAAGGATCAATTTCTCCTGCAATTCAAAAACTGGCAATACGAAATCATAGAATTTCTGGGTAGGTTTGTAAGGAGTGAATGTGGAATGAATTTATAGGTTCATAAGGCTTATAAAAACATGGAGTTTGTCAAACATATATGCAGAGTCAAATTTATTTGTTCTTCATTAATTAGAATTCAAAAATATACATGGAGGACTCTTCTTTATTCATTCCTAGCTCACTTTTTTGTACACTCCCCTACCTCACTGATTCATTCATCTCCTGCTTTCTATATATTACATTCATTTATGTTTTATAATAACCCATAAACCTATTAGATCTGACTAATTTGTATTAGAGAACCTAATAAAAGAAAACCCTATCTGCAAAGATCGATCCTTGATTAGTTCCACGCCAGGATCAAGAAGAGCAAGGGCATACTGCCACTTATTACAAGTTAAAAGTAACCCTATATGTCTAACAACTAACTCAATATTTAGACAAATGATTGCGTGGCAGGTTGGGTTGAAGTCTGAGCTAGATGTGGACTCATCAAGCTAAGCTGTATGCTCCTGCATCACATGCCTTTGATTACCAAAAACCTTTGTAGTAGAAGAGCCATTTCTAGCCTTCAATTCCTCTAGCATATCTTTAATCTTGCTTTCTATATTCTTCTTCGCCTCATATGCCTTTCTTATATAGAATTGGGATTTGTGCACCCAATTGATAAGCATGAATGTTGGACTAAACTCTTTCCATAATTTTTTATTATTTTCATCAAAACCCATTTTCCATAGTTCTTTAAGGAATTTAACTTGTTTTTTCAATATTTTCAAGACAATTAATACACATGTTAGGTATTCTTTCCACTGTATGAGTTATGGAAATTGGGTTTTGTCCCTTAAGTGGTCATGCACTTAGCCTCTTCAAAGAAACCTTTCTCTTCAAACATTTCATCCTCTGTGGAAGCAGTGGTCAGATGAGAGATTAAAACTCACAATTGTTCAAAAATTTCGATCTTCATGTATCCTAGGAAATAAAAATATGTTTTCACACCATCACTCTCAAAGGTGTTAGGTTTATTGCTAACAAATCCCCCCTAATGTGTGAGGTCTGAAGCTATGTTGAGGGACAAAATACATTTTTTTTATTCTGATACTCTTTAGTGATGAGGAAGGGATGGTAAAGGAGTAGGATCTTGGGCGTAGGAGTTTGAAAGGAACATGCAAGTCAATAGGGAAATAACCCAAATATACAACAGCTTACTAAGGTGGGTATATGTTGTAATCACTTAGACTGCAAGGTTATCAATGATACACATAAAGTATCATATAACAATAAAATAAAAAGAGATAAGAATGATAGATAGAATAACATATTATATTACTCAAGAACACATGTGGGTTCATACAATAAATCGAACTGAGTATCTATCTGACTCTACAGTCTATATATGTTTACAAAACAGTTACAAAAAATACCTATCAGTTAAACCAACCAACATGACCTATGAGGTAGACCTAATATACAATTAGTCGACTAGAGAGTCTAGTCATCTTATCCGACTAGCTCCTCCAACATCCCACCCAACACAAAATCTTTCTTAATCCCAAAGAAAATAGGAGATGACAGCCTTCTATCTTGAATAGTTATGTTGTTGTATTGCATTTTATAGACTATGTTTCCTGATAGATGCTTGTTGTTGTATGCAAACTTCCAAAATAGCCTCTATTGTAATTGATAACTAATGTTGGAATTATTTCCAAGTGCAAAGTGATTTTTGAATGTCTATGGTTAAAGTGGTGAGCATTGACAAGTTCTCTACCTTTCGATGCATGTCTAATAGGATATTGATCATTTTGGTCACCAAAATTTGTGTCTTTTCTTCAGTAGCGATAAGTAATATTTGTATTTGTAGTCCAATCTTGTCAATACTGAAGAGGCTCGGTCTAGCCTAGATGACCCATTGATGCTCTTGTTTTTCAAGTTTTTGTAATTTTGTCATTTTGTCATCTCCAACACGAGCTGATCATGGATTGTTTGTGCCATTTCTTTGGTGCTTGCTTGCCAATTCTTGAGTGAACTAATGATTTCACATGTCTTTTGCATCTGTTCAAACACATGGCCATAATGCGCATACCCATTTCTCAAGACCTCTGCTATTACTCTAGATTCCGTAATATATTGCTTCAACAAGTTGTAGGCTGTCAAGAATGTTGTATACTAATTTCTCAGAAGAATAGTAGTCTCTTATTCCTCCTCCTCTTTCCTTCCATGTAGATTCATTTAAAGTTTTGACACTACACTTTCAAATAATTGGTATGCTCTGTCCAGTGGTTTGTCCGTGTCGACGCCTTCTGGGATTGTGATGAATTCATTCACAAAGTTTTCACACTTGGTTAGGAACTCTGTCTGCTCTATCTTTATTTTCTTTAATATCTCTTTATTTCTCTCTCTCCTAATTCTGGATTCTTTGTTTATTACATGTACCAATAGGTTGAGCTCTTCTTCTTCTTTGGTGTTCTATGTCTAGATCATTGATATCGAACCTAGTTGAACTAGGTGGATTACTGTTTGTTATTATAACTGTTGTATATGTCTTCATTGTTCTTTATCCTGCTTCTTATTTTCTTTTCTTTCTTTTCTTCTCCTCCACTCTTGTTTTCTAGTTTGTCTGTCATTTTCTTCTATCGGTGGAGGTGTAAGATGTATTTTCTATGTAGGTAAAATATGTAAAACATGGCTTGGTGAATGATTTTTTAGTGGAGGATTGATAGATGGTGATTGTATGGGGGGTGGTGGAGGTGTGGAAGGGGTATTATAATTTGAATTCCATTTAGATATTCAAGCAGATAGTTCTACTAATTTTTATAGCAAAATCATGGAGAATGAAGATACAAACTGAACAAAAAAAACCACACAAGAAATAGACAAGTATTTCTCAGGAATTTACAGTATCATTCATAATAATAATATCTAGTGTTACAATAGTTTACATAGAAAATAATTCAAATGCATGGGGTATAAATTCGAATCTCCCAAGTGGATATGACTGTATCTAACTGACTCTCTAACCTATGGTCACTCAATTTATATCAGAGTCCAACAAATCAACTCCCAGATGTTCAAGAACTCAAACAATCAATTACATCTAGTTAACTCAATCCAACTGAGTGTGGTAGGTGGGAAAAGGCACCTACTCCACATGTAACCATGCAATGCATGCACTATCTAACTTATTGTGAACTAGCTAAAAGTAATTGGGGGATAAATGATACTAACTTGTACTAACTCCAACTAACCTAAGTAGGTTGGTGTCGGGACTCCCAATGGCTCCTAACATGTAGGGATTGGTCTAGGAGGCACCCAAACTGATGCATTCACATGAAATAAGTGGAATTTAACCTCTATAAATGTTCCCTGCACTCCAGTGACTGGAACATGTGGCCCCATTAGGCCAAGTGGACCCAAAGGTACTAGTGGACCCAATTAATTAATTAAGGTTCCTAAATTAGGCTAAATGATCTAATAGACAGTATGGTCAAGGGAGGATTAATAATCCTAACACCCCCCATAAATCCTAACTTGGAAAAATATGGGCCATGGTAAAAATACCATAGGTCACCCAGATAAAATCTAAAATATAGAATGCTACTTAATACAACAGAGGAAATAGGGGAAAACCTCATGGGAAACCCCCCCCTCCCTCAAAATAAGTAGAAATACAAGTTTTGAAAACACTTGTGAAAATTTTTGTTGCTACTATGCAGGAGGAGTATCTTGGTTATTCTATGCATGTGAATCCATGAATCCAAAGAACATGCTTATGTCTGGAGGAATCTCCTCTTTGGAAGAAGAACAATGTACTCAACTGAATTAGAAATATAAACAGCTGCACGATGAAAACTGGACCCATGTAGAGTAGTTGAAATCAACTAAAGAAAGAGAAAAATTTCTTGATAATTTGAACCATCTGAGGAAAACCAAAGAATATGATATATGCCATCCTTGAACAGAAAACCATGAGTGGTAAAATCATCCCCAAGTGTTAGGACCAAGTGTCCAGGCAGATGGATAATGTCTTCCTCTTTACTAGTTCTGTGAGGAGATGAGCATGTGACCAAAGGTAGAGAAGCCCTAGGAATATGGAGAGCGAATGATTGAGCTCCATAATATGATATAGCTTCATAAATATCCAATAATTCACAAAATATAATATCATCAAACTCATAAGAGAGAACTAACATCGAATCCTCAACAACAAAATTGAAGGAGACTTTGGTGCTTGATTTGTAACACAAAAATTGATGAAACCTATTACAAGAAATATTGTAAGCTCTTGAATCTTAAAACCTGAACCAAATATTATCAGATCATAAAATAAATCAGATCCAAAAATTTTCATATCCTATCCAAAACTGTTAAGTGAAATCAAATCCCCAGCAACAATTTTGAATGAGACTTGCGATACTTGATTTGTCCCACCCAAATTGATGAAACTAGCTACAAGAAGTACTAAAAGCTCATGAAACTAAAATATTGAACCAATTAATATCATATCAGATCTAAATAATATCATATCAGACCCAAATAATTCCATATTAGATCCAAAAGTGTTAAATGAAATCAAATCGCCAGCATCAATTTTGAAGGAGACTTGTGGTACTTGTTTCTTCACACCAAGATTGATGAGAAAAGCTACAAGAGGTACTGAAATATATTGAACCCTAGAACCAAGTAATATCATATCAGATCCAAATAATATCATATCAGATCCAATAAATTTTATATCACATCCAAGAGTTTGCTCCACCGGAGATGGTAGATGCACAATTTTCTCCTTCTTCAAAATTCTGAATATCGGTGCATGCAATCATGTAGAAATTTGTTGGAAGCTCAAGATCAATGAGAGTGAATGGATCACTCCTACAAACTGAAATTATTTCCAAAATATCCAAATATTTTCAAAATATAATATCATCAAACTCATGACAGAAAACTGACATCAAATCCCCAACAGAACTTTTGAAAGAGATTTTGGGTACTTGTTTCTTCACTCCAAAATTGATAAGAACAACTACAAGCAGTACTGAAATATTTTGAACCATAGAACCAAGTAATATCATATCGTATCCAAATAATATCATATCAGATCCAATTAAGTCCATATCATATCCAAGAGTGTGCTCCACCGAAATGGCAGATGCGATTTTCTCCTTCTTCAAAACCCTCAGTATTGTTGCATGCAATCATGTAGGAATTTGTTGGAAGCTCAAGATCAATGAGAGTGTTTGGATCACTCCTATAATCTGAAATTATTTCCAAAATATGAAAATAATTACCTATATTAACACCAACAACATCATTAGAGACAGAGAAATTAAATTCCTCCCCCTTTCCTTGAGAAATCACCTGTAAAATATGCACAAAATTTATGATAGAGGAATCACTGAAGAATTTTTGCATAGAATGGAAGGAGAGATTTTCTTCAACAGCAGAGATTTGAATGTCTTCTTCTGTATCATCCATGTGAGGATATGAGATATCAGAGATCTCATACACTTCCGAAGCAACAGGAGAAGGAGTCACTCTAAGGAGACTTTCTTCAATTGACTGTGAGGAAGATTCTGCTTCTTCTTCATCTTGAAAAACTTCATCAGAGAGAGAGTAGAGGCCAATATTTTTGAGTAAATAAATCTTATTATTCTAAATGTTCTCCCCATATTTCTATAACAATCCTCATTGTGCTTCCCAAAGATTCTATCCAGTTCTATTCACATTAGAGGAATTTTGGGGTCTAAAATGGGCCTCCTAAGGAAAATAATAAAATAATAGTTAAAATAATAAAATAATATTAATTAATTTTGGAGGAAGAAAGACAAAAACTACTTTTTGTGTTCAAATTTTCGACATATCTCCCTGTGTTTTTACTCAAATTTCGATCTGGAGAGCTTGTTGGATGCGGAATTTGATTCCGCATCCAACGAGTACCCACACTGCATACTTTTGATGGACCCCGCTACCCCAAAAACAAGAAATACCTGAAAAATGTGATGATGACATCATCATCACATTTTTCAGGTATTTCTTGTTTTTGGGGTAGCAGGGTGCATCAAAAGTATGCAGTGTGGGTACTCGTTGGATGCAAAATCAAATTCCACATCCAACGAGCTCTCCTAATCGAAATTTGAGTAAAAACACAATGAGATATGTCGAAAATACGAACAAAAAAAGTAGTTTTTTTTAATGACAAATATGTCAATTCAACCATTATGGTTGACTTATTTTGTTGAAATTCTATTGGTTCTTGAATTCCAACTCACAAAAAATTATTTTGGCACGTTTTCTTATAAGGCCCATTTTAGACCCCAAATTTCCTCTAATGGATATCCTTTGGGTATTATGCAAACTCAATAAGGTCTATAAGCAAGCTTCGAGAAAAAGTCCCACATATTGCTCCATAAGATCTATCACCATCATTTAGCTAGTATTTATCATATTCATAAGAATATTTACCAAGTCCCATAGTTACCTCATAGATACCTTGTCTCTTCAGAGATGCAATCATCTTCGACTTCCATTCTGAATATCTTGTGGATGGAGTAAGAAGAGGAGCTGATAATATCGAATCCATATGAAGTTGAAGCTGCAAAATATCACTGCAAAACTAAAAATATCTGAACTGTTAGAATCATGATTTTCCTTTCAACATGAACATATTTCTAGGGTCTTCCATTCCCTCTCCGCTTCTCTAAATAAATTTAGAGCTAGCAAATTTTCATAGGGGACTTCAGTGGAAAATCAACTACTTCTGATGTTCAATGGAGAGAAACAAACATGAAACCTTCCTGAGAAGGCTCATATACCATATTATAATTTGAATTCCATTTATAACTTCAAGAATATATTTCTAATAATTTTTGCAGCAAAAGAATTGAGAATGAAGATACAAAATAAACAAAACAAACCACACAGGAAATGGACAAGTATTGCTCAGGATCTTACAGTATCATTCATAATACTAATATCTGGGGTTACAATAGTTTACATAGAAAAGAATTCAAATGCATGGGGTAGCAATTCATATCTCCCAAGTGGATATGACTGTATCTAACTGACTCTTTAACTCATGGTCTCTCAATCGATATCAGAGTCCAATAGATCAACTCCCATATGTCCAACAACTCAAACAATCAGTTACAGCTAGTTAACTCAGTGCAACTGAGTGTGGTAGGTGGGAAAAGGTGCATAATCCACATGCATCCATGCATTATACATTCAAGGCATGCACTAGCTAACTGATTTTGAAATAGATGAAAGTAACTAGGGGATAACAAAGACTAACTTGTACCAATCCCAACAAACTGAAGTAGGTTTGTGTCGAGACTCCCAATGGCTCCTAAAATGTAGGGATTGGTCTTGGAGGTGCCCAAATTGATGCATGCACATGCAATAAGTGGTAGTTAACCCATAGCAGTGTTCCCCACACTCCAGTGACTCATACATGTGGCCCCATTAGGCCAAGTGGACCTAAAGGTACTAGTGGACCCAATTAATTAATTAAGGTTCCTAAGTTAGGATAAATAATCTAATAGACAGTATGCTCAAGGGCGTATTAATAATCCTAACAAGGGGGTGGTGGTTGTTCATATGTTCATGGTAGTGAATTCAGGATGAAATCTGTCGGTAAGGGATTTTCGACAATTTTAGGTGATTCAAATATTTCACTGGCCTTGACAGATTCAACATTTTCGACCATTTCTTCACTAATTTCTGCTAGTTCGAATCGGTTGACAATTTTGACAAGCTTGATTGAAATGGAAGGTTCAACGTTTCAATCGGTATGGTGAAGAAGTGGTAGGTTTTCAATGGGTTGTGGGATGAAGTATAATATTTTCTCTACCACTATATCACTTTTTTTATCGAGGTTTGTTTGTAGAATGGTTTTGACGTGCCTAACAATTTCTATCTTTGGATTGGCAGGTTGCAAGTAGTTGGGACTTGGTGGAACGTCTAAAGTATTTTGTGGGGAATTTGTGACTATGATCAGTTTATTTATCTTCATTTACATGAAATTAGTAAAAATGGATGGTAGTTGGTTTATGAAGTCCTGTATATCGTTATCTATATGGAGTCTGATGTGGAGTAGTGTGGGTAATGATTGTAAGTAGGGGTTTGTGATGGCGGTTAATGTAGTTGTCGAGTTTGGTATGTTCTCTTTGAAAAATGGAGTTGGGGATGGAGGTGGTGGGGTGTGAGTTAGGTCGATGGGATCAATAGAAGGTGGACTAGAATTTTTTTCTTTCCTTTTCCTTTTATGTGGTTGCTTCTCCTCTTCTGTGATGAACTTGTGGAATTGTTCATCAACTGGTATTTTATTCTTTGCAGCATCCTGTATAATTTGTATTGTGCTATCATACAGTTTGTCATTATAATCCTTTTGTTGGATCTTTGAGTATGATATTACTCTTTTTGTTTCCTCTTACTGTACTCTTCCCCTTCTACCGAGATTTAAAGAGCTCGTCAACTATCGATCGGATATTTTCTTTCGTTAGTGCATAATCAGGAAGATAAGTATCATATTGAATACCTTCATCTGTGGGCTTTGCTTCCTCAGGCTATTGTGTTGTTGTGATGGAAACCCCTAATGGGTCAATGTCACCAGTGCTTTTGTTATCAAGAGCAAAATTGCTAATATGAAGTCAAACTTCATAATCTTCTTGTTTTTATGGATCATCCAAAGGTTTGACTATGGGTTGGCTGAATTTCTTCACTATCGGTGGTATGCTTAACTTAGTGTTAGACAGTCGACTGAGTTCAACGAATATTTCCTCGACTAATGGGTAGAAGTAGAGAGCTTTAGCATTTCAAGTTGAATGTGTTCCATACCAATGCATGGTCTATTGCAAGTTGAATGTGTGCAGTTGGTAGTAGACATCTTCAAATATTTTGAGGTACCCTCCATCTAGCATATTTAATTTTTAGTTCTTGAAACCAACTGTCCAACCAAATCTTGTATGTTTTTCCTCCTAGTTTACAACTACCTGATGCAAAGGAATCAAAAATTCCACATGGCTATTCTCTTTGGTTCATTGAACTCCTGATCTCCGACTCGTCAAAGATGGTACATTGCAATCCAAATTATTAATGAAGGATGTCTAATTAGGGAGACCTCCTCCTGGCACTTTGCGCAAGTGTTCTTGATTATTTCTGCGAGATGTTCTTCCCAACGGTAAAGTTTCCCTTTTTTCAACACAATATGCACTTCTTCTAACATGTCTAGCTTTAAGTCAAAACCTCTTCCTGTGCTTTTTAGACTAGAAAAAAATAATCTTCGGTGTGCTATATTGAAGTTGAATGATTATTAAACCTCATGAGTTATTTCCTTCCATTGTTCCTGTCATTTCTTCCACTAGGCCTAGGTTTAACCTAACAGGTTCTATGTCGCCTTTGTTTGACAATCTGGTGAGTCTGTAGATCATATCATTGGAGATTTCAACAGGTATATCAAAATAAAGATTACCATTGTGATATCTGTTAACAATGAACTATGCAATTATGTCTTTTGTTTTAGCAAAGCCATCCATCGGAGGTGCACTCATATAACTGAGGATTTTTCTCACACTTAAGTTTTGATCTTCCTCCATCAGTTTTCCCTTTTAGTATGCCCAATCCTTAATTTCCTTCCATATTCTTGTCCATTATGTTTCCATCACTTTCGTATTGTGAATTTTATGTAGTTGTTGTACCAAAGGGGTGCTAACTTTTTCTAGTTGTTTGATCTTGTTTGTTGCAGACATTATAGTTGTATTCTTCGGTGTCATTATGTCGATTGAGATTTTTGGTTCAAAAACAAGTCCCTTGTTCTCAGAAAAGTTCAATTTCTCTGGCTTTATATCTCTTCACAGAATGATGTCCAAGTCTCGTCTGGTGTGGTATTTATAGAGAAAATAATTGGAGCGGGTAGGAGCGTAGTGGATGGAGGTATTAATTGATGTATTAATGGAATATTTAATTGTGAAGGAAAGTATATTGAGGTTTCTTTCAATACATGCCGATTGTTTCATTATATATGTCGATGTTCATTATTACTTGATTGGACTGCTGGCCCCTCTTTATGTCGGTGTGTGTTGAAGTCATCGTGATGTTGGTGGAGTGGTCAATATTCGTCATGTCTATTATGTCGGTGGTTATATCTTTCAAATAGTAATTTGCTACTTCCTTCTTGAGAATTCATCCAAGGTCATATCATATTGATTTTCTGTAGTGTTTTCTTTTTGTTTTTAACTTATTTTTTTATAGTATTTGTTCTTTTTCCAATTTTTGTCTACAGTTATACAATCGTTTTTTTTTTTTAAATTTAATTTTTGTAACATTTTAGTTGGGAACCATTAACTAGTTTCTGGAATACATTGCCCTGTAATGTTTTTAGTTGGATAGATATTATCGTGTTTATTTCTTTAACAATGTATGGTCACATCCATTTTGTGTGTAATTTCTTAGGTTTCCCTTTTACTCGACTATTATATAAAAATGAAAGGTCTCCAACCAACAAGTTTTTTTTTAATATTCCAGTCATGCCAAGCTTTTTCTTCTCATTTTTGGATCTCTTGGTGTTGCATTGTGATCATTAGATGTTCTTCTAACTTATATAGTTGTGTTAATCATTCTTTTCTAGCATATTTGACATCAATGTCTAATATGTCATTGATTATAGGTGTTTTTTGTCAAAAGTATAAAGGAACGATTGCTTCCTTTCCATAAACAAGTTGGAATCGTGTGTAATCGGTCGATCATTTGTACGACATTCTATATGACCATAAGAGAGCAAAGTTTTTTGTCCCAATCATCTTTGCTGGTATTACATATTTTTATTAGGCCTCTAGTCAATGTTTTGTTAAAAGCTTCTATTGAACAACTAGATTGAGGATGATATGCTGTACTCTTCCGATGTTCAATATTAAACTGTTCTTTCACAGTTGCAATCATTTTATTTATGAAATGTGACCCTTGATCACTAATTAAGGTCAACGGAAAACCAAATATAGTAATAGTATTCTCATATATAAATTTCACAGCTACCTCACTTGAGCAGGTTTCGATAGAGTCTTCTTGTTCCCACTTAGTTACATATTTGACTATTGTGATAACATATCGTCCTCCCATCCCTCTAGCGCGTATTGGAAATGGTACTATAAAGTCGATCACCTAGATTTGAAATGTTAGGCTTGGGTTTACTGGTATTAAAGGAATTTTAGTACTTGGTATAGGCCATCCTAGTCATCGAAATTGGTCACATTTTCTTACAAATCTTCGACAATATCGGTATAATGTCGGCCACCATAATCTTGACTGTTGGATTTTCTTGGAATTCATATCTAACAGAAACTTTCCTCCAACTGGACCATAATGTGCTTCATACATTATACTTTATCTTTCTTTTTCAAGAACACATCCACAGATTACCTCACCTAAACCTAGTTTATAGAGGAATATGTTTACTGTACTGTAAGGTGCAACTTTCATTGCTAGGATTTTCTTCTTTTTATCGCTCATCTCTTTTGGTGCTTGTTTGTCTTCTAAGAATTGGTCAATTTATACTAATTTGAAAAGTACAAATTCAAATAGGAATAGACGTGCATCTGGTAGGTCATCTTCAATTCCAGTCAGTTCTTCCCCTGTGTCGATTCTCAACAAGTGGTTAGGTCGAACATTTTCTCTCTCAGGTCAAACTATGACTTCAAACTCAAATTTATGAAATTATAGTAACCAACGACGTATTCTACCATGATGTAATGGTTTATTAACTAAATATTTTAATGCTTGGTGGTCAGTATAGAACACAAATGGGTTATCTAGCAAGTGATTTCGATACTTTTGAAGCACGAATAACATTCCTAGTGCTTCCCTTTATGCTATCGAGTAATTTGATTTGAATTTATTCGGTTTTATACTATTATATACGATTGGGTAGTCCATTCTATTGTCACCTGGTTGTGATAATATTGCTCTGATTTTTATGCCGGATGCATCAATATCTACATGAAATTTTACAGACCAATTCGAGAATCATAGAATATGTGCTTCGACTAGTTTTTTCTTTAAAATGTTAAAGGATGTATCACATTATTCATTCCATTCGTATTCTGTATTTTCTTCTACTAATTATTCTAACACATATGTCATGTTGGAAAGGGGTTGAGTATCAGTTAGTTTTACTGCATCGCGAATGTTGTGGAAGCTCAGAAAACACCACGCAAGACAAATATAGCACGCAAGGAGGAAGATAGACTACTTTTGAATATTTTGTGTCACCTTTTGTATTTTTTACCATATTTTGCAGATATTGGTCATTAGTTGGTAGAATCAGTTAGGAGTTAGTTAGAAGTGGACCATGAATGTAAAGGCGCAAGCCTATAAATAGAAGAAGAATTATGAATGTAAGAATAATTTACCTTGGCAATCTTGGCTATGATTAATGTTCATCACAGAGAATCCAAGACTGAGAATTGAATTGCTATCTATTTTGGATCTGTGATTTCTTGCGCAGAAGTAATATGAAGAGGCAAGTTTTGATCTGAAATACTGTTATATATTTCCTCTTTCTTTCTTTTATTTTTGTTTCTGCAATACAATGGTGAATATGTGTGACATGGATCTATAAAGAAGTGTTTACTACTTCTGAATGATGTTATATTCTTAGATTTGTTTGTGCAATGGTATGGTTAATTATGTTAAATGATGTGGTTACTTCTACTATGAATGAATGATGCAATCTCTTGAAGAGTGATGATGAATGGTTCTATGAATGATAAAAAAACTAGTCATATCTGATAAATAAGTAGATGGAAACTTGGTTCCATCAGCCCTCCCTTGAACATCTCGGGTGAGACTGCATCTGCTTCGTGGGTGTTGCTAGACAGGGTAAAACCTGTCTGGGTCAATGCTCAGGGAGATCATGGAAACTTGAGCTTAGACGGAGTGGGAACCCATATCGACTGGGTTTTGTTGGTCAGGTTTGTGCCAACAAATGTTTCTGTTGTTGGGACCTTGTTGCAACTAAGAGGAGGATATGTGGCATCCGATGCGACCAAAAATTCAAGATTGGTTTGATCAGAAGCTGCGAGAATTTGCTCAAGTGGAAAATCAGAACCCTGGACTGACAATGGATAAGTGGTTGGAGAGATACATACACAACAGTCCTCACAAGTATTTTTTCTGTCAGTTTCCCATCATACTATATGAGTGGTTGGCACAGTTTACATACAAGAAGAAAAATTTCCAAGGAGGAGAATCAACATCCTGGACCCATGAATTGATCCAGGAACTGTAAGAAACTAATAATAGAGCACCGCGAGCCGTTGAGGTCTAGATAGACAGTATCCTAGAAGGATATATCACTGAATTTGCAGTTGACACTATAAAGTCCTACAATGAAGCAGAAACAGAATTGTTCAATGGACCAAGAGGTAGGTTCTTATTATCGCTACAATTGTCAATTAAAATGCTTGTCTGTGAAAAGGGTATACTGAAGATGCACCATGAGTGGTAGAACTCTGGTGTGCGAAAGCGGTGGATACCTCGACTAAAGGGGGGAGATGAATGGGAAGATAAGGGGTACATGGTTGCAAGTTTCGATGAGAACGTGAGGGAATCTAAGGAAGAAAGTGGTTTTACAAGGGAAGGAGCAAGGTTTTGACAAGAGAAGAGTCAGAGGATAGGGGAAGTTCCTGCTGCGATCAAAACACAAGACCACGAAGGAAGACCGCACGAGATGAAACGACCCTACAATGATGAAGAGGACGACCATACCCAGACTATGCCCAGAACAATGGTAAGATCAAACCCCAGCAACAATGTACCCATGCATCCATGCACTACTCCAAATTCAGGAAGAAACACAAGTTCCACGTTGACTTTCCCAACGTGCCAATAGAATTCTAGTGGTAGGTCAGAATCTGCAAGAAGAAAGCCCAAGATGACCGGAAACGATATGAAATTACCTTTGTTTCATGGGAACAAGACTGATGATCCTGAGCAGTATTGGTTTCTATGTGAATCATTATGGACAATCAAGAAAACTACTGATGATGATGTCAAGAAAATCCAATTCGTGACTACTCTTCGAGGTCATGCACTGGATTGGAACATGAAATTTTTACAAGTTCCTACCGGGACACCTGCAAAAATATTGGATGAATTCAAGAAGGGACTAATTGAAGAATTCAGAAAACCAAAATATGAAGAACATTATATTACTGAGTTATAAGATATTAAGCAGTTTCCTAATGAGACTATTTAGGACTTTGATCAAAGATTTAAGACACTGATGGAACAAGTTGGTTTTGATATGAGTGACATCCAACATAAAGAATGGTTTATCCAACTTTGGTACATCATATCTAGAAACCATTAATGCAACAGAAGATTGTGACACAGAGCAAGCCTATGGAGATCACAATGAAGATATAAGCTTCATATGTTGGGGAGAATGTAGCTGGTATGAACCAAATTCAAGTGCAGCTAGAAAAATTGACGCTATAGTTGCAAGAAATTAAGAAAGGGAAATAGAATCGTGAATATATTTGGTGCACTCATTATCATGCAGATGGAAACACTAAAGATACTTTCCCTAAATTCTAGAATTACCTGCTATCTAGGGCACCGAACCCAATGATTTGTAGCAGCATGCCATAGTGTTGCATATGTCGATTCTATGGGAACTGGGACGAAGAATGTAGCTACATGCAGAAGATGGTGTCAAAGTTGGTAAACCTATATTGTTCATTTTGTAGATCGGTGGGGCATGAAGATAAAGACTATCATGCATATGATCTGCTTCAGGAAAGGACATATGATTCAATACTGTGTGAAGGGAGAAGATCATCACGCAGTACAACAACCACATCTACATCCTCAGGTGGTAAACTATTGACCTCAAATTCAGTATACACCACCACCACAGATGCAATTTATACCATCGTAGCCGCCACCACAGTTTGTGTTGTAGCCATAGTTTGCACCATAGTCGTAGTATAATTAAATGGCAATGCCTCATCCACAGCTGCAGTATGTTTAAGCTGTGCATTATGTTCGGCACTAGTCGAATCCCCTGCCGCAATAGATGGCTCAGCCGCAGTACTAGCACCAAGGAGGACTTCACGAAGGATTCCGAGGAAGAGGAGGACGCAGTCATGGAACTGTCCAATGTTACAACTGTGGGGTATTTGGACATTACGAGAGATATTTCCAGCACTTGCAATGTTCATGTACATACTATATTGCAATTGATCATACTATCAAGAACTTCCCACAGCTAATCGCAAGATGGCAGGCCAGGAATGTTCCTCAGCTGTAGAATCAGAACCAAAATCAGCTACAAAATTAGAACCAGTTGTAGAACCAAGCCCAGAATCAAGTTCCACTTCATAATCAGGTTGTGAATCAACCCATGAACCCTTCGTTGAACCATACTCCACCACTAACTCAGAATACATCGATAAACCAGAATCAAGGAACGATGGTTGTGACGATCTCAACGAAGCCCAAAATAGAGGATGTTGATGTTTCCATTATCACCCAAAAAGGTGTGGATGGGCGCCACCCACATATTCGATTGGCTAGAAATAAGAAGGCATCGTTTGATATCACAACAGAAAATTATTTTTCAGAGCCTGGGATGCGATCGGAAGAAATATTGGTAAGTCACTTGTCTATGAAATGCCTTCTTCTTTTGATTCTTCATTAGAGGCAGGACCATCATGGCAGGACCTTCATTGGAGGTAGGACCTTGCAACACTTCTTTGAAATTTTTTTGTCACTAGAAAGAGATCCTGATGCTCTGGTCAAAATTTAAATTTTGTTGCACTGCCCGGGGATGGAGGGGAGGGATTCCATAGTGAACTCTTTACACAAGAAAAAGATGGGAAAATATATGTGCATGAACATTCATATCGAGGACTATGAAGTAGATTCAGTCATTCTGGATTAGGGCTCAGATATGAATATGCTAACAAAGAGTACCTGGCAGAAGATGGGGAGGCCAATGTTGGGTTGGCCCCCTGTGCAATTGTGATTGGCTTATCAAGATAAAGTACATTCAATCGGATGTGTGTCTAACCTGGTTATGAATGTTGAAGCCATGAAGAACTACGCTGACTTTGTTGTGATTGAAGTAGTCGAGGGTGGAGGTTCTTATCCTGCATTGTTGGGGATTGGATAGGACAAAAATAATATGGAATTCCTTAACTTCAAAAAGAAGATGATGACATTTGAAAATCAAGATATCAGATTCATCGCTCCTCAGGATCCAAATGAAGGAAGAGGGTATATTAAACCAGTGAAAGACAAAGTTGTGAGGGGATGGGATCATGCTTACAACATTTCTGAAGATTACATCCACCCCACTCCTGATGGAGAACTTGGTTGGCATAGTGCTAGTTCCACATCTTCTGACTTTAAGGATGTGTTATAAAAATGGCAAAACCTCATGCATGAGGTGTCATTCAGGAAATGTGTTTTGATCACGTAGTTGTTGTGCCATGTCACGACTGAGATTTTCAAATTACCAGTTTATGAAGGGATAAATGATATTTCTATGTTCTTAATGGAGTTTGAAGAAAAATTCTCAGAACCACAGCGATTGTTGGTGATTGAGGAAGCGCTGAAGGATACTCCAGCACGTTGGTGGGCGACTCATAAAAAGACAATGATTGGATGGGTGCAGTGTCAATGGTTGATGATAGTTCACTTTGGCGACATAGAAGTATATCACACTGGGAAGTATGATGGGTGGAATGACCCTAACAACCACTTGATGGAATCCCAAATATTATGGGCATCATGACCGAAGGATGAGTGGGTCCATGCCTTTTTTCACACCTTGGATTAAATTCCAAGGTCATGGTATATATCAGTAGAGTTGCGCAGAGAAATAACCACTTGGGAAGAGCTGAAGATTTTATTTGCGCATACATTTAGCTTCATAGATGCTAATACCGATGTCAACAATGCACTTCAAATCATCCAGGATGTGGTATTAAAAGTCATGCCAGTCGCATATCCCCTGGATCCACATGTGCATTACCACATGCAGTCGATTATGGAATGCTATAATGTATCTGGAAAGTCTGAGGATGATGATGAGCTATAGAATATCAATATTTTAGAGACACAAGAGAGTAGGAATTTCATAGCACTAGATATACTGACGAATCCTATGAATCATCCAATGAGGATTAGAAAAGTTGACATTAGGATGGAGGAGAATCCAAAATTTGCAAGTGTTGGGGTCCTGGGGACTACTGGGATGAAGAGATCATGGAAAAGATCACGGATCTGTTGCATGAGTTTCGGGATCTCTTTCCAATGAAGTTCTCAGAAATGAAGGGGATACTAGGTGATCTAGGAGAGATGAAGACTACGTTAAAGATAGATGCGAAACCAATAAGATAGAGGTTGTATCGCCTTTCCGTGATACAAATAAATATTCAAGGCTAAGCTCGACCATATTTTGGAGGTTGGAATCATTGAGCCAGTGGAAGAAATAGAATGGATCAGTCCTATGGTGGTCCAAGACAAGAAAACCAGTGAAGTTCAGATCCGTGTTGACTTAAGAAACCTGAATGATGTCTATATGCATGACCCATTTCCAACACCATTCATAGATGAAGTACTTGAAGGAGTATGTGGTCAGAAGATGTACTCTTTTACAGATGGATTTTCTGGTTATCACCAGAAAAGAATCGCAAAGGAATATCGACATAAAACAACATTTGTCACTAAATGGGGATGCTTCCAATACACAGTGATGCCTTTTGGGTTGAATAATGCACCTGTGGTGTTCCCTCGAGTTGTTGTCACCGCATTCAAACATTTCATTCAGAATTTATTATAAGTTTATATGGATGATTGGACAATGTATGGTCTAATCAAATATCATTTGGAAAACCTGTGGCTAATGCTGGAAAGGTGTTAACGGCATAAGATCATGGTGAACTCCAGGAAGTGTATTTTCTGTGCACCATTTGGGATATTGCTTGGTCACATCGTGTGCAAGAAAGGATTATCAGTTGATCCTATGAATATATCACTCGTTTTGAGTTTACTACCACCGACAAATATGAAGATGCTTCAAGAGACACTAGAGAACACTAGTTATTATCGCAAATTCATTAGAGGATATGTTGAGATTACTTCCTGCATGAGGAAACTATTGAAGAAAGATGTTTCATTTGTATGGATCCCAGAATTTCAAGGAAGCTTCAACACCCTGAAGTTCAAGATGGATTTAGTGCCAATACTTGTGTTCCTAGACTGGAAGAAGGAGTTCCATATTCATTTCGATGCATCATTTATTTCACTAGGAGTAGTGCTTGTGTGACTAGTAGAAGGAGATTTGGATCACCTAATTGATTTTCCTTGTCGAAAGTTATCATTTACTAAGAAAAACTATACGACCACAAAGCGAGAAGGTATGGCAATGGTATATGCACTGTAAAAATTTAGGCATTTCCTTTTAGGTGGTCACTTCAAGATGTTTACTAACCACTTTGCTTTGAAGTGCTTGGTCAATAAGCCTATGTGAGGGGGGAATATATTTCATTGGCTACTTCTCTTTCTGGAGTTTGATTTTGAAGTAATTATGAAGTTGGGTCACTTGAATGCTGGCCCTGATCATTTGTCCAGAATTGAGACAAACGAGGATCCTACCAAAATTGCAGAAGGACTGTCTGATGTGCAGTTATGCAGAGTCGACATAGCAGATCATTATTATTCCCAAATTATCTAGTTCTTGGTGATAGGAGTCGTGCTGAAATATTTTTCAATAAGCTAGAAGAAATAGTTGGTAGTCAAGGCTTCAGATTTTCAGTTGATTTCTGGGCGGTTATACAAACTAGTTCCATATGAGATTTTGCAATCGTGTGTTGTTGGTATTCTCTAGGTAGACCCGGGTTTACTTTATTGTACCAAAAAAACCCCTAGCTCACTGGCCCTTTCGGCAACAGACCGCAGAACGGCCTGAAGTCTCACCCGAAGTGATCCTAGATGGGGTGGCTGAAGAATCAGGTTTCCTCAACTAGGTTCTGTAGCATCCTAGGTTCTCTTGATTCTAATTAACCAGCTAAATCTCTCGGCAAGGGATGTTTCTCTCTTGCTATATGATTCTGCTATCTGACTGGCTCTTATCGCATCGTAGCTTCTAGGACGATGCACAAACTTTCTCTTCCACTCGGCTCTTAACCTACGATATCTCATACCGCAGCTCCCCCGACAGTGCAATATCACCTTTCTACACTGCATTATTTTCTACAGTAAGACTCAATATGCTCATCAACTCTCAAGGTCCAGAGGCTTCCTCCCTGGGTATAATAGCTTAGTTAACCTTCATTGGGGTGTTAAACAACTCCACTTAAACCCCTACAGTTTAACACACTTAACAACAATTACGCTCAACTCCCTGAACTAAATATGCAGAAGTCACTTAACCCTGTAGATGTTAGTTGTCGTGAATCAAGCACTGATAAACTCATACAGAGAATAATCAACACATTCAACTCGCATTTAACCTTCTATGTTACTATAAACTGAAGGATAGCATACATACATTCATTAACTGAAAAGAAAAGTTCATGT
This sequence comes from Pseudotsuga menziesii, assembly GCA_001517045.1. NCBI lineage: Eukaryota > Viridiplantae > Streptophyta > Pinopsida > Pinales > Pinaceae > Pseudotsuga > Pseudotsuga menziesii. Next base: position 68,544 of record LPNX010054068.1, read on the forward strand.
AACAAATACCAGATAGCAAATAAGTAAAGCACAATCACATGAAACAGTCGCACAACACACGGATGTTACGTGGTCCACTTCCAGGAGGGAAGCTACGTCCACAAGAACTATGTTTGTATTATATCTTGAGAGAGTAAACACAGTTCCACTGCAACCTCTTATGCAGCATGAGATCTTCTGGGAAACTCCACGCACACAGCTGGGAGCCCTTCTCTTAGATCTCTTCTTCTTCCTGTAATATTTTCTTCTTACAATATACCCTTCTCTCTCTCTCTCAATCCCTGTGGATTGTTACATTCATGCTTAAGGAGTCGGCCACTGGTTACAGTAAGATAACTATAGACTTAACGATAGAACCAGAGCTCCACTCTTCCTCAATGTCTCATAATACTGACAACAACTAGTCACAACCCAAATGACCAACTAACTAACTAACTAACTAACCCTTCATAATACAAAATACATGCTTAAATAGGTGGCTCGAAGGTCTTATCGTGATACAAAACTGTGGTCCTATCCCATCAGCAACCCAAAACCCTAACTATGACAGTCGGCCTATCTGTACTTTGAACTGCCACTTACTGGTCACACCGTAGCTTCTTGCAGTCTTCCGTGATTTTCGGCGCTGCTCGCGGGTATGGGCGCCGCTTCCTCAATTGCTCCCCTTCTGTCCTTTATCTTTAATGCCTTGGCCCATTTCTCCTTCTCCATTTATGAGGGTATCTGAGCCCTCCTGTTGTCGCCGCTGCCTTAAATGCAGTGGTTGAGCTCTCTTCTCAGTCGCTTCAAGTACTATTTCCTTTGACTTCCTTGTTTGGACCGCCGCAATTTCCGGCCCTTGATCCATGGCAAAAAATGCGCTACGATGTCGTACCTTTATTGCATCACATCTCTTATATCGCTATCTTATCGGTATCACCAAAACTGTCTTTCCTCCAAAAATTGTCCATCTTCTACCAAAAATAGCATCTTTTCCTATAGCTACGGGGCCCTGCTCCAACATGTGTCCTACCACAAGAACAAGGCCAGATTTTTGAAGAAGCACATGTAGTAGTTGCTAGTGGACACTCTAGAGGACAAGCTACTGCAAGAAAGGTGCTTCTCACAAGGCTCTAGTGGCCCACATTACATAATGAAGTGACACATTATGTGCGGAGTTTCGATGTCTGTCAATGTATTGGAAAACCATCGTGACAGGATGAGATGCCGCTAGTACCACAGGTAACCTTGCAACCTTTTGATAAATGCATTGTGTATTTTATGTGTCGAATAAGCCAACATGGGAAGAGAACTAGTGTGCAGTACATAATCACAGCAACATATTACTTGACAAGGTGGGCAGAGGCTGCACCAGTCATGGATTGCACTGCTGCGACGATAGCAAGATTTATATTTGAAAGCATCATGATGTGGTTTGGATGCCCAAGGATATTAATGAGCAACCAAGGTATCCATTTTATCAAATGCACCATAAGAGAACTGACAGAGGAGTTGAAGATACATCATAAGAAAAGTACACCATATCATCCATAGGTGAATGGAACTGTAGAAGCATTCAACAAGATATTGGAGAATGCACTTACAAAGGTATGTAACGCTAATTGAGATGATTGGGATTTGAATATTCTAGTATTATTGTTGGAATATCGCACCACCTACAAGATATTGACATGGAAAACACCGTTCAAATTGGTATATGGGAAAGAAGCAAGCATGCCTAAGGAGTACATTGTCCCCATTCTATGTATTGTGGCCGGGACAAACATGGATGATGAAGCAATGCTAGAAGAGCACGTGGCATAGTTGATGCAACTTAAAAAATACCATTTTATCACAGGATTCCATTAGCACATATAGAATGATCGATAGAAGGCCCTGCATGATCACCACATAAAGAACAAACATTTTTCAGTAAGGATATTTGGCGCTATTATACGATAACAATTTCCTGAACCATCCAGGTAAGTTACAGATGAACTCGTTAGGTCCATATCTTGTTAATTCTATTACTTCTAGGGGAGCAGTTCAACTACAAAAATTATATGAGGTGATGCTTCCAAAACTAGTGAGTGGTAGTCAACTAAATCCCTATAGGATAGGGACATAACCATGCACTACTTGAGGCACTGTGCAATGAATAAAAATAGAAATAGGAGGACTAGATAGCCAAAGGGAGGGGTTCACCAGAAGGAAGGGGTTGCACAAGTGTAGGAGTCAGTAGCGCAGTTAGGAATCTTTGTTGAAATAAAGATAGGGTCACAACATAGTCAACTAAAAAATAAATGAATAGTACTTAATACAGTTAACCAAACGGGGCAAGAACCGCACATTGCTTTAGGCACTGCGCAATGAACAAAAAAAAAAAAAAATGGGGAAGGATAGATAGAAAGAGGAAGTGGCTACATTGCAAAAAATAAAGTGGTTGCGTAAGAAGAAGAATCAGTAGCACCGTTATGAAGATAGACCCTGCCAACCACAAGACAGTGACTGGATGTCACATCAATACTCAATGACGACCGTCAAAGGAATCAAATGACGACACTTTTTGATGTAACGTGTAATGATAGCAGATCCAAGTGGTGTTTTGGAAGAATCAATGTTATATGTAGATCCTGAATGAATGATTTAGTCATGATGATGAAACTGATATGATAATGATGACATTAGAATCGAGTTGGTATTACAAGTAGAAGCCCGCTCTCTGAGAGGACACCATTGTGCGGAGTTGAACTATGAGAAGTTGTAGAAGTGTTCAAAAGGGTTGTTGAGGGAATCTCCACTAAGTAAGGCTATCGATCTGACCAGAAAAGGCATCATCTTTTCAGGTTAGCAAGAAACGTGATATGATATGTAGAGCACCCTCTACATAGGGAAGATTTTGAGTGAGCATGTTTCACCAGTTGCAAATGAAGAAGTTGCAAGTATGCAGGCTAGCTCATCCAAGCTGAAATTTCCTGGCAAGGTCATCCTTGGCTATATCTCTATTACTTATCCTGAGGTGCAGACCCAAAAACCCATGAAGAATCCAAAAGGAGACCGAGTTCTTACCCCACTTGACAAAGTCTACAGGAACAGGGAGTGGCATCGAATTCTGGCAGTCCGGGCTGAGCTTGAATGCAAGGAATGACAAGTTTGTGAGAACTATAATGGATTTCAATGTGGAATGTAGGCTTCATAATTTGCAGCTACACACCATTGCTATGCAGAAAGTAGCCACCTAGGTAGTGGTAGATAAACAGAAGAGTTTCAGCGACCATTATTTGTGGTCGGATGAGAAAATAGATTTCACGCAACATAAGGTTGCAGAAGTGTACCAAGTTAAGAAGAAATTGACCATAGAAAAAGTAGTTGTAGTGACTTGCACAGTTCAACAAGTTCCAGGCAATCGCCACACCGTGCTTTGTGAGCATTTTTAGCACTCCAAGGTTTCTAAGTACACCATGTCCAACTGACGTGGCTCTAGGATGAGCCACAAGACTGTGTTGGGGGCGTGTTGTCAAGGGGCTGAGTATCAATTAGTTGCATAGCATCGCGGATGTTGTACAAGGTCAGAAAACACCATGCAAGACAAATATAGCACGTAAGGACGAAGATAGACTACTTTTGAATATTTGGTGTCACTTTTTGCATTTTTTACCATATTTGGTGTGTATTGATCATCAGTTGGTAGAATAAGTTAGGATTTAGTTAGAAGTGGAACATGAATGTAAAGACACAAGACTATAAATATAATAATAATTTTGAATGTAAGAATCATCTACCTTGGAAATATTGGCTATGATTCATGTTCATCATAGAGAATATGAGACTAAGAATTGAATTGTTGTCTATTTTGGATCTGTGATTTCTTGCACCGAAGTAATATGAAGAGATGAGGGTTGATCTGAAATACTGCTGTCTTTTGCATCTTTCTGTCTTTTATTTCTGTTTTTGTGATCCAATGGTGAATATGTGTGACATGGATCTATGAAGAAATGTTTACTGCTTATGAATGATGTTATCTTCTTAGATATGTTTGTGCGGCAGTATGGTTAATTCTGTTATATGATGTGGTTACTTCTAATATGAATGAATGATGAGATCTGTTGAAGAGTGATGAGAAATGGTTCTATGAATGATAAAACAATTGTTTAGATCTAATAAATAAGTTGATGAATTGTCGATGTCCATAGTCCTCTTCTATTCTGCGGAAACTTGGTTTCGTCAACCCTCCCTTTAACATCTCAGGTTAGACTGTATCCGCTTCATGGGTGTTGCTGGGCAAGGTAAAATCTATATGGGATGGTGCTCAGGGAGATCACGGTGAGTTGAGTTTCAACAGAGTGGTAACCCCTATTGACTGGGTTTTGTTGGTCGGATTTGTGCCAACATTGCCTCCTTTCTGGATGTTATCATTGTGTATGGACCTTGAGGTACAACCTCCATTGTAAGTCAAGGAAATTGTCACTAGCATAAAATCATGTAATGTAATTTTGGAGTCTCTCTAGGGTAAGGGGTCAGCCCTAGTCATGTATTAGGTCATTCACTTGAAGAGTATGAATAGGGAGGCACCCTCCCTCATTTATACACACTAACACTCACTGAAGGAGGATAGATAAATATATTTAGAAAACTTATTCTTATTGGTTTTTTCCATCTTGTGATATTTTCTTAGTGACAGAACTATTCTGAGGAAGTTTTTGGGGTTTTCTTCTTTATGGTTTCCCCAGTGAAAATATTTGTCTTTTGTGTATCTGCTCTATCTTGTGCATCTTGTTGTACTTGTTATTTTTTTAGATAAAGACCCTAATGAAGCTAATTATATTAGAAAAAATAACCATTATTCTATCAACCACAACAAAAATACTATCTTTACCTTTGCATTTGGACAACCCCGTGATGCAGTCCATAGATACACTTTCCCACTTTTTTATCTAGAATGGGAAGGGGTTGTAATAGACCATTCGGATGTGTGTGCTCCACTGTTTTCTGCTGGCATGCCACACATTCTTGTAAATAATCCATCACATCATTCTATAATCCTTTCCAAGGGAACCTTTCTCTCAACTTCTAGTATGCCTTCAAGAACCCTGAATGTCCTGCTAGAGGCACATCATGTGCAACCTCTATGATATTCTCTTTTAGTGTCGATATAGGAACAAAGTATATCCTTCCTTTATGATAGATGAGTTTAATAAGGATATTATAAGATTCATCATGAATCATACCATCCAACAATTCGCATGCAAATTTATTTTTGGAATACTCCACTGCTAGTTGTACCTTCCAATCATCATGCAATTTCAACATTGAAAGCACTAGTTTTCTAGAGAGTGCATCAACTACTACGTTCAGATGTCCCTTCTTATATTCAATGTCATAATAAAAATATTGGAATTTTCTTACCCTCTTTTGTTTCCTTTCATTCAATTATTTCTATGAAACGAAGTGTCTTAAGCTATTATGATATTTTTTTATAAAACTTACTCCCCAACAAATATTGTCTAAACTTGACTAGTGAATGCATGGTAGCCAACAATTCATTGATATATACTGAGTACATCATCTCATGTGGTTGTAAATTCCTACTTTCAAAAGATATGGGATGTTTATTCTTGATTAACATAGCTCCAATCACATTTCCTAAAGCATCACATTTCAACACAAAAGGTCGAGAAAAATATGGAAGTGCAAGAAAATGACAACTACTCATTACCTCATTCATTTTCTTGAATACTCTCTCTGCTTCTTTAGACCACTTGAAAGCTCCTTTTTTTTAAGGTATGTCAATGGATATAATAACATGGAGAAACCTTTGACAAAATTCTAGTTATAATAAGAACACAATCCAATGAATCCTCTTAGTTCAGTGAGGTTTTTGGGACTTGGCCAATCCAAAATAGCTAGGATCTTCTCCATATGGACCTTGACTCTCTCTTGTCCAATAACATAACCAAGGTATAAAATTTCATCCATTTAAAATTCACATTTGGATAACTTATCATAGAAGGACCAATCTTCCAAAAAAGTTAGTACAATGTCCAAATGATGGACATGATCCTCCCAATTTATGCTATAGATTGGAATATCATCAAAGAAAAAAAGTACAAAATTATGGATTTTTTTGTTAAACATTTGTTTCATGCATAATTGAAAATTTGTTAGTGCATTTTTCGATCCAAAATCCATGACTAAGAACTCAAAATGCTCGTAGTGACAACGAAAAGATGTATTTTGAATATCCTCATCCATCATTATGATTTGGTGGTAACCAGAGCAGAGATCAATCTTTGAAAAATATTTATCCCCATGTAGCTAATCCATTAGTTCATCAATACTTGGAATATGATATCTATTTTTAATGTTTTTTTGTTGATATCTATATAGTTTATGCACGTCCACATAGTCCCATCCTTATTTTTAACAAGTACCATGGAGGAAGAAAAAGGGATGGAACTTTATCTAATGAACCAAAAATCAATCAATTCTTTGATTGTTCTCTCTATGTTATCCTTAAATATTTTTTGGTGCTTTTAAGGATTTATTTTAATATGGAAAGTCCCTATTTCCAGTTCAATCCTATGCTCAACCCTCTGGTCTGGTGGCCTACAATGAGGAAGGTCCTAAAACACCTAATTATGCTTTTGAAGCGACTTCTGCATATCTTTGGGCCACTATGTTATCTCCAAAGAGATGTATTTATTAGCGATCAATCACTATGCATCCCATTCAATGTCCCCATGTCTCATAATATCTCTCATATTATGTGCAGTCACTACTTGCTTTGGGTAGGTATTGATTCCCCTCAACACTACCTCTTTCACACTGACATCTTGGAATTTCATCTCAAGGACTTGATAGTCTATTTTTTTCTTCCAAATAGATTACAACCATTGTAATCCAAAAACCAAATTAGTATCAGCAACATTCACCACATAAATTTTATCGATCACAGTGTAATCTCCTTTAGTTACTTGCAACTTCGCAATACATCTATAAGATTCCATAGAATGATTTCTAGGTATGATAACTATGAATCCTCCAATTTTTTTAGTGGAGAGACTCCTTATTTACACCATTTATGAATCTATGAGTTTATGTGTAGCCCCTCCATATACCAAAACATTCATTGCTTTCCCTTGCACCACTCCTTTCAATCGGAGAGTGTGGAAGTGAGGTACCCTTGGCAATATTGAAATTTTTCTCACCTTAGGAGGATTCTCTTCATTTGTTATTTCATATGTTTCCTTTGTATCTGTTGGTGGCTCTTCCTCTTCCTCTTCATCCTAAATATCTGAAAAATACTTCAATATAGTGTACCATTTCCTTACTACTTATGGTATGGAACCCATGGTTCTTAACAGGTGAAACATAACTTCTTCTCAGGTCATCCTGATCTCTAGATAAGTTGTCCCATTTGAATTTTCTAGTACGACTCATCATGGGTGGCCTTTGGTTTGAAAACTGAGAAGGAGTAGTTGACCTAGAAGGGAACCTTTTCCTACGAATAGCATCTTGCAGATCCCTTGTTCTATTTAGTGCCTCCTGTAAGGTGGAGGGTCCATAAGCTTTCACCAAGCCCTTGAATGGGTCGTCCAATCCTTCAATGAGAAACAAGATTAATATATCTTCTAATATTTTTGACACCATGAAAACAAACTTATGGAACTCAAATATATAATCTTCAGGAGTCCCAGTTTTCCTCACATGTGCAAGCACTCTAAAAGAGATTTCAATGTCTCTTCTTTTGAATAAATACAAAAGTATTATTATGATCTCCCCATAATTTGTCACTCAGTCATGTCCAAGAGTCTTCATCTTGTGAAACCATCGATCATTAGACTCTCTATCCAAGTGTAGGGTGGTGTTGATAGCTTCTCTCTTAGCCATGGGGTTTAGCTGAAAGTATGTATCTTTATTTTGGACCCACAAGATAGTTGTACACTTTGATGAACCATCAAAGTAGGGAAGAGATATTCTTCCAAGAACATTCTTCATCTCAGGGTGATATATTCAGCATGATTTTTCTCCACAATCGAAATGTTTTCATTATGTATCTCCAATTCTTCCCTTTTCTCATCAAGGAACATGGGTATAGTATACCTAGATTGAAATGATAGTTTCTTTTTGAACATAGTAGGTCGATTATGAGGCCTAGTGGTTGAAAATACAAACCCTTTATAAATGTTCTTTACTTCATTTAATGACCCTTGGTTTCTACCTTCACCATTCTTATTCTCCAAATGCTTAACAATAAATTCTCTAGTTTCTTGTCTAAACAAAATGATGTTATGAGTCATGTCTCTGAATCCTTGCATCACACGTGCAATTAAACTTTGGATCTCACCATTTCCTCCCATTTTATTCCATTCACTCTCTCCTAATAATTTTCCTTCAGTAGAATTCATGTCATCTGAATCATCCCCAATAGGGTCTTACTTATTGGGATCTGGATCTCTTCTATGAATCATGATTGAATTCCCAAGCAGGTTCATATAACCATGCTATGATACCACTATAATAAACCTAAATCATATTCAAAGGTTTGTTAGCGGAAATCCTTGGTAGGTGCGAACACGAACCGTTTCCCTATTCCAAATGGAATAGATCTAGAACAAATCAAAGACAACTATGGAATTATTTCCCTATATTTGCAAAATCACTTGACTATGATGAAACATTTACCTTCCCTATAAAGGTTTTCCTTGTTATATGAATATCCTTATCTCAACTGATGTTCCAATAACTTGTAAAAATCATAGCTAACAAAGCAATTGAAATATACAAGGTAATCAAGCTAATCTATATCAATGACTGAAGAGAAATACAATAAACAATGATTATTACATAAAGTTTATGGGAAAGGGAAAACATATTGTATTCATGAAATAGATGGAAAGAGTATAACCATGTTGGAATATATTAAACCCACTAACAACTTAGGATAAAATAATTAATCATTATTTGATTAATTATTCACCCACTAGCTTAATTAGTTGGCATCCACTTGCACCTTAAAGTCAATACATGCCATCTATATCCTAGGAATGATTTATTTCCAATTATGGGTTGATATTGACCACCTTTTGACCATCTAGAATTAGTATACAGGACTTTACAGCAGATTCTGCTTTATTCTGCTTTTTCTTCTTTTCCTACTTTTCTATGGATAAGATAAAAGCTAGTCAACTAGGAAACTGGGAGCTTTTGTTTCCAACCCATACTCCATTATTTTTTCTCCATTTACTAGGATTATCATGTTTTTTCCATATCCTTGACAACTCACTCATGCTTTTTCCAACTTGTGAGGTCCTTGATAGATTTGGTAAGTGCTTTAGCCACCTATGGGGGTTTTCTATATTTTGGTAAGTCAGCCTTTTTGAGCTTTATGAGTTGTTTCCATAAAATTCTATTTTCCTATGAGGGATGTAATATTTATGTACACTATTATTCATAATTATTCAATGGAAGGATACACACCAATATTCATCTCTTCATTCATGTGATTCAGTCTCTTTTCTTCTCTCTTTTTTTCTTATGTATGCTTGTGAGAATTCTTAGTAGCAAGATATATTTCTTATGATTCTTCTTAAAATCATTGCACATAGCATTGATATATTATTTATACAAACCAATCTATGGTGTTGTTCTTCTCCCAACAATATTTTGATCCACAAACTCTACAACCTCTCACTGAAGATCCAAATTCTTTTTCCTCTCACACCTAGAGTAATTCCAACAGCATAGAGATACTCTCTTGGTCCTCTCTCATACATGAAGGTGATATTTATTATATAGGATAAAGGGAGATCAAATGGGTTCATATTCTTTTGGAGGAAGGTGAGGGATCATCCCTAGAGGTTATGGGTTTGAGTGCCACCTAATCTGATTGGTTGGGATAATCCTCCATGAGGAATTTCTTCTAGAAGGTTATTGAAGCTCTATTTTTTCCTTTTTGTGAGTGTTGATACTTTTTGCACGCTAGAAATAGGCATCAAGGATGGACAACGCTCTTTTCCTACATAAAAGAGTGTCAGTGATGCTTTCTTTCAGCTAGAAAAAGATTCCAGGCTTAGCTAATGTTTTATGTCAAGAGACAAGATGCATCTAAGCTCCTAGGACTAGGGTTCTAGAAAATAAATAATCCTCCAAAAGTGGTTTTAGCATATAAATTTTAGGGAATTAGGAAAGATGACAATTTTTAGGTGTAACAGAATTCCCCCCAAAGTATGAAGCTAGAGGTATGTGATAGGTGAAGTACTTTGCTATATGGGATTTGGAAGAGGAGGAACATGAGTGATGAGTGCAACATTTATACAGTACCAGATACTTTGACTTATACTCTGGCCAACTCAAATCATGGTGGGAGATCAATACACTGCATATCTACGTACAATGAAAAAATCATGGCTGTCACATGCCCCAATTTGCAAAACAATTTATGTTTTAAGAAACATTATGTTATATTTTATTATAAAGTTTGTAATTAATGACCAAGTGGGGTCAAGGATAATTGAATATAATTTCTGAATATTTTATTAATAAATAAATGAAAGATGAGACAACGGCTTAAGGAAGTTGTTAAATGAGTGTTTTACTGGTCACTTGGTGGAGTAGGCTGGGTTGAGATCAGATGACACTTGGAAGCATCCTCAAACTACTTCTAGCTGTTGCAAGAGGAAACTTCACTATTTTTGTGGTCATGTTCCCCAAGAAAGTGAAACAAGAGCAGGTGGATCATTAAGTGAAAATTGACCCAAAATACCTAAGCATGCTAATAAAACTTCTTATTGAAGATAGCTAAGGCTGATCATTCTTGACTTGTGAACATTCTAAGTGAATGAAGTGCACAAGAAAATTTGATGCAGGGGACTAGTTGAAGTATGTTTTGATTGAAAAGTGTTGAAGATCTGAACTAGTGCATCTATTCTAAGCTAAGTTCATAGCACTCTATGTAGAACAGATTTACTGTTGAACACTTAGTAGAGTTGCAGAGGATTACTGAACTACATCTCTCACATAGTTCTTCTACCAGGTGGACCAGGAGACAAGCTCGGGGTTCCTGATATTTGCATTCCATCTTTTCTCCAGGTGTTGGTTGGGAGGAACATGTTGCTTAAGCACTTGTCACCTCTTCTACATTTCCAGGTTCTACATAATTTATCTAGATTTTTAATTGTTTATTTACTTCTATAACGATTGAGTTTAAGTAATATTATGTTATGCTTATGTTCTGTTACTGCTAGGGTTAGTTAAAAGAAATACATTTACTGTTAAAAGATAGTTAAATAATGGATTAGATGGATTAGGGTAAATGATTAGAAGAGTTTCCAGTTTTACTGATAGATAAAAAAAATACCCAACTGTATTTTTCCACATCCTTTTAAAGGTAGTACTCTAGTACAGTAGGTTAGATTAAATTCAGATAAAGAATCAAATGAAGTATGCATGAATGTGTTTTATTACCTTATACAGTTTTTGTTAGAGTTATTCATATGTATGTTTTCCTTTGTATTTTAGATGTTTTTAATTAGACAGAGTACTTTGAATAACATAAACAAATCTGTCTTAGGAAAGAGTTAAAAGTATAAATCTACTTAGTCTATGTATTTACTTACATAATAGATATATTATTTACTATAATTCTATTATTATAGTAGTAAACGGACATTATAAAATCAGGAAAATAAATAAGTAGGGTTAACTTAAGAAATAGTAAAATAAGGCTAGGATTTTACTAAGATAACTTCATTATCAATCTAAGTAAGATGAAACTAGAATAATATTATAATCAAATACTAACTATGTAGTTAATCTAGAAGAAATTAGGGTTTCTTAAATAAAACCTACTTGAAGGGACTGTAAAATATAAATAACATTACCACCTATTTTACTAGCAGAGGGGTTATTCTTTTCACCTATAAACAAATTAAAGCTTACATACTCTATTTATATAAACATAAGCATCAAACAAATGAATATATAAAATTAAATACATCATCCACAAGAAATAATAATAAAACTGTTTTGAGTAAATATATGAAAAAAAAAACCTTTCAATACATTTCAACCCAGGAAAATAGTAAAGATTCAAGAGGTATTATTCACTCCTTGTTCTTCTATCTATTTTCTGATAGTAATAATCAATTTATGTTCTAAAACCTATTGTCTGAACATTTAGTTATATTTTTAAACATAATCAAAATAAACATCAATTTACAGTAACAATAACCTTTGTTAAGTTTAATTTAAAAGAATAAACCAGAACAACTAAACATTACAGCCTGCCTTCATATTTTAAAAACCACAGTGAATATATATATATATATATATATATATTATTGAAAATATAATTTACAAAACAATAAGATTCGATCTTATTTAAAATTTAAATAGCATTTAAACCCTCAGAAACTATATGAGTTACATCCTAATGACCTGTTCAAACAAAGTTACGGCTTAAAATATGGTATAAAAATAATGTTACTGTAACCAAAACTATGACTGAGAAGGCCCATAAATTTCTCACGTATCGGCCATGAAAGCCCCAAGTTCCCAACACAAAATAGCCACGAGGTATTCAAATAACCTTAACAACATATTATAGTATTGGCCACATGGCCTTCAAAAAAAAAACAAACAAAGGACATTATAACCACGACCGAATAGGAACCCAAGAACCACGCTGGCAGAATCAACTAAAACACCATATAACCATTGCAAGAGAAAACCTCAAGAAAAATCGAGGCTTACCCGAAGGGTCATGAAGCCTGAAAATCCTTGCGTGGTGTTTTATGGCTTGTATTTCCAGCTAAGAGTATCCATTTGCAACCTACACAAATTTAATCAAACACTAAGTGAGAAACTTATCAATAATAAAGTAAATAGTTTACAAAGAAGGGTTGAATAAATTTTTTTTTACAAAAAATTTCCTCACCTAAAGAAATTGACCTCGCCCTCGAACAGGTTAATGAGAACATACCTTTGCCACCAGAGCATCTACATCGAGCAACAATGGTAGCTCTGTTAATAAAAACCCCAACACGAAATGTGCTAGCTCAAAAACTAAAACCACATTGAGACAGAGGTAAAACCAACACAGTAGAAATCGCATGGTGAAAATAGTTTAACCCTACACTCAACCAAAACATTCAATAAACAATAAAAAACCCCATTACAACAACTTAGGAGTTGTTCTCACTTTCAATGCACCAGTGCTTGAAGATTAGCTCGCACAGAAGCAGATTAATGACAAGGGAGACCACTTCCATACAAAGGCTTGATTTAAGTGACAGAGACCACGCTCTAAGAGATAGAAAGAAAGGCCATAAAACTCGGTTATGCAAAGAATGGCGAGGAAGAGAGACTCTCACAGGTAAAGATAAGCCATGGAAGCAAGTTTTTCATTCGTAGCAAGAGCGAAATGGTGAGGCCATGTGGCCATGAGCCTATGGCCCTCCTTTCTTAGAGCAGTGTAAAAATATTAGGTAAATACGATTTTAGGGTTTTAGGACAGTATTATATTGCTTCCAAGGTCAACCAAAAACCCTAATCAATGAACATCAACCATGTGTCCTTGGATTTATTTGCAAAGTGTGGGTTTTTTTATTTAGTTCAAAACTCATATGAAGAAGCCTGCACACATTGCATTTTACAAGGAAACTTTGGTTAAAAACCTTTTGTCTTATCTCACATTATCGTGACTTAATAATTATGCTTTTTATAACCTTAACGAATCATATAGGAAGTTAATAGTTACATACACCAGGGATTATGATATGTTCTACAATCTTAGAGATGGGTGAAAACCTTTACAAAGAATCCTTCAATGTTATATGCATAATAAACAGCAATTTAGGAGAAACCATAGCATGGTATAGAACCTTGTAAAATACTTAATATTTAATGTTTGTGTGCTTGTAAACCTAAGATGATGTTTAGCTTTGTTTTTGTTAGACTAGATGTTAAAACTTAGATTTGTTTACCCCTTGTGAAATGGAGATCTTACGAGGGTTAAGTTGGATAGTTTTTATAGAAAATAATCCTTCAATTCTTACATAGAAAGTAGTAATACTATAGTTTAAATATATAAAATTGGTAGTATTGCATATCCTTTGGGTAAGTACTAAAACAGTTTGAAAAACTACCTTATCCACTAGGTTTTATATCCATGTGTGAATGTTAGTCAATGCACTTTATTTTATACCTACATTATAGGTTTTTACTAAGTTAATTTAACTTGTTTACTGTTGAAAACTAATACGATTAAATTACCTCAGCATCAAATATTGAAACATAAATGGATATGCTATACCATTATATTTCACTAGAAATATAAACAAGAGATAAACTGATAATAGTCTAAAAAAACATAGGTGAACGAGTTAAATTCGAAGCAAATGGAAGAACAACTAGTTAATGTCTATTTTTCCTAAGTACTCATATTTACGAGAAAAATAATTAAAACATAAATGTATATAGATCAGCGATACCTCATTTTATTGCTCAAAGCTGTAAAATAAATAAATTTACTAGCAATATATTTTATACTAGTTGAGATAATAATCTCAATCTAGAAACTGGTGACAAAAACGTCTTACCTATAAAGGACCTGTAAAAGAAGCATCAATTCATTGCATTAGCTAAAAATCTAAGTAATCCTCGATCACAACTCATGTTCCTTCCTACTTTCATAAAATAGTAAAAAAAATTAGCACTAGTATTTAAACAGATGTTTTCAATTCCCATTATTCCAAATCATAACCTACTAAATCAAATCCTTATTAATGATTTCTGAAAACAAACAAGTTAAGTATGTAAACTAGAAATTAACAAGAATCAGTTCTAGTATGTAAACTAGAAATTAACAAGAATCAGTTCTAGTTTTAATATGTTTTAGGTTAAGCGTTAACAATTAAATGTCCCTGAGTAGTCACAGCTACAACATTTAATGTTATTTGAAAAATTTTAAATTTTTACGAATTTTTGGAGTATTACATGTGGTATCAGAGCACACGTTCAAACACTAGGCCTAAATGAGGCTCAACTTGCATAGATAAATAGTAAATTAAAATCATGCATACTAATTATTATTTTTCTTTTGAAATGTTATTTCGAGAAAAAAATTCTGAGCTAAAATGCAGGTATGGAAAAACTCGAGGAATATGCAAATGAAGAGTCCTTGTTTAATTAACTAAGTAATTATAGAAGAGAACCAGTTCAAGAAGAAATAAATAATAAATCTTCTGAATTATTACAAATGGTTAAAGAATTACGAACTGAGATGGAAACAGTAAAAAAGGCAAATGAAATAATTCTGAGAGCTCAGGAGGAGCTGAATTAGATGTTACGGAGAGAAATT
Source organism: Pseudotsuga menziesii (assembly GCA_001517045.1). Taxonomy (NCBI): domain Eukaryota; kingdom Viridiplantae; phylum Streptophyta; class Pinopsida; order Pinales; family Pinaceae; genus Pseudotsuga; species Pseudotsuga menziesii. Next base: position 83,884 of record LPNX010054068.1, read on the forward strand.
CCTATGGCTTGGGGTACCACAACAGACAGCTAGACTCCAGAAATCAATATTTCCCAATATGCAATAGAAATAAAATGTCTAACACTAAAGGATTGAACCTCGTACCTTATTCCGGACGGTTGAAGTAGATCCTCGTTGAGCTTTCCAATCTTCAGCTTGAATTGATGTAATACTTCCTCAACAACAAGTAAACAATACAAGCATACTATATATCATGGTGTTAGATATATTCTAGCATATATAATCAATAATGTAAAAGCATTTGACATATTCCAATGGATACAATATTCATTCAAATACACATTACTGGACAGGAAAAGATATTTCTATTAATATGAATCAGAGATTACAAGTGACAACCTCTGACGGCACGTCTGCGAACCGGAGAAACTGAATCCCCCACTTGGGCCTCCACCACCTCAATCCTCCATCACTCAGATAGCAAGCTCACTAGCAAAAGGAAATCTTGGGAAGAACACAACAGTGCTCCAAGGGACAAAGGGATGCAGACTCAAGCATAAGTTCTGGCAACAATGGACTATAGTTTCGTTACTCTCAATTCTCTCTTATGCTTTCAATGTCTGAAGGGGTTCCTTATATAGGTTTTCAAAGGGATACTGAAAGGTCGAATTTGTGCGATCTCAAAGCATATGGAAGGCCAAGAGTCATATGAGTCGGATCCAAGTCAAGGAACGCTCCAAAAGGATTTGGATTATTCATACATCCCGATGTACGCGACTATAGGGGGAATATCCACGTATGTACGTGGTTATCAGGGAAAAATCTGCGTATATCACTTTTCTTATGTTTTTAGGGATGATCAAGGACACATCAAAAGACAAAAAGTTGTCCATAGGGGCTAATGAGTCTGCAGCGGGACAGGGGAAGGCCATACAATGTGTGATTCACCTAGTGTGGTGAAATCCGCTATAACATTAGATCCTGATGAAAAATTTTCAGAATGAAGAGAAATATAAACAGATAGGATTTGAAGATATGTCCTACCAACACAAAAGAAAAAAGTATAAATAGTCTAAAATCAAAAGTATCTCATCCTCTGAGATTTATGGCAATCAACATAGGAAGAATTATCAATATACTGGTGATAGTAGTGAAGATAATCATCACTCAAGAAAAATAAAAGTTAATCCTTATGAAGAAATTTCAGGAGAATTTAAGAAAATAAAACCACCAACTTTCAATGGTGAAACTGAGAAGGGAGAAGAGGTTGAATCATGGTTGTCTGGGATAAAGAAATATTTTCAAATTTACAATTATTCTAATCAGCTAAAAGCAAGAATGACCATTTATAACCTAATTGGGAAAGAAGATATTTGGTGGTAGGACCTAAAACGAGTAAAAGGAATTAGGAAAAAGAAAATTAACTGGAGTATGTTTAAGAAATATTTTAAAAAGAAGTTCTTGTCAGAATAGTACTATGAAGAGCGAGCTAAGGAATTTTATGAACTAAAACTGGATACAATGAACATGAAAGAATTAAACATTAAATTCTTAAGTCTGCTCCATTATGTGCCTTACATTGTGGATGAGAATCCTAAGGTACAACGGTTTTTGAGTTGTTTACATTTTCATATAAAATATAGAATTGAATATGATAATCCAAAAACCTTAGATGAGGCTATGCGAAAGGAAAATTTTTTCTATGCTCAGAATCACAAAAAGGAAAGTATGTCAAATTGGAAGGCTAAAAGATCTAATAATTTTGAACAGAAGTAGAAAGGTTTTATATTTAACTACAGTTTTAGGAATAATAACAAATGAAAATTTCCTAATAAAAATTTCCAAGGGAATAAAGGTAATTCACAGTTAAATCCAAATGGTCCTATAAATAAAGAACCTGTGAATAATCACAGTAATTACACCAAGAATAATGAATGAAAAGAACCAGTAAAATGTTGGGAATGTAATGGTCCTCATTATGCATTAGTTTTTCCCAATCAGAAGAAGACTGTTAGCAACATACATACAGTACATGAGGAAATGACTATTGGTGATCTAGCAAGGACAATGCCCAAGATCAACGCAGCACTGGAAAACAAGTAGTTGGATTATCAAACTTTCATGGTGGAAGTAGAAGGTAAGCTGAATAACGCACCTATATCTATTATAATTGACCCAGGGGCTAGCTTAAGTTATATTTCTCCTGATTTAGTAGAAAAATGCAAGTTATCAGTAGAAATGTTTGCAAAGTCAATGTTAGTTCAGCTAGCTGTTGGAACAAAAACAAAAGTGATTAGTTTTGTAAAGGATTGTATTGTAAACATGGATCAGTTTGAAACTTCAGTGAAACTTAATGTACTTCCTTTAGGTTCTTATGATATGTAATTGGTATGGACTAGTTAGAATAGCATAGGGTAGTTCTGAACTATTTCGATAAATCCTTTACTTGTGTAAATAATGATGGAGAAATAGTAAACGTAAGAGGAATCCCTAGGAAAACAGCTATCAGACATATCTCTACTTTGCCATTAAAGAGAGTTGTTTGGAAGTGCTGTAAATACTTTGCTATAACTGTAATCAACAAAGAAAATACTAATAACAAAGATAAACTAAAACTGGAATACATTCCAATCCTGAGGGGGTATTCGGATGTATTTCTGGAAGAAATTCTGGGACTGCCTCTGAAGAGGGAGTTAGACTTCACTATTGAGTTGGTACTTGGTGCAGTGCCCAGCTCAAAAGTCCCTTATCAGATGAATATATTGGAATTAAATGAATTAAAATCACAGTTAAAAGAACTTATTGATAAAAATTATATTAGACCTAGTGTGTCTCCTTGGGGAGCACCTGTTATTTTCATTAAAAAGAAGGACGGTACTCTACGTTTATGTGTAGATTACCGTCAACCTAATAAAATGACCATTAAAAACAAATATTCATTTCCCTGCATAGATGATATGTTTGATCAACTATGTGGAGCGACTGTATTTTCAAAGATTGATTTATGATTTGGTTATCACCAGGTCCGAATCAAAGATGAAGACATCTTTAAAATAGCTTTTAGGACCAGATATGGTCACTATGAGTTTGTTGTTATGCCATTTGGGCTTACAAATTCCCCGGCTGTCTTCATGTGTCTAATGAATAACGTAACGCTTAAGTACCTTGATAAATCCATGGTCGTATTCATTGATGACATTCTAATTTATTCTAAGTCTAAAGAAGAACATGAGGAGCACTTAAAAATTGTTTTACAAGAATTATAAGAACATCAACTTTATGCAAAATTTAGTAAATGTGATTTCTTTAAGGATAAAATACAGTACTTTGGTCATGTAGTGACTAAACAAGGGATCTATGTTGATCCAGAAAAGATAAGAGAAATGGAAGAATGGCCAGTCCCAAAAGACATAACTAATGTATGATTATTCATGGGGACTACTGGATATTATCGAAGATTCATCGAAGGGTTTTCAAGAATTTCAAATCCCATAACTTATTTACAGAAGAAAGGAAATAATTTCGAGTGGAGTCAAAAGTATGAAGAAAGTTTTAAAAAGTTAAAAACATTACTAACTACTGCACCAATCTTAAGAATTGTTGATCCTAATAAATACTTTATAGTATGTACTGACGCATGCAACGATGGTGTAGTTGTAGTTTTAACTTAGGAAGGACACGTCATTGCATATGAGTCTAGGAATATTAAGATTCATGAGAAAAACTATGTGACATACGACTTAGAATTGGCTGCTATCATACATGCCTTGAAGATGTGGCACCATCACTTAATTGGAAGAAAGTTTATATTAATGACAAATAATAAAGGATTAAAATATTTATTGGATCAACCTAACTTAAACATAAGGCAAGATAGGTGGCTAGCTTTCCTTAGTGAGCACGATTTTGAAATTCAACATATTAAGGGAAAAGAAAATAAGGTTGCTGATGCTCTAAGAAGAAATGCAAAACTAAATTTTGTAGCAGCAATCAGAACCTATAAAATAGATTTAGAAGAACAGCTAGAGGAAGGAGTAAGATTGGATGAAACTATCATAAATTACAAGAAAAAGTAACAGAAAATTTAATTGAAAGTTTAAGTACAGGGTATAGTCTAAACGAAAAAGGATTATTACTATATAAAGCTAGATTGTATATACCTAATGTACCCAAGATTAACTTACTGATTTTAAACGAAATTCATAAGACTCCTTACTCAGGACATCCTGGTTATCAAAATACTATAACCATGTTAAGGAAGGATTATTTTTGGCCAAACATGAAGAATGAACTGGAAGAATACATTGCCAAGTGCTTTGAATGTCAGTAAGTTAAGACTAAACACCAACATCCAGCCGGGTTATTTCAGCTATTACCTATCCCTAGTTGGAAGTGGGAAATAATCAGCCTTAATTTTATTATGGGACTACCTAGAAATCAAAATTTGAATGACTCAATAATGGTAGTCGATAAACTTAGTAAAGAAGCTCATTTTATAACTGTAAAAACTAATCACAAGGATGCTAATATTTCTGATATATTCCTAAAACAATTTTTTTGTTTACATGGGATACAGAAAGTAATAATTTCAAACAGAGACCCTAAGTTTACGGGCAATTTCTAGAAGTCTTTGTTTAAAGGACTGAATACTACTTTAAATTTCAGTGCCTCTTTCCATCCCCAGATGGATGGACAGACTAAAAGAGTGAATTAGGTATTGTAATATATGCTCAGAATGTATGTTCAGGAACAACCAGGTAATTGGGAAGATTAATTACACTTGGTAGAGTTTTCTTACAACAATCACTACTAAGATTCAGCAAGATACAGACCATTTGAAATTTTTAATGGTAGGAAGTGCAATACCTCCATCTCATGGAGTAATCTAGTTGACAGGTTAGTATTAGGATTTGAACTATTAAAATAGATGGAGTTAATTGTAAAATAGGTGCAAAGTAACTTGAAAGTTGCGGAAGACCGATAGAAAAGTCAAGAAGATCTTAAACAAACTCAGAAATAGTTCCAGGTTGGTGAACATGTCTTTATTAAGGTAAGGCCTAAAAATAGTTCTCTGATATTAGGAAGTTGTGCTAAGTTAGCACCCCGATATTGCAGACCTTTTGAGATATTGCCCAGCATAGGACAGGTGGCATATCAATTGGATTTGCCACCAAATTTGAAGGTTCATAATGTTTTTCATATTTTTGTTTTAAAAAAATATGTACATGATGCTACTCATGTTATAAACTGGAATGATGTGCAGGTGGAACCCAAAGGAGATTTTCTAGTGGAATTGAATTGTATCCTAGAAAGGAGGGAGATCTTGCTTCAGAATTGCACCATTGGTCAAGTGAAGGTGCAATGGAAGCACCTTAGTCCAGAAGAAGCCACCTGGGAATTGGAGAGTCATATGTGGGTTTCATATCCAATTCTGTTCCAAGGCAAATCATAGGACAAAGAATAAATAACATCGAGGATGATGTTATAATTTAAGGGGGTGTGTATGTCACATGCCCCAATTTGGAAAACATTTTATGTTTTAAGAGACATTATGTTATATTTTATTATAAAGTTTGTAATTAATGACCAAGTGGGGTCAAGGATAATTGAATGTAATTGATGAATATTTTATTAATAAATAAATGAAAGATGAGACAACAACTTAAGGAAGATGTTAAATGAGTGTTTTACTGGTCAATTGGTGGAGTAGGCTGGGTTGAGAGTAGATTGACACTTGGCAGAATCCTAAAACTACTTCTAGTCATTGCAGGAGGGAACTTCCCTCTTTGTGTGGTCATGTTCTCCAAGAAAGTGGAACAAGAGAAGGTGGCTCATTAAGTGAAAACTGACCTGAAAGACCTATGCATGCTAATAAAACTTCGCATTCAAGACAGCTGAGGCTGCTAATTCTTGATTTGTGAACATTCTGAGTGAATGAAGTGCATAGTAAAATTCAATGGAGGGGACTAGATGAAGTATGTTTTGAGTGAAAATTGCTGAAGATATGAACTAGTGCAGCTATTCTAAGCTGAGTTCATACTATTGTATGCATAACAGATTTCCTGTTGAACACTCAATAGAGTTGTAGAGGATAACTAAACTACATCTCTCACCCAGTACTTCTACCAGGTGGACCAGTAGACAAGCTCTAGGATCCTGAGATTTTCAGTCCAGCTTTTCTCCAGGAGTTGGTTGGGATGAACAGGTTCCTTAAGCTGTTGTCACATCTTCTACATTTTCAGGTTCTACATGATTTATATAGTTTTTTAATTGTTTATTTACGTCTAGAAGGATTGAGTTTAAGTAATATTATGTTATGCTTATGTTCTGTTGCTGCTAGGGTTAGTTAAAAGAAGTACTTTTACTGTGAAAAGATAGTTAAATACTAGATTAGATGGATTAGGGTAAATAATTAGAATAATTTCCAATTTTACTAATAGATAAAAAAAATACCTAACTGTATTTTTCCACACCCTTTTAAAGGTATTACTCTAGTACAATAGGTTAGATGAACTTCAGATAAAGAATCTAATGAAGTATGCATGAATGTGTTTTATTACCTTCTACATATTTTGTTAGAGTTATTCATATGTATGCTTTTCCTTTCTATTTTAGATGTTTTTAATTAGACAGAGTACTTTGAATAACATAAATAGATCTGTCTTAGGAAATATTTAGAAGTATAAATTTACTTAGTCTATTTATTTACTTACATAATAGATAGATTATTTACTATAATTCTATTATTATAGTAATTAACAGACATTATAAAATCAGGAAAATAAAATAAGTATGCTTAACTTAAGAAATAGTAAAATAAGGCTAGAATTTTACAAACATAACTTCATTAATAATATAAGTAAGATGAAACTAGAATAATATTATAATCAAATACTAACTATGTAGTTAATATAGAAGAAATTAGGGTTTCTTCAATAAAACCTACTTGAAGGTACTGTAAAATATAAATAACATTACCACCTCTTTTACTAGCAGAGGTATTATTCTTTTCAGTTATAAACAAATTAAATCTTATATGCTCTATTTATATAACCATAAGCACCAAACAGATGAATAGATAAAATTAAATACATCATCCACAAGAAACAATAATAAAAGAGTAAAGATTCAGGAGGTATTATTCACTCCTTGTTCTTCTATCTATTTATTGACAGTAATAATCAATTTATGTTCTAAAACCAACTGTCTTAACATTGAGTTAAATTTTTAAACATAATCAAAATAAACATCAATTTACAGTAACAATAACCTTTGTTAGGTTAAATTTAAAAGAATAAACCAGAACAGCTAAACATTATAGCCTGCCTTCATCTTTTAAAAACCACA
>LPNX010054068.1:91284-103820 GCA_001517045.1 Pseudotsuga menziesii
AAACTGTATCAGTTACAACCTAATGGCATGTTCAAACAAAGTTATGGATTCAAATCTAGTATAAAAATAATGTTATTGTAACCAAAACTATGACTGAGAAGGTCGACAAATTTCTCAATTCTCAGCCATAATAGTCCCAAGTTTCCAACACAAAATAGCCGCGAGGTCTTCAAATAACCTTAACAACATATTATAGTATCGACCACATAGCCTTCTAAAAAAAAAGAAACAGAGGACATTATAGCCACGACCGAACAGTAACCCAAGAACCATGCTGGTAGAATCAACTAAAACACCATATAACCATTCCAGGAGAAAACCTCAGGGAAAACCAAGGCTTACCCGAAGGGTCACGAAGCCTAAAAGTCCTTGCGTGGTGTTTTATGGATTGTATTTCCATCTTGGAGTATCCATTTGCAACCTGCACAAATTTAATCAAACGTTGAGTGAGAAACTTATCAATAATAAAGTAAATAGTTTACGAAGAAGGGTTGAATAATTTTTTTTTTTACAAACAATTTTCTCACCTGAAGAAATTGACCTCGGCCTCAAACATTTGAATGAGAACAGACCTTTGCCACCAAAGCATCTACACTGAGAAACAATGGTAGCTCTATTAATAAAAACCCCAACATGAAATGTGCCAGCTCGAAAACAAAAACCAGGATGAGAAAGAGGTAAAAAAAACATAGTAGAAATTAGATGGTTAAAATAGTTTAACCCTACACTCAACCAGAACACTCAATAGACAATAAAAAAAACCATTACGACAACTTAGGAGCTGTGCTCACTTTCACTGCACTAGTTCTTGAAGATTAGCTCACACAGAAGCAGATTAACGAAAAGGGAGACCACTTTCATACAAAGGCTTGGTTTAAGCGATAGAAACCATGCACTAACGTATTGAAAGAAAGGTAGTAAAACTCACTTATGCAGAGAATGTCCAGGAAGAGACACTCTCACAGGTAAAGATAAGCCATGGAAGCAAGGTTTTCATTCATAGCAGGAGTGAAATGGTGAGGCCATATGGCCATGAGCCTGTGGCCCTCCTTTCCCAGAGCAGTGTAAAAATATTAGGTAAATGTGATTTTAGGGTTTTAGGGCAGTCTTATATTGCTTCCAAGGTCAACCAAAAACCCTAATCAATGAACATCAACCACGTGTCCTTGGATTTATTTGCAAAGTGTGGGTTTTTTATTTAGTTTGAAACTCATATGAAGCAGCCTACACACATTGTATTTACAAGGAAAATTTGGTTAAAAACCTTTTGTCTTATCTCACATTATCATGACTTAATAATTATGCTTTTTATAACCTTAAAGAATCATATAGGAAGGTAATAGTTACATACACCAGGGATTATGATATGTTCTACAATATTAGAGATGGGTAAAAACCTTTACAAAGAATCCTTCAACGTTGTATGCATAATAAATAGCAGTTTAAGAGAAACCATAGCATGGTTTAGAACCTTGTAAATGGCTTAATCTTTAATGTTTGTGTGCTTGTAAACCTAAGATGATGTTTAGCTTATTTTTTGTTAGACTAGATGTTAAAACTTAGATTTGTTTACCCCTTGTGAAATGGAGATATTACGAGGGTTAAGTTGGATAGTTTTTATAGAAAATAATCCTTTAATTCTTACACAAAAAGCAGTAGTACTATAGTTTAAAGATATAAAATTGGTATTATAGCATCTCCTTTGGGTAAGTACTACAACAGTTTGAAAAAACTACCTTATCCACTAGGTTTGATATCAATGTGTGAATGTTAGTCAATCCACTTTATTTTATACCTATATTATAAGTTTTTACTAAGTAAATTTAACTTGTTTATTGCTGAAAACAAATACTATTGAATTTGTTGGAGACATTTACCACCATACACACTCTTTTTGGTCAAATTGGCCTAGTTAAACCACTATCCTAAGTATAATTGACATTAATTGACATCAAGGGAGCATTAATTGACATCATACAGTCACACCCATGCCTACCTACAGTCAAGGAAGCTAACTTAACCTTCTACTACAGTCAAAGAGGCTAACTGGAGCACTCCGGGGGTGATCTAAGTGATATTAATGCACCTAATTGCTAACTAGTGGTTACAATCAGTTCAACCAGTAAGTTAAGGAACCTCCTCTCATCAAATATATTATTTAATGATTATTTATTATTATTTAATGATCTGGAGTCAACAGGGGTGCCTCCACCAACTTTTGATGATAAGTTCGGCTTCAGTTAACCTCATTGGGGTTCATTGAAGTCATTGAAGCACTAGCACTTGATGGTTGGCTTTCTATGACATGTGTTTGATCTCTTTCAGTTGAGATTCAGTCATTTATTGCACTCCGACTTTAGTTAGGGTTTGGTGAGTCAATTAGGGTTTTGGTCAAGTGGTTAACTGAGTGTGAACCTATGGCTTATAGTCAGTTAGGCTAGACTCACTCATTGAATTTGAATGACCTCCTTAGGTATTCGAATTCCTCATTGATTCAAGCTATTGCTTGACATTGGTATTGTAACTATTCATTGTTAATTGAATATACAGAGAGGAAAGCATTCTGGTTCCGATTAACACCATTTCATGAGTTATTTGTTGATTATTCTTTGATGAGATTGATGCTTTGTTCCTAGATCAATGTGCAAGAATAATAGAATTACCTCAGCATCAAATATTGAAACATAAAGGGATATGCTATACCATTATCTTTCACTAGAAATATAAACAAGAGATAAACTGATAATAGTCTAAAAAAAGTTAGGTGAACGAGTTAAATTCGAAGCCAATGGAAGAACAACTGGTTAATGTCTATTTTTCCTAAGAACTCATATTTACCAGAAAAAAATTAAAACATTAATGTATACAGATCAGCGATACCACATTTTATTGCTCAAAGCTGTAAAATAAATAAATTTACTATAATTATATTTTATGCTAGTTGAGATAATAATCTCGATCTGAAAACTGGTGACAAAAATGTCTTACCTGTAAAGGACCTATAAAATAAGCATCACTTCACTACATTAGCTAAAAATCTAAGTAAGCCTCAATCAGAACTCAAGTTCCTTCCTACTTTCATAAAATAGTAAACAAACTTAGCACTAGTATTTAAACATATGTTTTCAATTCCTGTTATTCCAAAACATAACCTGCTAAATCAAATCCTTATTAATGATTTCTAAAAACAAACAAATTAAGTATGTAAACTAGAAATTAACAAGAATTTAATTTTATTTGAAAATTTTAATTTTTTACGAATTTTTGGAGTATTACAATGGCTACCAAAAATACATTGTAGATCCATGATACAAAAGACTCAAATTTGGACATAGCTACCATACATACACTGTAGATCTATGTTATCACAACTTAAAATTGACCATAGCCACTCGGTATAGATTATGGATCCATGTAATGACTCAATCAAAAAATACTTTATCATAACCTGGGTATAGGAAAATATTTTAGTGAATACCTAAATACCCAGGGTCTTCATCCCAATCCAAAATAGTACAATTCTATCATTGTGAATATATTTTCTGATGTCGAACATGGTATAAATAACTTGATTACTAGTCATTGATGTATACTATTAACAAGTGTGAGGAAAATCACCATTAATGTCAATGATCCCCAAGGTACCCTAGTACATTCCTCTGTCTGTGAATAGATGAGTTGCAGTCGAGCAATCAACATAATATTTTGATCAAAGGCCAATGATGAAATTCTACTATTGAAATAAAGGAAACCCACCATTGAGGAATGTAGGCTTCAAGGTAATAATCGGTTTCTAACACTAATTCCTGGATGATGTGCTAGAATTCATGGGAATAGAGTGATCAAAAGAGGGCCATGATGTGCCCCCCATCATCAACACAAAACTTGGAACAATAGTGTTTTTAAAGTGATTTTGATTATGGAACAACCATGGGACTAAATTAGATATGGCCAACTCAAAGGAATGTAAGGTAGCTGTAGAGGTAAGCTATGGTAAATACTCCCCTTGAACATTAAATGGCATGAAAAATGACTTGGAAACATTGACTTAACAAGGAAGACACCAGACATAATGCAAAGACAGAATGATGCATTCTTTGAATTGACCAAAAGGAGTAAAATGACTCATAAAAGTGGATCGACTTGATGACAAGTTGATCGCGAAACTGTTTGATTGAAATGAACATAGGTACAATGTTCAAGGGTGACTATAAGCTTCCATTAATACAAATGAAAATGTCTTCCCATTCCCTTAATTTCCCCATCACGATGAGTGAGTACCTATTTCTTTTTTAACAAATGATCGATATAGATCATCATAGAATGAGTCCAATCTCACATGTTTTATGAACCTGAGAAAGGACGGGTTAGTTCCCACAAAAAAAGGGTTCTTCATTGTTTAATTTTTTGAGTCTGAAGAAGGTAAACTTAGTTTTCGTTTCATGTTTAAAGAGTCTGAAATGACTAAGGAGACTCTAAGATGGATTTTTTTGTAAATTTAGTCTCCATGGTCTGAAAAAGGTATAAACTGATACATAGGATAACTCTTCTAGCTACGATGAAATAGAGTGTACATTTTTCATAAATGAGTCTAAACGGTCTGAAAAAGGGGTAAACTATAACCAGATAAATGACCTTTAAAATACTTTTAAAAGTGTGAAAGAAGCAAGTTCACTTGGTGATCTTTTCCTATTTAGAGAGCCTGAAAAGAGCTTAAAGGAAAATTTGAGGGGTTCCTTTTTCATATTAGGATTTTACAAGTTCTAAAAGGTAATAAAAGAAGACTTGACACCTTTTATTGGTTTTAAATGAGCATGACTAGGGAGTCAAAAAGTGCTCAAAATATTTTTCAATTTGACACAGAGTAAGAAAAAGGAAAAAAGGAACTCCTTCGTATCCAACAAATGTTCAATCAAGTTCTGAAATCTTCATAAAATTCCATTAGAACACTTTTATATTCAAAACTTTAGAAAAAATGGTAAAGAAGTAAGGGGTTACAGATAGTACAGACCCGGTTTAATTGAGAGACAACTAGTTCTAAATCTAGGTAAACTCTAATCCAACTCACACCATTTGATAGAGATCGAGTTAATAGTCCAATCATCACATAATATTCCATGATATTGTTCATTATGATACCTAAACAAGTTCAACCTGAGCTTACCAAATCACTTGTAGGGGAATAAAGTACCCAATATGCTTATGCAAGATTCAAGGTATACCGACTAGCACCATCCATGAGTCTTGAGTATGTAGTAATCTGTTCATTCAAGAATACCACTATATTAGCATTCTTCACTAGGATGAAACCTACATTCATAAAATAGTAAAAGTTGAAACTACACACAACACACTCTATTAACAATATTTACTAGGTATTTATGTGATATTTCCTAGGAATAGTACCTTTTAAAGTAAATCCCATTTTGAGCCTCACCCAAGGGTATCCCATTGTAATCTATCAGCTCATAGGATCCTTTCTATAAAACATGACTTACAATGTAGGGCTCATTCCACATGGACTCTAATTTCCTACCTCCCAATTTATAGTTCTTTTAATCATAAGTCGGGACCAAATCACCTCTGTTATAGAGGAGAGCTTCAAGAGATCGGTTGTGTTGATCATTAATTCGTCTCTTGTGCACCTCATTAGCTAAGGTTGCATCTCGACGGATTTCATCTAATTTTTCAAATACAAGAAATGTTCTTCCTCCATAGTGCTATTGGGTATGTAATTATTTGAAGTCTGATATACATATTAGATCACTAATATTTCTACAAAATTAATTAAAATTTCTGATACTACACTTGTAGAAACAGAGTAAAATTTTAGGCTAGGAAACTGAGGTATTTCGCTAAGAAATTCACAAGTGTGGAAATAGGAATATGGAAGAAACCAAATTAAATTTAAGAAATTTGAATTCATATTCCCTAACACATTTATATCGGGGAGCATTTAGGTTTCAGAGTTCACTATGCATAGACCTACTCCCACGCTTATGGGTCACCCAACCGTGAAACTAGGAAGACTTATTCAGTCCTTTTGACAAGGGGCTTGGGGAAAAGGTCAGAGATTTTTTCTGAAATTTATAAAAAAGAAAATAAGGTTCAGAAAAGTTTGGGACAGTTTAGGAAAATCTTAGGGAGTTTAGGAGTGAATTGGGATTTTTCGGTAATTTTAGACTAGAGAAGTCATCCGCAATGGAGGATACCAAAGCACTGTACAGACTCAAATAATTTGCAATATGGAAGTGTGTGTGGATATATGGGTCTTTCATTGAAACAAAAAACCTTGTAGAATCAAAATTGATTGAATATAACACCCATAATTCAAGAAACAACTAGACTAGTCAATTTTAACTAGCTATCTATCTAGGGTTCATAAAAAAACACATGAAATTCATGGAAGAAGTGATTAATATATGATAATTGAAATAAAAAGAGCCTAATACATATTATATTGAGATATTATATCACTCATAATCATCCTCATAGTTTTTAATCATTTATTATTGCATTTATTTGACAAAAAAACCTCATTTAAGCATAGATTGGAGCTCATTAACAGAAGATGTGATATCTAAAATAATTGGACAGTATTCTGACAGTAATATAGACATATTTAACATAGTTATTGGACTGGTGCATAAGAAAATGGAACTGGAGGACTAAGCACTCAATAATAGAGCTCAAAACAGTGGGTGAGAGGCCCAAAATTACACATAAGACTGGCTGGGAGAGTAGGTGAAGCTTGGGATTCACTGGAGCTCAAATTTTCTGAGATGGTTGATTCAATAGGAATGATCTGAATCTGATATCATGGGCTTATATTCATCTTCTCCAATATCTACAAGGAAATGAATGGGAAGAAGAAGAATGGGGAATGAAGGAATCAGGGTACATCTCCCAATAGCTGAGGCACATCTCTTAGCAAAAGGAATTCTTCACATAAACATCAATAAATCATAAGCCAAATTGATTGAATGAGATCCAATTTTCTTTTTATAATATTCTAGTGACTTGTTGAGTGGGTAGGTGACCTGTGAGAGAAATTCATCCTCATAGAACCTTAACCTTGACCACATGTGCACCCTCCTTGTGTAATTAGAAAGTAGGTACCCTTGTCAGTTGTTTCCCTATCCATGTCATTCATCAAAATTAGCAGTTGCTCCCTCCTTAATCCAATATTTATTGCTTTTATCTATGAAAACTTTTCTTATTTTCCCTGTTTTTGTTACTAAGTCTCCAAAAGGAAACTGCGCCCTCCTCTGTCAAAATTTTCTTGCTTTTCCTATGATAGCTTTTCTAACTCTCCAAAAGGAAAATGCTCCCTCCTTTGTCAATTGTTTCCTCTGTAACAGGGATTTCTCCCTTGTTACATGTAAAATAACCAGCCTTACATCAATGGGTCTAGAAGGGAGAGTTCATGGAAAACTAAAACAATACAATAGATTAGTAACAAAAAGAAAATAGTATCATGTCACCACCATTCTACCAATGAGAGGACGTGACTAAGATGCTATCAATCTGGGAAATCTAAGCCCCATGAACATGATATAAAATGCATTGAACTTAAAAACATATACAGATGCATAAATCATTAACATACAGCGGAAGAAAAACACATTCCATTCAATCATTCAACATGTTCATATTATTTCATAAACAATTACAATTGTGGAGTTAAATACAAGAGTACTTATATTGAGAATAAGCTCCCCTGCAACTAGCTTTGTCATTGCAACGCTCCACCCAACCATAGGCTAGTGTGCTCCTTAATTTCTCATCATCACTTCCACCCCTGAGTTGGGCATAATTTCCACAAGGAAATAGGGGACACAGACTTACACACACAAGGCCAAACACCCACATTCAAACCAATAACAACATCCAAACATAGTCATCCCACTAACATATGGATTCTTGGACTTACTCAGCCAAGCCGACACAGGGATGCACTACACAACAAAATGCAAGTTCTGGGTATGAACCAAAAACATCATGGGAACCCAAAATCGAAATGACAAAAGGGGAAAACAACCCAAGTGACCCAAATCGTTCATAAAACATTGGATGGCCTTCCAAAGGAAAAAAAAATATGTTCACACACAAATCATGGGTCTACCTTCGCAGCCACAGAGCATAACCACACACGGGTTTGCAACCCAAAATGAACGGGTAAAATGGGGAAAAATGACCCAGGATGAAAAATTCATTTTAGAAACATTCTATGGGTTTCACATGGGAAAAAGCAGCCCCTTATATTCCCCAATTCTTGGATCTATTCTCCCACTGACTGCGCAACTTGAAAAATGAAATTTCGCAACAGTATGAAGGAGGAAACAATAGAAAATTTCCCAGGAGAGATCCCAACGACTGAACATTTAGCAAAGAAACTTCCTAGCCATGGGGAAGAAAAAACCAACTAATGCAACGTGCGAAAAAATGCCCCAGAGTTCCAGAAAAGACATGAGGAAGAGAGGACATGAATGAATGATGGAATGGGAAGACATTTTTGGGTTTTTACTTGACCGAGAAGTCAAAACATGTTTTCGAAAATCTGATGGCTTCTCTACTTCAAATTTTGGACTGCCATACGCTTCCCATCCCAAGCATTAACTAACTCAACCACTTTTGTGTTTTAATATTGTAACTTCAAAGAATATTCTATATGTATCTTTTGTGGTCCCTGATGTTCCTACTGGGAGAACCAATTGTATTTCCTTATACTCCGATGCTTCTAATTGGAAGAACTAATAATAGTCATAAGGTAGTCCCCTCAAATTGTAAAGGTGGGTCATTAACACCCGAGTTGTGGTTACTCGAGCCTACATGATTAACTAGAGCCTACATGATTAACTCGAGCCTACATGTCTGAATTAATTATTAAAGTGAATGGATGAATATAAATAGTGTGGCACTCCTCACTAGGTACACACACACTCACTTGTGTAGCGCATGAGAGAGAGAGACAGAAAGAGCTATGGCTGGAGAAGAAGGAGGATCAGTCTTTTGGGTTTTACCTTTTATCTTTTTGGGTCATCTATATTGAGGAATATTTTGCTAGGTATTTCGCTTTAGGGTTTTCCCAGGATAAATATTTGTGTTATTTTTGTATGGTTGTGCTTGTCTATCTTTCAGTGATCTTTTGGCTTATGGTTATGTTTTTATGATGCTAAATGTTTTAAGATGTGATATAACCATTAAAAATTTAACATGGTATCAGAGCCACCCTGAAAGAAGACATTGCGCAGCTACAGAAGCTAGGGCTTCTTACTTTTTGGGTCTCTCTCCACAATACATCAGAAAAAGTATGCTAGGTTGACTCTCCATTAAAGGGCGCATCTTTCTGTCAAAGCAGAATTCGATTCCGAGCATTTTCAGTTTTCGGTGCGGGAAATTAGGGATTTCTACAGAAGAGGAATTTTTGAGTGAGCTGGGCATAGGATTTCTCTCCTCATCAAAATCAAAGTTTCGAGACCTATTTCAAGATTTTTGGTTGGGTGAAACTCTGGGAAATTCAAACCCTAGTTTGACCCCGAGCTAGAAAAACCCTAAATACTAAAACTGATAAGTTTTGGTACATTCTCTATATCTCGGGATTGGAGAAGGCCCAAGAGCTAAAACTTGAAGAGGTTAAACATCAAATATTGATGTAAACTGTATCCAACATTCAGCCTCCAATTCGCTATATTCTGGGAGATATGATCCCTCCAAGTTAGGTTCCATCCTCCTCCAAGATTCATCCCTAAACAAGACACCTAGGGATAATTGCTATACATTCAAATGAAATTTATGAAGATGTTCCATAAATGGCATGGGATTTACATTATGTGGTCCAAGGTTCAGACCTAGAAGATGAGACAGTCACACATGGAAGTCCGTACAATTTCGTTGTTCTAGACAGTCCTGTAACAGGTCACCTTGGGAAAATGATCATAAGTCCCAATTGGTGAAACAAATTCTGATAAAACATATGGTGTTGGAATAGGGATAGGCTAGGCTACCTCAGTACAAATTTTCATACATAGAGGAGCAGTAATTTCAGAGATATTTCCAAAACAGTATTAGGAATTTCTGTAGAAGAAATTGGTCGGGAGCTTCCCTCCACTATTTTCAGAAAAGGAGTACATTGGACAGCTCACCTTGAAGATATATGGCTTTCTATCCAATAAGATCTGAAACATTCCAAGTTTTGAAAATTAGGGCTTCTCTGACAAACCCTAGATCAGCCAGCTCCGGAACCAGGACAGACACCTCAAATCGGTAAGATCTAATCTTTTGTTATTTTCATTTGAGGTTCTTATTTCAAAGTGATCTATCACATCAGCTTGATGACAAGCTTGGTGAAGTTGACAAATTCCAAGCCTGGAAGTATATGATCTCTCTGAAGAAATGAATTGGACACCTACATAAGTAGAGAGGTTCTAGTTCCAGAGGGAGATGAGGCTCAAAGCCTTACACAAGAAGTACTTGATCAAGGCCAAGAAGATCATTGTTGATTCAATCACGAATCAAATTGTACCACAAGTGTCTTCCCTAAAGACATCGAACATGTTTGATTCCTTGATCAAGATATTTAAACATAAGAACATAAATCGTAAGATGCCTTTGAGAAAACAGTTGAAGAATGTGAAGATCCAGAATGTAGAACAACTTGAAGTGGTAGAAGAAGAAGTGGAGAATGCAGAAGTGGTGATAGCCACCTTGAATGGTCTCCCAAGATCATGGGATTTATTCATTCAAGTAATATGTGCCAAAAGGAAGTGATTACTTTCAACAGACTCTGGGAAGAATAAGAATATCAACTCATAATAAGAGAAGAGAAGATGGGATCAACTGAAGATCAAGCTCTCACCATCCAAAGAAGATACCTCAAACGATGAGGACTATGAAGAACTCAATTCTTGAAGAACCCCTTATCCATCTTAGCACTTGATGAGAAATGATGATATCATGAATGAAGAAGATGATGAAGAAGAAGGATCAAGAAGGAGTCTACCCACAAAATGAATAAAAGATAAGTATTCCATTGTCATTTAATGATATTGTTTTGGTATGCATTTGATTATATTCAGTTGATGTGTTATGCATGATAGATTGTTTGCATTAATGACAGTATACTACTAATATGCATGTGATGGGTAAGTAGCTCATGGTACTATACAATTTTCCATTGCTACTTATCTAGAATGAAACCTCTTTGCTGACATATTGGATTAGTGCACAATCTCAATGATGTCATGGTAGAGATGGAAGGAATCTAGAAAGTTTCCATGAGATATGGATGAATGTTGTATTGGCTAAACAGTTGCATGATGCATAAGAATTTTTCATTATGCATATGTTTTATGAAATATTTCTAACCATGCAACTTGTGCATATGAATTGTAGGAAAGGTCATGTACAACCTCCTACAAGAAAAGAAGGACGAGACTTGTTCCAAAGAACAAGTGATGACAATTCAAGATTCACTCCAATAAACATGAATCTGAAGCTCCCAGGGTCAGAGACACCATGATAGAAGAAAGAGCTTCAAAGAGCAGTAGATCTACCTCAAAGGATGAAGACCACCATGGGTACGAGATATAACTCAAGATAAAGAAAAGAATGGCAAGACTTCCAAACCAAATTAATAGGCCTCAGACACACTCTATTGTGTAACATAGTTAGGTGACATCATTGATGCTAACCTTTCCAGCTATGAAAGAAGCTATGATCAAAGAGTAACAGTTGATCATGGGGAATGATGTATATGATATGGTTTTGAGACATAAAGGAAAGTACATAGTATCTTCCATATGAATCTACAAGAACAAGTGTACAAAGCAAGGTTCGTGATTTGCCTCAGAAAGAATAGACTATGACATGACATACTCTATTGACTAGACCGACTATGACAATGATTTATAGATGTGTTACCCTGATGATGTTGATGATGTCCTCTATCTCTCTCCTACTATTGTTGTTGTTGATGTTGTTAAATACCCTTCTCGTTAAAGGGAAGTGTTGAAATATTGTAACTTCAAAGAATATTCTATATGTATCTTTTGTCACCCCCGATGGTCCTATCAAGAGAACCAATTGTATTTATTTATACTCCAATGCTTCTAATCAGAATAACTAATAAGAGTCATGAGGTAGTCCCCTCAAATTGTAAAGGTGGTTCATTAGCACCTAAGTAATTGTGGTTACTCAAGCCTACATGATTAACTCGAGCCTACATCTCTGAATTAATTATTAAAGTGAATAGAAGAATATAAATAGAGGTCTGGCGCTCCTCATTAGGTACACACACACTCACTTGTGTAGCGCATGAGAGAGAGAGAGAGAGAGAAAGAGTTGTGGCTGGAGAAGGAGGATCAGTCTTTTGGGTTTTACCTTTTATCTTTTTGGGGCATCTATATTGAGGAAGATTTTGCTGGGTTTTTCCATTTAGGTTTTCCCAGGATAAATCTTTGTGTTCTTTTTGTATGGTTGTGCTTGTCTATCTTTCAGTGATATTTTGGCTTATGGTTATGCTGTTATGATGCTAA
>LPNX010054068.1:104091-209065 GCA_001517045.1 Pseudotsuga menziesii
GATGCCCAAATTATATGGTGCCATCGGCTAGAATGATAACCATCAGGATTGATTTTAATTGCCAAAATGTAAACACTAAATCCATGGTGGAGAATTTTCCTTGAGCCGACACCATGATTTATGAACACTCTCTACATCATATATAATTTAATGCAATTGGGGTCAGAACTGGGGTATTACAAATATGTATACGAGGGCTAAACTAAATAAAATACAAATAAACAAATTGTATACCTTATTTCTTGTAAAGTGGGCCACTGTGGTCGTCTCAGAAGTGGTCCGCCTCTCCAAAAGTTGGTTCTCTAGGTGGGTACAAAGGATGTCTCAACATACTAAGTGGGAATGGTATGGAAACATAATGGTGGAAAAAGGTGTGTGAATAGATGAGAGCAAAAGGTGTCCCAGCGTACTCACAATAATGGGAAAAAGGTAATTTGGGAGAGCCCTTCACAATGTATTTATAGAATGGGTCTAGGTTTTTTTTACCCAATGTGGTTACCCATGGTATTTTCCTATGGTTTTTCTTTCTTTTAGTGTTTTTGAACCCTTTTTAAGGTTTTATAACATTTTTAGGGTTTTTGACCTTTTTTGGAGAGAGCGAAGGTAAACCATAGTAAATAATAATGTCTTAGACCATTGTTTTGTGGAAATACAATTGTGAAGGTCAAAAGTAAGGGAAATATGGTAGGAATATGATGTATGTATGTGGCTTAGACCATGTAGTGCTAGTTGGAAAAAATTTGTGTTAACATATTTCCCCCTTAAGTGTGATGGAAGGACCTTATCGTATGACCGATGGACATCATAGAATCATGGGAATAGTTGAGATACTAGAGAGACCTTCATAGAAGTGGAGCTTCCTCGTACGAACCACGGTGGATTTTGGTTTTTTATTAATGGTTCCCAACAATGGGTGAGATACAAAGAATGTGTGACATGTATATGAATGAGGCAGGCATACCCATGCTTGTAACAATGTCAAAAGAATAAATAATGGGATCAAGGCTCAAAACATGGGAGTTGATAAATACATATACAAATGATGATACATAATGGTGGCCTCTATAGGAGGCTGAATACAATGCTTCTCTAAAGAACTAATACATAGGAACAATGACATTCTCATGTAATGCAATATCATCACAATTGATGCTCTATTGGATCTGGAAGTGTACATGTACATGGACTCCATGACTGAAAGTCAGAATCTATGTGATACAATATGCTGCATCAAGTACTGAAGATACATGGAAGTGAAATACTGGGAGCTTCCAGACACTATTTCCAACACAACCCAAAAATAGCAAGGGACATGAAACTATGTAGGTCCCATAGTAGCCTTGTCAATGTGCTAGAATCCGATAACAACTGGGGTCTTCAAACAAATAATGAACGGACCAATACCCTTTATGAATCTCAATGATGCGATGATGTAGCTGAAGTTAAGCATGTGGGACACAACCATCCCGAGAGGCACTAATGACTCCTCTCAGGTGGTCCATGGAACTCATCAATGAGGTGGATAAAACTAGGATACAGAGACCTCTGGGTATATCCTCTAGAATAGATGTGTTTTTTCCGATAGAGGGAGACCTGCAACTAATCAAGGCAATGATGTGTCCTTGACTAGAAGCACGAGGGGATAACCAAAGATGTGGACAAATCTAGGGACTGACACACTGAATGGGGGAACAAGGGCAGGGGGAGTAAGAGGGACTCAAAATTCTTTTCTTGAGAGTATGATGGTAGGGCTGTCCTAGAAGAAAATGAAACTGACTCATGGGAGAGAGATCATGTTTGTATTATAGGGAATGTAACTGCAAATGGGAAATACTGAGGGAGGTAACTGGACTAGTGATATCCAAGGGATCCAAGGAAGAATCATCGCAAAATAATATGAACAAAGGAGACCCAATGGGGGAAAGCTACCAGACTGTGATATATGAGGTGGAACCTAGAGACACCGTTATGAGATGATATTGTGGATTTTAGCGAGCCCGAGAAAGTAAATGCTTGATGGTGTTGTCAATTTTAAAGAGTCTGAAAACAAGAAGAAGACTTTGATGTGGGATATTTTTCATATGTAGTCTTGTAAGCCCGAAAAAGGATAAAAGTGTACACAGGAGAGCTCTCCCAACCTTTGGGGAAGGAAGACTTATTTTTCATTGGTACTCAAATCAGGCCATAAAAGGTTAAACCTATACTGACTGGGAGATCATTCAGATGCTTTTACAAGCATGGATGAAACCAAGTTTGCTCAGTAATATTTTCTTGATCAGAGGGCTAAAAAAGAGCTTAAATACAACCCATAATGATCTTTTTTGTAAAGTACAGTCCCAATGTCCGAGAAAGCATAATAGGATGCAAATGGAAAAGTTCCTGGCTTGAGTGTGCCAAGGTGGTCCTTTTCTTATCATAGTCTACATAGTCCAAAAAAGGAGATAAACGAGGCTATATAGATTCCCTTTAAAATAATTTTACTAGCATGAAAGGAATCAAGCATGCTCAATGATATTTTCATTCGTTTAGGAGTCAGAAAACAGCTTAATAGAAACTGTTTAATGGTCAATCAGGAAATGGGGAAGTGTTCGATATATTGAAAGAGGATATGCTATGAACATGGTTGATGGGAATAAATGTAGAACACTATTGGGGCCCCTTTGCAGGACGATGGATGGCGGTCAAAAATAGCCAACTATACAGTATGGATGGAATGAATGGCTCATGAACATGCCAATACATACAAGGGGAGATTAACATGATGGTGCACAAATCGGGGTGACTTCCAGGAAATGGGCTATAAAAGCATAGAGAGAGCATGAGACAAAGGTCTTGTCAAAAGAGAGAGGATGGAAAACTAAACCCGGTGGTGCAAACGACGCCTCAAATGGAATCTGTGGCACACCAAAAAAAATGACACCCAATGGAGGCCTATAAATAGGGGGGAACCACATGACATGTGTCATTGTTATTCTTTAGTGTTGAGTTGGAGTGGAGGACCCGAGAGCTCTTTTTATGATTTCTTTCATCTTGACGAGCAGTTTTTAGATCTGTGACTTGCAGGTAAGAGCTCTCATCAAACCTGATTTTTTCACTGGTTTATTTTTTGTTTTTTCTCATCTTGGGCCTTATGTTGAGCTCAAGGTGCTTATGGGACCAGGTCATGATTTTCGAGGGAGAATTAGTGACCCGGGTCACTCATACTGAGCTGACAAGCACGACCCAGTCGCACATGTCAGGGAGATAGAGGTGACCCAGGTCGCACTTGTTCAGCAGGTATAAGTGACCTCGCCCCTCCTGTTTAGGGTTTTTGAGTGACTTGGGTCACGCAAAAAGGCAAAAAATGGGCGAATCATCCCAGGATGAGTTGTTGTCTATGATTGGACCTGAGAGGGATTGTGTGTATATACAGGATGCCATGAGAGGTATGGAGAGTAGGATATTGGTACCCTGTGAGAGAAGGCATTAGGGGGAGGGGTAGTGGTGGACACACTCACCTCGAGTGGGCTACTGAATTATTTTCAGGTTCCACTCATGCATACAGTGAGACTGTTGCTGAAGATGATGGTGAGATTTTGGGACCTGGATGCAGAGTGTTTTATCATCCTGGAAGAGCGGCTTGACATCATGCTCCCCGATATTTATTTTTTGACTGGGCTCCCGATGCTGGGTGTGATTGGCGACACTATGCCAAAGCTCAAACACGGGGTGTCACTAGATGATCTCTATGATAGGAATTTCTATGCCTCTGCTATGGTGCACTTGTCGTAAATACTGGTGTGTAGCATTGAGAGTTTTGAGGCTCAGGTTGTGCGAGTGATGGTACTGTGGATCTTGGGGTCATCAAGACCTCACAAGATCTCAGGGGGGCAGCTCCAGATTGTGGAGCGTGTATTGAGAGGCACCTACTATGGGTGGGCCCAGATGTACTTGACATAGGTTCGACATTCACTAAACCACACCATGAAAATGGGAGAGGATTTCAATTTCCCCTCATTTTTGTTCTCATTCTTCTTTCAGTGACTGCCGACCCTAAGAATGCACTTGGTAGTGCAGGATGGAGGACCTCATGATCCTCGCATGAGGAGGTGGTTCAAGATGACGATCTGAGAGGGAGGAGGCTTAGTGGGTCAGTTCTTTACACGAGATTTTTTTTCAATGGAGGAATCTACCAGTCCTTATAGAGGACTACTCATATGCATGGATTGACTACCAGGGGGATACTGAGATGCCTTGACCTCCAGGACAGGCCTAGGGACTTGATGGTAAATATACATGATGTTTTATGTGGTTACATTCATATATAGTTTACTGGATTATTGGTATTCATTTTATGTATATGACATATAATGGTGACATACTGTGTGTATGTGTAGACATCGGACCACACCCTCCAGCAGATTATCAATGACGGAGGGGCAAGGTGGAGGGGTTAGATCCACCCGCTCACGGGAATGAGAGGCACAAGAGTATGTTGAAATCACTTCATCATGATATAGAGAACTTATTAGAGGGGTCACTGATGATGGTTGGAAGTACCTGGATGACGACCTGATCACCACATGCTACCACGCTCCTCTAGAGTGGATCCCCTTGATGAATAGGATCGCAGTCACTATCAAGGATGTCCGAGTAGCGACATAGTGACACAGGGTGATGTGCTCATGGAGGAGGAGGAGGACTCTAGTGAGGAGGACACGAAGGAGAAGTACCAGGAGGAAGACTTTGATTCTGACTAGTAGCTAGTGGTGTTTCCCCTAGTGCAGTTGTGCACTAGGATTTTTGTATGATATGTATGCTCAACCGAGAAAGCTTATGGGGATTCTCATTTTGTATTGAACATTATTACATGATATATATATATATATGCATGTGTATGCACTTTTTATTTATTTTTATGATTCTTTTATCATGATGATGCCTATATGATGTATATGACATATGTATGTATGACTATATGATGATGCATGATGAAGTTGTATTTCCTATATGTAATGATTTATATGCCACTCTAGAACATAATTAGCCATTTAGTATTGTACACTGTTGAGAATTCTGGGAACATGTGTGAATGTAATGGATTCAAAATTTCAAACCAAATGTATAGAGCATGGGAACTTTCTAAAGAGACAAGGATCATGAACCTGGTAGCAGTTATTCAACTGGGAGACAAGCAGTTGGGGGTATAAGAAGACATCAAGGGGATGAAGACCCAAATGTAGTGCAGTGTCCAAAAGACCAATGACGCCATTGTACTCATTCTGGTTGTTGGTAGCAATGCCAACACACATTCCATCGATATGGATCAAATCATGTGATAGGGAATAAATAACCCATGCAGCTGATGTGATATTTGGAGACCATCTACTAGCTTTGATAGTGAAACCAACATAGCAAAGTGGGGCAGAATCCATCTGGAGGAACCAAGGAAACAAAATGTAAGACTCGTGACAAGAACAGTGTAAAACAAAAAAGAAAAACTATGACACAAATGACTCATTGTGGGGTACATCAGGCATAGAGCCTCTTGAGGTAGAGCCTGTTACAGGGATTCTTCAAGAAGTGGTTGTCAAATTCTATGAGGATGTATGCCCCCTTTCTGATGCATCTATGGAAGAAATATGGGTCATGCCACATGGATTCAAACTTCCCTTTCCCTAACTTATCACTAGCTTGGTCGTAAATGAGTATGAGATCACCTTTGTTGAAGGTGCAAGGGTGAACACGGTAGTAAAAATGTTACTTCAACCGAGTTTTAGCTGCTCCGATCATTTGGAGACCAGCACGATGGTCCTAATTGGTCTGTTCAAGCATAATAAGGCATTGTTCTAATGGAGAGGTATCGAAGAACATCTCAACGATAAGATGGAGTGATGGAATCTCGCACTCAGTGGGAAGTACCGACTAGACACCATGTACTAAGTGGAATGGGGTAAAACTGGTGGTGGTCCTAGATATCTTGCCATCATCATGAGAGTGGTGTCAGGATAGATATGGTGGATCTTCCATGGTTGATGAGGAGGAAGGACTAGAGATCATGTAAATGGTGTTGGTTGTTTCCGAGGAATAAACCAGATGGTGGATCTCCTCAAGGATGGTAATGTCAGATTCATGAGAGTGTTTCTGAAGGTTGTCAATGATTAACCAATACTCGAGCAATTATGGTAAATGGTGAGAGTAATGACCATACAATCCAAAAACCGCACAAGGATGGTTGGTTCGCAATGACTTGTTCTTAACCATTGGTGGATCAGGGATAGTGACTACTAGAGTACCTTTGGACGTATTCATAGCATCCATGTGTGTGCAAAGGATAGGAAACTATGGACAATTTTTTGTCACATGACCTTGGATGTCACACAACACACAAGGGGAGCTAGACAAGGTTCATTTGTTGCTTTGGTTGAATTTCCCCCATTCTTCTTTGGAGGAGGAGGGGAAGGCTTAGAGACGGGAGTAGTCTTGGATGGATCAAGAAGTGGGTATGACACCATCTCAATGGGTTGGATGGGAGTCAATGTAACCTAGGGAGTCAGGTGTGGGGTGGGTGGATCGAGGTACCACACAAGAATTTCCAGTGTAAAATTTTGTAGGTTTATAGTAGCCATGAAAGGATTTCTTATGATCCCAGATGGTGGAAAAAGGAAGGGAATCATGTGGATCAGGAATGAACCCTAGTAGTTTCCCGGTGACTAATGTTGAGGTTGCGACTGAGGTTGTGATGTGGTCAAAATAGTACTGGATGTGACAGTATAGTAATATGAAACTTCAGTTGGCGTAGGCAGAGGTTGTAAGAACAAAAAGGTGTCCGTCGTAAGAGTGTTGGAAAATAAGCCTGGGATAATAGAAAAAAAGGATGGAATGGACATGTTGTCAATGGTTAAGCTGATAGTTGGAAGGATGTGTTCTAGTGTAGATGACCCCTTTGGATCATAGTAAGTCGGTTGGTCGATGGTCACAATATTCCCATCATGAGGGAACATTAGGATTCAAAAGATGGTAGAGACCATGGCTTGCATCGAATACTTGTAGCTATGTCCTAGGAGGAGGTTATTGTCAAGTTGGACATTGACAAATTCAATGTCAATCAAGAAAGTTTTACTAGCTATCTCAACAGGAACATTCATTAGAATCCCTTGTGGTTGAGTGGATCGACCATCATAGGCGTGGAGAGCGATGGTAGAAGATTGAAGGGTTAGGGACCCGAGTTTCTTCCAAATGGTAGTTGGCATGACGCAAGTGGATTCCCATTCATAAATGATGCATCGATGTATGACCAAATTGCAAATTGAGATCAGAACTTGGAAGGCAACAATGGATGGCATCGTAGGTTTTCCTTGATCCAAGTTGAATGTGATCAACCTAGAATCAGAGGGATCAATGACACCTAGGGTGGAAAACAACACTTTATGTTGTGTTAGGAAAATTTTAAGTACTTCCAAAGTGAACATGGTTGTATGAGATTCGGCCAAGTCATCAACTATGTTGTAGTTTAGGGTATCTCTGGCAATAGCATTGTTTGCTACATGACGCATAGGGAACCGTGGGGAATTGGCCACCCCATGTGTGGGAGTTATAGATAAATATAGAAACATGTCAGGAGTGGCTGAGGTATATTACATTGATAGGTCAACGGTTTCTATGGTGGATCCATATTGGTTATGCTGATTCTGTAGGTTGACTTTAGATGACTACGTCATTAGGTGATGGACACTAGCCTCAATAGGTCGGGCTGCAGCAGGAGCTGCAAGAGAAGGTGGGGCCAAGGGTTGGGTTTCAGCCATCCCTTGGTGTGGTAGGGGGTTTTAGAGAACCATAGGCAGAGGACCTAGTGGTGTTGGGTTTGGCTGAGTCGAAGTAGCAGCGTTTGGATCACGTTGTTGGTCATTTTGAAGGATTTGTTGGAAGCAAGCCATACGGGGACACGAATGGATGTAATGACCATAAGTGTTGTAGATAGCACACAAATGATTGGTCCATAACAGTGGGTTACTCCTAGTACCATTAAGACACTGGGGATTCTGTGTAGGTTGGTCGACACCATTATTTTTTGGAGGGTTGGCCTGTTGTCCACCTCCTTATGGCTGATTATTTCCTTGATTTTTTCACCACTTGTTCTTTCCTTGCCCTTGTTGGTTATTAGGGAAAGGTTGGTTGGGAAGGTTTTGCTGAGAATAAACTTGTCATGTAGAGAATGGAGGAGTTGGGGTTGGATCCGTAGTGGACTGCATAGGTGGTTCATAATAGACTGAGGGAGATGGAGGGGCTACAAACCCAGTCACTTGACTAGAACACAATTATGTCGAACTAGTCGGCCCATGGACATGATGATCTAGTGCAGAAGGTGCATAAGAGGAGGTGGCTTTGGACTAATCCATCATATGTGAGTAATCGGGGGTAAAACTGGGTTGGGAAACACAATGCATATTACCTAGGTGTGGTGGCATGATGGTAAAGGCCATGTAGAACTAAGGGTGTTGTGTGATAGATCCGATGACTCCATCAAAAGCATGGGGTTCCCCGAGCGTATCCCAATGAGAGGTGTCAATGTGGGGAGCATCGGGTATGACGATATAAAGGCACCCAGACTGTGCATAGATCAAGTTGAACTATTGGGATTTTAGGATGGCCTCGTCCTCGATTTGTGGTCACTCAGATGCATCGTCCTTGGATATGGGTGGGACTAAGTTTTTGAGAAACAAGTCAAGGAAAATCCTATCATCCAGTTGAATCTTGCATAAGCTATGTCGAATTCTCCACTCATGGATGTGATCCATGATGTGGGTAACTCTGGATTGGTGGCAG
This sequence comes from Pseudotsuga menziesii, assembly GCA_001517045.1. NCBI lineage: Eukaryota > Viridiplantae > Streptophyta > Pinopsida > Pinales > Pinaceae > Pseudotsuga > Pseudotsuga menziesii. The sequence continues at coordinate 112,897 of LPNX010054068.1, forward strand.
CATAAAAGGATTTCTACTCCCTCATTATGTCAAACAAGTAGTTGCAATTATTGCATGAACATGCAGGTAAGTGATTAGGAATCGAGGTAAGTGGAATGAGGCATCTCATTGTACCATTTAGACACAACACCCATAAGTGTGCGCTGGAACAACCTTAATCTAACTGAGTCATCCACGATGTTGTGTGACGAACACCACAAGTGGAAAGACATGATATCATTTTGGGGTTCCTCACCTTCCTTTTCCTCAAACTTTGGGATGTCTGAGGGAATTTTTGTAGGCATGGGAGGCCAGTGTGGTTGATGAATGATGGGTTCATTTGTTAACCTTTCCAAATCTGGCAGGTTGAGGCTAGCCATGGTTAGAATTGAGGTTGGCTCAATGGTGACCAGAAATGGTGTTGATGGCTGCAAGAACATAGGTCCCATGCATGACTGAGGGCTGGTGAGGTTGACTCCCCATGGCACTGACAGTCGGAATAGATATGGAAGGGCCACTACCCCCATGTATGAAAGGTGGTATGGTAGGAACCACGGTAGCTAGTGCGAGGACGCCACTAGTGGGTAGTGTACCAACAGTAGCGTGTGAAGTGGTGATTGGCCCACTAGAGGGGATACCCATGATGATGGGTGGAAAGGATGTATTTCCACTGCCAACTATCCCTCCATAGAAGGGATCTAGATGTGTGATAACCATGTGGATAGATGGGGCACTGAACAAAGTGGGTTCGGATTGGTAGGAATCTAAATCTGACTCAGAGGCTTTGTGTTGCTCTGAGGGTGGTGAGTGATGTTGAAGATGGCTTCGATAATGACCGTTCAAAGAACCGAACTTAGGGTTGTGCCCTCTAAGCTGATAGGAATAACATGGTGGAGCAATGGTGATGTGGTGTAGTGATGGGAAATGAATATGGACCACGGTCTTAATCAGCTTCCTAATGGTTCAAAAGTACTAGCTTGGACACCAACGTTGTCTGACGGATTGCATATTAGGGAAGTACCCATCACTCCATGGATCAAGTAAAACTAATGATCTCTTTTCCATAAATCAAAGATCTTGGTTTTCCTCACAGGTGGGAATCTAGTCAATCCGGTGGGGGTCAGTGCCCTTTTCTCTTGGCATGTCCTCTCAATGGCTCGCTACTTTAGGCTTCCTATGGTACTCCTCACAATAATTTTTAGGGATATTCCTAAGTACTTACCACAGTTAAGAGGATGGGACTTATGTCCCAATATAAATGTTATTATGTTAATTTTTTCTTTTTAATGGCTCTGCTTCAGGTCATGAACCAAGCGTGTTCAGTTTAATGGTGTGAGTGTGTGTGCATATGTATATGAAACTTTCCTTCCAACATTGAAATAAATGAGCAGCAAGGTACTTTTTCAAGAAATCAGCAAGGGGTTGTAAGAGAGTAGGTCTAGACATAAAAACAAGCCTGGACAAAAGTTTGTGATAGACAAGGGTCTGAAATAGGTTCAGGAAGAAAACTCTACTCTGAAAGTCACGTTTGTCATAGGAACAGACGCGATATGGGTCGCATAGATCAAGGAGACAGAGGCGATCTGGACAGAAAACAGTCAACTCACTCCTAACAGAGAGTCTGATGTGCCTAAGTCGCTCAGAATAGGGTCACTGTTGGCAAGGGGTTTGGGGCGAGTGAGTTGCGCAGCGTCGCGGCAGCTACACAAGCTCACGCAGTACTGCGCAAGGGAATATCGATATGCTAAGTGGGAAAATAACTACTTTTTGAATATTTTATGTATATTTTGACCAAGTCTTGTTGCAATAGGTCAGTAGCGGTTAGAAGTCAGTTATTAGTGGACCCTTGATGTAAAGGCTTAAGCCTATTTATAGATCTATTTTGAAGAGTCGTAGAGGAGGTGAGAGGAAGAGTCATGTGTGAGCAGTTGTGAAAAATTGTATGTGATTTCATGTGCGATAGTAAGGGATAAGATCTATTGCGATCTATTTTATGGAGAGTTGTCTATCTTGACAATCCTTCTTCCTGATCTATGCAATCTCCGGTTTTGGAGAAGGATTGTGTAATGCGGCATATTTGTGAAAGATTAATATATGATGCAACTCTTGTATGTTTTTATATATCTATTATGATGCTATGACTCTGTTTTATTAGAATGACATGATACAGATTCAATTCAATTTCTTCCTGTTTTATCAATTTGATCTGTTGGTTTTAAGTTGATGCAATCTATGTTTCTGTAACTGTTTGATGTGCTATGATGTTCCATGAATAATGCTGTGATATTTTGATACTATATGATGATTGCATAAGTTATGATCTCCATCCGTCAGATTCCCATATCCTCCTCTCCCATTTTCGAAAACTCAGTTCAGACAGCTCTCCCTTGAATGCCTCGGGTGAGACCTCATCTGCTCCATAGATGTTGCTAGGCAAGGTAAAACCTGTATGGGCTAGTGCTTAGGGATATTGTACTGCAGGGAATCGACAGAGTGGGAACCCCTATCGATGAATATTTGTTGGTTGGCTTCACCAAAAAATGTTTTCGTTGCCGGGACCAAGTTTCAAATAGGAGGGGGATATGTTCTGGCATCCAACTCGATCAGAGATCAAGGGATGGATTGACTTGAAGTTGTGGGATTTTGCTGAAGCCGAAAGCTAGAATCCTAAGATATTGATGGACCACTTGCTGGATAGATATATCTACGATGGTCCTCATGAGTGGTTCTTTTGTGAATTCCCTATGCTCTTTCATGAATGGTTGGCAAAGTTCGCTAAGTGGAAGAAAAAATTTCTAGGAGGAGAGTCGACATCCTAGACCCCAGAATTGATCCAGGCGCTGCAAGAAACCAGTAACAAGGCATCATGATCAATCAAGTTACGGTTGGATAGTATCTTAGAAGGATACATCACTAAGTTTGTTGTTGATACCAATAAATCTTTCAGCGAAGCAAAAAGGGAGTTTTTCAGTGGACCTCATGGAAGGCTCTTATTGTCACTACAACTATCGATTAAACAACTAGTATGTGAAAAGGGTATCCTAAAGATGAACCAAGAGTAGTGGAACTCTAGTGTGTGGGGGATGTAGACACTGTGAAAAAAAGGGGAGAAATGCATAAGGAAATAAGGGGTATATGGGCATGATTTCCAATGAGAATGTAAAGGTTGTCGAAAAAACAAGTGGTTGTACAAGGGGAGGAGCAAGGTTTCGAGAAAAGACACAAAGGACGGGAGAAGGTTCTGTTGAAGTCGGAGTGTGATACCATGAAGAAAAACCACACGGGATGTAGCGGCCTTTTTATGACAACGAGGACATATAGACCCAGGCTATGCCCAGAATAATGACAAGATCAAACCCTAGCAGTAACATGCCTACTCCTCCACCTACTACTCCACCACAAGAAAGGAACGTGCATTCTGCGTTGACTTACCTGACGTGTCAGCAACAGTCTAGTAATAGAGCACCAGCAGGAGGAAGAAGGTCTAGAATGGCGGGAGATGAAATGAAGTTATCGATCTTCATGGAAATGGCACTGACAATCCAGAGCAGTACTGGTTCTTATGTGAAGCGATATGGACTGCTCAACAAACTATCGATGATGATGTCAAGAAACGTTAGTTGGCCACTACTCTAAGGGACCGTGCATTGGAATGGTTTATGAGATTCACACGGGTGCCTTAGGGAGGTACTACAAAAACAATGGATGAGATCAAAACAGGGCTATTTGAGGAATTTAAGAAGCCAAATTCCGAAGCTCAGTACATTACTCAATTAAAAGAGATCAAACAATTCCCCAAATGAAACAATTTGGGATTTTGATCAATGATTTAAGACATTGATAGCTCGAGTTAGTTTTTAGATGAGCGATGTTCAGCATAAAGAATGGTTTATTGCAGTGCTTATCCCACATATCAGACAACCATTAATGCAGCAACAAATTGAGACGTAGAGCGAGGCTCTAGAGACCACGATGAAATTGGAGGCATCATCGGTATGAGAAACCGCTATTGGAATGAATTAGATTCGGGCACATTTGGCCAATTTGACACTACAATTGCAAGACATCAAAAAGGCCAAGGAAGATCGCGATGATCTTTGGTGCACCTGTTTCCATGCAAGCAGACATACCAAGGATACCTACCTAATGTTTCGAAACTATTTACTATCTGGAGCCCCTAACTCATTGAGTGGTGCTCATGCACCATGGTGTCGCATCTGCCAGGTCTATGGGAATCAACACGAGAACTATGATTACATGCAAAAGATGGTTACCAAAGAAGAAATTTTGTACTGTAAATTTTGTCAATTAGTTGGACATGACAACAAAAACTGTTGCGCTTATGATTTTCTCCAAGAAAGGACATATGATTTGTACTTTGTGAAAGGAGAGGACAATTGGATAGTGCAAGCATAGCTGCAAGTATTACAACAAGCAACACAGGTACCGTATACACCACCGCCTCCATTGCAGTTTTTCCCTATGCAACCAAAGCAACAGTTTATGGTGCAGTCATAGTTCGCACCATAGCCACAAATGGTGGTACAACCACAGTATAACTAGGCCCTACAACTCCAATATAATCAGCCGCAATATGTTCAAACCATGCAATATGTCCAACAACAACCTAACCCACCGGAAGCAACAAATGCCCCAACTGTAGTATTAGCAAGGAGGAGTCCGAGGAGGATTTCGTGGAGGGTTCAGAGGTCAAGGAGGAGGATTTGGCGGTGGAGGAAGATGAGGTCATGAATCAGTCCAGTGCTACACCTGTACGATATTTGGGAATTACGAAAGGGAGTGCCCTCATGCATAGTACACATACTGTGCAGCCAGCAATCATAATGTTGAAATTTTCCCTCAATTGATTGTAAAGCGGTAGGCAGGACAAATTCCTCAGTTACAGAATGCGCAGAATTAGAATCAGACTACATTCCAAATACAGAACCAGCCAATAATGCAGAGTCAGGGCCCACCAGAGACTCAGACTCAAAACCTGCCTCAGGCACATAACCAACCAGGGGAATCAACCATTGAATCAGAACCCACCTTTGAACCAAGGATCGACAGTTGCCACTATTCAGGCCGAACCGTGGATCAAGGATGTCGACGTTGGGATTGTCACTCATGCTGGTGTGACAACTAGAGATGATGGACCATGGCTACAAGTTTAGATCGATGGTAAGAAGAAGGTCGCATTTGATATTATGACAGAGAAAGATACCTTCTTTGATGCAAGGAATGAAATTGGGAGAAATTCGGGTAATTACCAATTTTTGATATGCCATTTGCTTTCGATTCATCTGTAGAGGCAAGACCGTCGCGGCAGTATGGTACCCTACACAAGCTATTTGAGAGTTTTCTATTGCTAGAAAGGGACTCAGACTCCCTTGTTGAGCTTGAGGAATTATTGCACCTCCTGAATAAGACAGTGAAGCATTCCATTGTGAATTCCTTGCAAAAAAGGAATACCAGCAAGGAGATGAGGATGAATGTCTAGATTGGAGATTATGAGGTTGACTTGATCATTTTGGACCTTGGATCAAATGTAAACATCCTGACAAAGAAAACTTGGCAATTGATGGGAAATCCAATGTTGGGATGGTCATCGGTGCAGCTGCATTTAGCAAACCAGGTGAAGTTTCATCCCATTGGTCATGTTTCAAACTTGGTTGTCGACATTGAAGGTATGAAAACACGTGCTGACTTTGACATGATAGAAGTTGTAGGATATGGTGGTTCTTATCTGGTGCTGCTAGGAATTGGATGGGATAATGATAACATGGCAGTTATCAACTTCAAAAAAATGTGTTATGACATTTGAAAAATAGGATGTTAGGGTCATTGCTCCTATGGACCCTCAAGAAGGATGGCGATATATCAAACCAGTAAAGGATGAAGTTGGGAGAGGTTGGGATCATGCTTATAACATCTCTGAGGACTATATCCATCCTACTATCAATGTGAAATTGGATGTCACAGTGCAAGCTCTGCATCCTCTGACTCTGATGATGCTCTAGAAAATTGGCAGAATCGGTTGCATGAGGTACCATTCAGAAAGTGCAGTTTGATTACATAGTCTCTTCGACATGTTGCGACTGAGACTGTCAAGTTACCCATTTATGAAGGACTGTCAAGACTATCTGAGTTCTTTCAATAATTTGAAGATAAATTGCTTGAACCACAAAGGATATTGGCTTTTGATGTAGCACTAAAGGCTACTCTGGCTCGATGGTGGGTGACACACAAACAGACAATCCATGACTGGGAGCAACGCCACAGATTGATGATGGTCCATTTCAGCAATGTAGAGGTCTATCATGCTGTGAGATATGATGGATGAAATGACCTCGCCAGTCATTTAAGCAAATGTCAGATGATATGGACATCACGACCTAGATATGAATGGGTTCACGCTTTTGTTCATACTCTAGAAGAGATGCCAAGATCCTTTTATGTGGTAGTAGAATTGTGCAGAACCATTACCACCTGGGGGGATCTGTCAGTTTGTTTTGTGCAAACATTTATCTTCTAGGACTCCAACCCTGAGGTATGTAATGCTTTGCACATTATGCATGATGTAGTACTAAAATTCATCCCTGTTGCATACCCCGTTGATCCTCATGCAAATTGCTCCATCCAATCCATGATGACGTGCTACAACTTGTATGGGAAACCTGAAGATGATGACAAGATGCAGAATGTTAATATTCTAGATTTTGAAGGAAGCCATGGTGTCGCAGCTCCTGACAAACCAATGAACTCAATAAACCAACCATTGAGCATCTGAAAAGTTAACATTGGGTCAGCAGAAAATCAAAAATTTGCTAATGTCGGAGACTATTGGGGAAAAGAGATGATGGCCAAAGTCACAGATCTACTGCATGAATTCCAGGACCTTTTCCCACCATGGTTTTCAGAAATGAAGGGAATACTCGGTGACTTGGGAAAAATGAAGATTCCACTCAAGCCAGATGCAAAACTAGTCCACTAGAGTCCGTATAGAATGAACCTGTGATACAAGGATCGTGTGAAATATGAGATCAATAGGATGCTTGATGCTGGGATCATCGAACCTGTAGAAGAATCAAAGTGGATAAGCTCGATGGTGGTCCAAGATAAGAATACTGGTGAGATCCACATTTGTGTTGATCTGAGAAAGTTGAATGATGCATGTGTACATGATCCATTCCCGACCCCCTTCATAGATGAAGTCCTGGAAGGTGTAAGCTTCCAGGAGGTATATTCCCTCACAAATGGATTTTTGGGATACCACCAAATCCAGATTGCGAAGGAGGATCACCATAATCCTACATTCGTCACCGAGTGGGGTTATTTTGAATATACCATTATTCCATTTGGGTTGAATAATGTACCTGTTGTATTGTCCCGTGTAGTCATCATTGTATTTAAATATTTTATTCAAAAATTCCTGCAGGTATATATGGATGACTAGACCATCTATGGCTTAGTTAAAGACCATCTGGGGAATTTGTGATTGATGGTGGAATGGTGTAGATAGCATCAGATTGCATTGAATTAAAAAAAAAAGGATTTTCTATGCACCCTTTGGCATACTACTTGGGAACATTGTATGCAAAGAAGGTCTATTGGTAGATCCGACGAAGATTGCGTTGATCCTCAGTTTACCACCATTGAAGAATGTAAAGATGCACCGAGCAACACTGGGACATACAGGATACTATCACAAGTTTAACAGGGGATACACTATGATTACCACTCCCATGGAAAAGATGTTAAAGAAAGACGTTGCGTTTGAGTGGACTCCGGAATGTCAAGGAAGCTTCGACACCCTAAATGCCAAGATGGCCTCTGTACCAATATTGGTTTTTCCTGATTGGAATAAAGAATTCCATGTGCATGTTGATTCCTCTTCTACTACGCTAGGGTTTGTTCTGGCACATCCAAGCGAAGGCGACTTGCATCATCTAATAGCATATGCTAGTAGAAAGTTCTCATTTACTTAATGAAATTATACCACGACTTAAAGGGAAGTCCTGGAAATGGTTTATGCTTTGTAAAAGCTTAGGCACTATTTGTTGGGTGGACACTTCAAGATGTTCACTGATCGTTCTCCTTTGCAATACCTAGTCAATAAGCCTGTGTTGGGGGGGAGAATCTGTAGGTGGTTGCTTTTGTTCCAAGAGTTTTATTTTGAAATAGTTGTAAAGCTAGGACGGTTGAACATTGGTCTGGATCATCTATCACATGTTGAAAATGGTGAAGAACTAACCAATATTGATTATGGCTTTCCATATGCACAATTCTTCCTAGTTTAAGTCATGGATGATCAGTATGCACCAATTGTTCAGTTTTTATCTACTGGTGTCGCCCCAGCAAGCATGTCGATTAGACAAAGGAAGCAGTTGGTCGTAAAATCCTCCAATTTTCAACTAATTGCTAAACAGTTATATAAACATGGACAAGATGAAATATTGTGACAGTGCATCTTACCCCATGAGAAAGGTCCCATTCTAGAAGAAGCACATGCAGGAATCATGGGAGGTCACTATGGAGGCCGCGCTACTGCACGAAAATTGTTGCGTGCTAGGCTATGGTGGCCCACGTTGCATAATGATGCCGTGAACTATGCAAGGATCTGTGATGTCTACCAATGGGTTGGTAAACCATTATAGAGGGATGAGATATCACTTGTGCCACAGGTGAATCTGAAACCATTTGAGAAATGGGCTATAGACTTTGTAGGTCCTATCAATCCACCAGGTAAGTGCACTTGCACCCGCTATATCATTACTGCAACTGACTACCTGACTCGATGGGCAGAAGCTGCACCAGTCATTGATTGTACCACAGCGACAGCAACACAATTTATTTTTGAGAACATTGTGATGCGATTTGGGTGTCCTAGAATCCTGATGAGTGACCAGGGAAGTCACTTTGTCAACCAGATGGTAAAAGCACTAACTGAAGAGCTCCATATACAACATAAGAGGAGTACACCATATCATCCACAGGAAAATGGTACTGTTGAGGCCTTCAACAAAATTTTGGAGACAGCACTGACCAAGGTATGTAACGATAACCGCGATGACTGGGATCTAAAAATTCCTGCAATTCTATGGGCCTATCGCACTACTTGCAAACAACTAACAGATCAGACACCATTTAAGTTGGTGTATGGGCAAGAGGGAGTCATGCCTATGGAGTATATCTTTCCCATATTGCGCATTGCCACAGCGATGAGTATGGATGATGTAGAGGCATTAGAAGAATGTGTTGCGCAGTTGATTCAGCTTGAAGAAGATCATTTCATCGCAGGATTCCACCAATAGGTTGCGAAGGATTGATAGAAGGCATGGCATGATCGCCATATTAAGCATATACAGTTTGCAACAGGAGATTTGGTGCTGTTATATGACAGTAAGTTTACCAAGCATCCAAATAAGTTACAAATGCACTAGTTAGGTCCCTACCTTATTCAGTCCTTTACATCTGGAGGTGCAGTTCAGTTACAATAGTTAGATGGCGCAATGTTGTCAAAGCTCATCAATGGGAGTTGCTTGAAGCCCTATAGAATGGGGTCGACGATGTGCACCACATGAAGTATTGATGAATTAAAAACAAACAAAAAAAAATGATCAAGATTTTAGTTCAGCAGCACTAGGCGAGCCCCGAGGGAGAGGTTGTGCAAGGTTACAATTGTTAGCGGTAGTCGATTGACCCTTTGCAACAGTTGTCGGGCTGTGGGGTGGTCAAATCAAGTAATAAATGCAGGTAGTTCAACCAATTGGCTGGTGGTGCTTCTTGAAGAAACCTACATTAATAGGTGATCCGACCGTTAGAATCATCAAATCACCAATGGATTTGGCATCATTAATACCTGATTTGGCAATAATGATGACGTTAGATTTGGTAATGATGGATTTGGAATTGGAAGTGGCTATAAAACACCTTGCGATATTCATTGCATCACATTATTCATTTGCAAGAGCAGAGGTAGACATTGAATTCTGTATAGAGTATTGAGCAGAGTGTTGAGTGAAGTGTAGTTCGAGCTGGTGAGCATCGTTTCAAGTTTTGAGGGGTAAGGGATGCTGAGTGGCATTGACGCTATGGAAATTTTGGAGTGAGTAAAAGTCCCCGGTTCGGCCACAGCTATGGAAGAGGAAGTCATGAGTATGCTAGTGGGTTTTTCATCCATTATGAAGTGGAAGCGGCAGACTCAGAGACCCAGTCCTATGCCACGAGAGAAGAGGAAAACTCGCACATCTACAAAGGTACACATAGAAGGCACTGCACAGACTGGGTCATCAAGATCAAGAGCTATTGAGTCCATGGCACCTTGGGGTGTCTCGGTGAATGATATTTTTGGATACGTCACTCCTACATGTCCAGGAACCAAGCCATGACAGATGTCGAAGAATCAAAATTAGCCTCCCAAGTTACCAGCGCTGTCGAAAGGGATGAAATGCTCAGGCGATATCATCTCTATGTTGATCAGGCTCAATTTCAATGATCACGACTTGCTTTTGCTTAAATATGTCTAGCATGAACCATATGAATCTATCCATATGGTGCCTGGTGGCTCCATTCAACGAATTCTAAAACTATGGGCTAGTGGATTAAAAAAGTATGGGTTATTGGGGCTCATCAATATGCCCCATTTTGGTCATTTGAACGAAGCACATGCATGTGTAAAGAAACTGTTGGCATGTTTCCATGGAGGGACGCTTTAGCTAAATACACAAATCCCTATCATCGTCAACTTGATTGCAAGAATTACTGGATTTCCTAAGGCTGGGGAGCACCCGACGCAATATATTCATGGAAGAAATACAGATAAGAGACTTGCAAAGAAGCTGAAGGAGCACTTTGGGTTATAACAGGATGGTCGTGCTTATCACATTGACAGTATCAATTCATAGACAGTGTGCATTGGCATAAGAATTCTATTGATCAAGGTTGTTCATGGAAATTGACCAGTCCAATGCAATTTGGGTGTTGTCGCCTATGCCCAAAAATGTGTTGAGGGGGTACAAATGAATTGGTCTTTATTTTTGTTGAATCAATTGATCGAAGATGTGCTTGCGGCTGAGACTGGGTGGCCCTTTTCTTATAGTTGTCTTTTGATTCTCATCACTCTTGTTGCTTGGATGGAACCGGAGGACTACCAACCAATGGCGGTTGAGGCAGTTAAGGTTTGCCACGGTGCCCGCTATCAGAACCTATGGTGGGTCAAAGAGGCCAGTCACCAAATAGACTATGCTATTCATTTCTAGATCTATTGGGAAGCACTACAGGTGGCTGTCATTGTTGTTCCTATAGTTTATCCCTATGCCATGGCCAAGTATCAGTGGATCCTTCTCTTTGCTATTGGTCCCCACTCCATTCATATTCAGGCCAAGCGGGACCCTGGTCAGCAGTTGCTACCATTGCCTTATATAGTCACCATAGAAGAGTTGGATTCCATTGTGCAATATTGGCTAGGGGACTGCATCCTAGTGAGTCAAGAGGAGTTAGATAAGGAGCTACCCTCGAAGATCCCTGAAGACCTTTCCTTGCAATAATTGAGCACCCATGACTCCGAAAATGAGTCATCGATAGATCCTGAAGATATAGCACAGCGTATACAAGTGGAGACTCGAACCAAGTGGCGTCAGGAGTACAAGGTTGGTATTGGTACCAGATCAGGGATGGAAGACTAGCTCCAGCGGCTTATCAAAGCCATCACTGATTCATCGACAGCTGCGACTACAGTGATCCGCAAATCCAATCATGAAGAATTTGGTGTGGTAAGAAATAAACTAGAGTCTATTTTTTAAATTGTTTCCAATCAACCATCGGCAAGACCAGTGTTGCAGGACAGCCCGTCGATCAGCACTGAGCCCCAGGCTAGGAATGTGCAAGTTCCCCCGATTGCGATCAATGGTGGCAATGAAGAAGTTCACTAGCAGCTGCACCCAATCCAAAGCATGACTTTGGATTTGAACAAACTGTCTGCTATAATGTTGGTCGAGTTGTAGCATGGCGCCTCACTAGATTTGGCGACATGACAAAAAGATTTGGCTAAGGGCTATGTTGAGCCCCAGAATACCACTGTGAAGCTGCAGAAGGAGGCAGAGGAGATGCACCAGGTCCGCATGTAGTTGGCAGAAGAGAGGTTACAAGAAATCAACCATCTGAAGGCAACATAGGCCGAGTTGTAGTAGAAGGCTGTTGATGAGATTACCGAACTCAAGAAGGCACAAGACCGCTTGATTGTTGAACAGGTGCTGCTGTGTGCAAGGTGCAGCAAAGTTAAGGAGGCTATTTCTGATGCCTGCCATAACATTTTTCAAATCACCACAGGGCTCACCCCAGTCGAAAAGGCCAAGCGATTGGGGAAAACTCTGGTTCAGCTTCAGGACAATAACTTGTTTCTCCAGGCCTAGGTACAACCTACAATGCCGCTGGAGCAGTTTGTGGAGTGCAAGACCTCCATCGAAGAAATTGCCACACATTTCAGCACCATGGAGCAAGAGGATAAAAATATTATTGAGGCGACCACGCAGTTTTAGCAAAAAATTGTTCAGGATGAGCAACTTGATCAATTCACTGCATAGGTGCAAGAGGCAGAGGGCCAACTCACAACCCTGAAGACGTCATTGAAGGCCATGTCACTGATGGTGCAAATCACCCAGACCACTGAACTAAAGGATCTACAATAGGGAGTTGCCCGTGCCCAAGAACACCAATAGAAGTGCCACGAGCAGCTCAATGAATTCCAAGAACTTGATGGCCAACTAGCTGTTAAGGCCATCACCACACTCTACGCCATTCAATAGAGTTGACAAATGGTCAACAATAAGGCAAGTGAGGAGCACCCTGTCCAGCAGACTTTGAGTAATTGTCATAGTATCGCAAGTAAATTCCAACTGCAAGTTCGCGAAATTGTGCACCAATTTGAATATTTTAAGGATAGAACTTCAGCACACACCCTGTCAACTTGATGTGGCTCAAGGGCACAGCATGGGGACTTCACTTAGTGAACCTCTCACATAGCACGTGCGATCGTGAGATATTAAACAATACCCTTAATTTCGAGAGATATTGACCCAAAATATTTTTGTTGAAACCCCCTCCCAATACTTAAAACAGGGCCTCCCCGCCCCTGTTTATACCTCAATCCTTANCTCAAGGGCGAGCTAGAAAACTGTGTTGGGGGCCTGTTGACAAGGGGTTTGGGGCGAGTGAGTTGTACAACATCACAGTAGCTGCACAAGCTCACGCAGTACCATGCAAGGGAAGAATGGCACGCTAAGTGGGAAAATAACCACTTTTTGAATATTTTATGTATATTTTGACCAAGTCTTATTGCAATAGGTCAGTAGTGGTTAGAAGTCAATTATTAGTGGACCCTTGATGTAAAGGCTTAAGCCTATTTATATATCTATTTTGAAGAGTCGTAGAGGAGGCGAGAGGAAGAGTCATGTGTGAGCAGTTGCGAACAATTGTATGTGATTGCATGCATGATAGTAAGGGATAAGATCTGGTGCGATCTATTTTATGGAAACTTGTCTGTCTTGACTGTGATTTTATCTGGGCTTCTTCTTGATGTATGTAGTCTCCGGTTTTGGAGAAGGATTGTGTACTGTGGCATATATGTGCAATATTAATATATGATGCAACTCTTGTCGATTGTTATAGATTTTTTATGATGCTGCAACTATGTTTTGTTAGAATGACATGATATAGATGCGATTCAATTTATTCCTGCTATATCAATGCGATATGTTGGTTTTAAGTTGATGCAATCTATGTTTCTATAACTATTTGATGTGCTATGATGTTCCATGAATAATTTTGTGATATTCTAATACTGTATGATGATAGCATAAGTTATGATCTCCCTCCATTGAATCCCCATATCCTCCTCTCCCACTGTCAAAAACTCAATTTTCACAGCTCTCCCATGAACGCCTAGGGTGTGACCTCATCTGCTCTACAGATGTTGTTGGGTAGGGTAAAAACTGTCTGGGTCAGTGTTCAGAGAGATTACACTATAGCACGTCGACAGAGTGGGAACCCCTATAATCTAAGCTTTGTTGGTGGGCTTCGCCAACAGTCACAGTGGCAATTGGGCTCGCTCTGTTAGCTGGGATAGGTGCGATTAGGCTCTATGATCTAGGTCCTGCATATCGAGGCTAAGGTTGTGACCTAGGGTGCACTTATCGGGCATAAAGGAGCAAATGAGTTATAGCTTGCATCCTGATAAGAGCGACTAGTGCCGAACAGGAAAAATAAAAAAAACAGGGCTAGCAGGGGCCGGGGGGGTAGGCATTAACCCCATGAAGGTTCGGATCATTCTCATGGGGCCTCGATTGGTGAATACTGAAGGAAGAAAATGCAAATGAACCTGTATCTAACCTGCAAAAATAGGGATCCAAGAGGATCGACCAGTGGACTCGCCAAAACTATAACAGGTATTTCTCTGTTGTTACGTGCAAAAGCACCAGCCTTATGTCAATGGTACTATAAGGGATAGTTCATGGAAAACTAAAACAATACAACATATTAGTAACAAAAATAAAATATATATAAGAGGGATAAATTAAATAAAATACAAATAAACAAATGTTATACCTTCTTTCTCGTAAAGTGGGCCACCGTGGCCGTCTCGGAAGTGGTCCACCTCTGCACAAGTTGGTTGTCTAGGTGGGTTTGGAGGATGCCTCGATGTACTAAGTGGGAATGGTATGGAAACAAGATGGTGGAAAAAGTGTGTGAATACCTGAGAGCAAAAGGTGTCCCAGCCTACTCACAATAATGGAAAAAGGATAATTTGGGAGAGCCCTTATCAGTGTATTTATAGAATGGATCTAGGGTTTTTTGACCCAATGTGGTTACCCATGGTATTTTCATATGGTTTTTCTCTCTTTCAGGGGTTTTGCACCCTTTTTAGGGTTTTGTAGCCTTTTTTAGGGTTTTGGACCCTTTTTTAGGGTTTTTGACCCTTTTTTGGAGAGAGTGAAGGTAAACCATAGTAAATAATAATGTTTTAGACCATTTTTTGTGGAAATAAAATTGTGAAGGTCAAAATGGAAATATGGTAGGAATATGATGTATGTATGTGTTTTAGACCATGTAGAGCTAGTTCAACAATTTTTTGTGCTAACGTCCTCTTTCATATCTGACTGCTTTTGTCATAGATTTTGGGTACTTTACCTTTTCTCTTTGACTTGATTTTGTCATAGAGTTTCCAATTTTCCTCCTTGGAAAGTTGGCTTGCCAATTTCACCCTCCTAACATGGAAATATCAATTCCACATGTTATTTGAAAAATAATTAAATAATGGAAATAATTAAAATCAAGTAAACGCCTTAGTAATAATTATTTAGCAAAATTTCCCTAGGGTAATTAATTAATGCCTCTTTGTTCCCCTAGGTGTTTAGCAAGGTCCACATATTTGGTGGTAAAAATGTGGGGACATGACAGTCCTCCCCTCCCAAATTTGCTTCTCTTCAAGCAGAAGCACCTTAGAGTGCTACAAATCAGTCCACTATGTAGGAGAAATGGAGCATGAACTCATGTGTAGGAAAAAAAATTAACTTTCTCCATCAAGCCAGCATGTAAAGTGTTAGCACCTGGTTGTACCAGTGCTAAATTTTGAAGAGTTGTGCATACGGGATTAACACCAATCGGAGCTGGACAGCTAGCAGGACAATGAGCCAACAGAAGGGGAGGAAAGAAGGCCCAAGATCACTTATCATAGGACCATGAAGGGCATATTAAGGTTCTACATATAATACAATGGAAAAAATGAGCGGCTCCAATCACTCAATAAGGGTGATCGACGGCTACTGCATAATTCATTGGGTAAAGTTGCGCAAGGAGGTGAAGTGTGAAGAGTCGTGAAATGGGTCACCTACTACAGATTTCTATGGTCACGATCTGAAGATGTCATAGATCTACGGTTGAGAAGAGTTTCGAACCGAAAACTCGCACGCTGGATAAGCTAAGTTTGGATCACAAACTCTAGTAGGGTCCTCAAATCCATGGGAAAGTAGTATTTTCGCAACCTAAAGCTGTACGGAGGTTAACAAGGTGGTGCGCTATGAAAGGTTGGCGTCCCGCATGATTAGACAGTGGATATTTTACTGGAGGGTGGATCAATGGCATAGACCGATATCTCCGTAGGAAAGTTCCTAGAGAGTAACGAAGGGGTGTGTTTTGAAATCTAGTAGGACCACGCGCTTCGAACGACAGATATCATGGCGCTAATCAGATTAATGGTCCAGATGGTTTTTGCGATGCAAAGAAGCATGGAGGACAATGGGGAAGAGGTTTGTGAAATAGTATAAGGTCTCCAACATGAAATGGTTGAGATTATCCTTAGAGGAAATATACAGCCCTATTTGATTTCACATGATGGAAGGTGCACAAGGGAAAAGAATCATCATAGATGTCAAGGTCAGCTAGAGAAATGAGCAGGATTCAATGACGTGGGTCATGCCTAAGAAACTGAAACCGTTAGGGAGCATCACCATTAGATCAGGCGAGCATGCTCCTCATATTCTGCATTTCCATTTTAGGACCAACGTGTTTGCTGTACTATAAGGCCCATTTCGGGTAAAGAATCATAATGAGTCTTCCAGCTCGGGAAGTTGTTAGAATTTGAATGATGGTTCCGGATTCGATTCCCAAATTTTGTAACAAAATTGGGCTCTGTTTCGAGGTTGGTCCTAGGAGCCATGGAATTATAAATCGGACCTCAATTGATGAGGAAAGGGTTGGAATTTTCATTCAGGAAGCATTCTTCTCTTGTTTTTCCCTTGTAATTTTCTTGGAATAGGTAATGTGAAATATTCTCCTGTGGTCCTAAGATTCATCATGGTGTTTTACATGCAGTCTATTTTTCCTGTTTAATCATGTCCATTTCTATGTATTTCTGTGAATGTGCTCTTGTTGTATATGAGGAATTCTCTCTCAGTTAATCCCTCCTTGTATCATACGCTACATTTGTTGTGTGTTTCTGGTAAATTTTTTGGAATTCATCTTTTATGCTCCACTAAAAATACTAGACTTTGTTGTTTGTTCTACTAAAGGTTGTACAAGAGATTTATCTGTATATAGGTGCCTCTTGTTTTGTTGGGATTTTTCCTCCTTCCCCCTTAATCACCCTTTCAAGATATTTAACTGTTTATGACACTTACTTTTCTTCAGACTACAAAACAATTTCCCTTTCTCATTTTCTCTATAATACCCTTTTCTGATTCAGGTTCCGACTCCATTTCCCAATGGTTTTCCTATATGACTATTCTACCACTTTCACATCTATTAGCACCTTGTTACCATAAAACATCTAGCCTTATGCAAGTTGTTCAAAGCCACATATATAAGTGTTTCTTTCCTCTGTGACAAGAGAGATCCCTCTCTGACTGTATAGGCTAGAATATAGTTTAAATTTTGGTTGAAATGGTTACCCCTATAACTTCCTAACACAACCATAGGAAATTTACAGGGTGCTAACATCTTGGTGCCATTAACGGGGAGCCTAATTGCTGTTATCTCCTCGAGTAAAATGACACTGTTTTAGTTCTATGACCTGGTTGAGCAACCGGTCCTATACATAGAATTGGTTGTACATGCTCTGGAGACTCCACAAAATCTATGAAGACGAGTCCACTGGGAAATATTGGCATCTAGTATAACCCACATGAGGATAAATCCTGATGTAGAATACTTTCAAGAGGTCTTCGATCCAGAAATTTTGATCCAAAATGACAACAAAATGCAGAGGTTAGTCAGGAATTTATCTTTTTCTGTTGAAGGTTTTATTTTAGTTAACGATATATCTGAATGTTGCAATGAGGAGTATGGACTAGCCTTTCCCAGAACTAAATCTAAATCCATCCTTTCTGACTTGGCGTCTGATACCTCTGCATTTGACTTTCCTCGCATTACCTGGTCACCCCAAACTTCAGAACCTCTAGGAATGGATTCGCTTTACCTTCCTGACCCAGACTTCCTTATGTTCCCCACTAATCAATCCTTGTTAACTTCTGTAGTTGTAAGGAAATATCCTATTACACCAAGTTTGTCTGCCACTGCTTTCGAACAAAATCAGCTTCCATCTCCGAATTTCACAAATCCCCACATTCCTCCCGCTTCTCACATCTTACCAATTTCTATCACACCAGTTCTAGTCCCTTTGATAAACCATGTTATACCCCTAAGGATGGAAAATAGATTTTCTCCTACACTCCTTCTTGTGGTCCTTCATGACCTCCCTCTGGGGTACTCCACAAGGCTCTGACAGTTCAATGGGGAAATGGGGTACTCTGCTGAGGAACACCTAGGATGGTTTTCTAACTGGGTGGACCTAGAAGAATTGGACCATGATGATGTTAAAGTTAGATTATTTTCCTAGACCCTTGCTGGGGAAGTAAGGAAGTAGTACAAAAACCTCAGAGATGACTCTATTTTGAGCTATAAAGACTTCAACGATGATTTCAAAGAGAAGTGGGAAAATCAAAAGAACCCCAAGCAGTATCTCTCTCAGTATCATTCCATGAGGAGGAGAAAGACATAAATTTTGTCCAATAATTCTCAGATAGGTTCATGAAAGTGTACAATTCCATTTCTGCTCAATTAAAAACTCCCATCGGCTCCGCCCAGCTTCAATACACAAAAGCTTTCGATGGTGAATTCTCCTTGTGGCTAAGTAAAAGGAGATCAACCTTCTTGGAGGCTATGATGAAAGACACCATAGAGGTTGAAGTGAACCTGATTGCTACAAGAAAGAATAAAAGAGACGAAGGAGAATGGAAGAGGGAGAAAGGAGAGCAAAAGAATGACAAAGAACGTGAACAGCTTTCTACCTCTAGTTCACAAGAGGCCAGAATGCCAGCAGGCCCCGAGCCATCCAGAATAGGCAAAGGAATCAGACCCCAAGCCATCAAGAATAGAAAAATAGGAATCAAAATCCCATAAGGCCCCAAGCCATCCATAATAGGAAAATGAACCCTCATGATCCCCTTGTTAGACCTCCATTTCAAGAGAATTTCATGGATCATGATGATGAACATCAAGTTGAAGAAGAAATCCATTAGTTAGACACTAACTCTCCCACCACCATCCTCACCAAAGAAGAGCATGGCAATGCTTGTCTAGAGAGAGGAGAGATACCTCCTAATGAGATAGACAACTTGAGGAGAGGGTACCATCTCTCTATGCTATATGTGAGGAGACAAATCATCTTAAGGAATAGAGATTTCATTGTCATGAAGAATAAAAAAAATGGGGAACAAAGCTTCCACCAACAAGCCTAAAAATGACATGCCTCCCAAAGATAACACCAAGAATTTTCCAAAGCCCAAATGGAAGGAGAAAAGATAATACAATCCTAGGATCTTCGATTAAGGACACACGTCTTCCAGTCTCGACATGGAAATTGCAAAGATAAAAATATCTATCCCCCTCACTGAACTGTTGAAAATTTTAGAATATCATTCTAATATTTCCATGGTGTTAAAACATCTTAGAGAAATCTCTGCCATGTCTGATAGCCCAAATATACAATATTATAGGCCCACTTTCATTTTTTCCCCCCATATCAATGAACCCTCTGATGAAGAAGTCCCTCCTTTATATGTTAGCAAGAACATACAAAATGTCATCCTGCATAACACCATGCTTGATTCAAGAGCCTCCCACAATTTGATTTTCAGGATAATCATGGATGAATTAGGATTGGAAGTGACTAGACCCTACAAAGGACTTTTCTCTTTTAATTCTAATAAATTCAAGTGCCTAGGCCTGATCAAAGACTTGGTCATCTCTATGACTCAGATCCCTACCAAAACCCTAGTCATGGATATGGTGGTGGCTGACATTCCCCCGAAGTTTGGAATGTTGTTGTCAAGATCATGGGAATCCAAGCTCAAAGGTTCCCTCGATATGGATATGTCATACGCCACTATCCCTGTCTTTAGGATACAAGAAGGGTCTTCAAAGAACAAAAATTGGCGTATATGGTAACTAGCACTGAAAGGCCACAGAATCACCCCATATATTCATTGGACACAGAGATGGGGTCTTTTATCTTCTTTACTGATGGAAATGAAGGAATCTCCTACCTCCAAAACACTGCCTTCATGCCTACACAAGAGGATCTAGAAGGGGTGTGAGATGTGAATTTCGATGGATAAGCATGCAAAGAAGGGGAAGAAGCTAGGGTATGGGAGAGACCCCCAGTAGTGCAATATTTAACTTATTCTTACAAATATTTTTTTATTGTACAAACAATGAAGCAAAATATGAAGCTATGATATTAGCAATTCTGGCTTTGAAGGAGCTCTAGGCCAAGAGGGTGGTGCTAGATGAAAATTCTAAGTTAGTAATTAAGAAAATGACAAGTGAGTATCAGGCCAAACATCCCAGGATGAGAAGCTACCAGAATTTCACCTAGAACCTCATTGAATGTTTCGAAGAATGCAGTTTCAATATGATCCCTAGAGTACAAAAGTGTGTGGATGACTCCTTGGCCACTTCGGCAGCATCCTTCAGGGTCGCTATGCACCCTATAGGGAAATATGAGATTGAATTAAGGCATAGACCCTTTGTCCTAAATAATATCAATAGTTGGTAATTCTTTGAGGATGATAAGCAGATTCACAATTTCCTCATTCTCACTAGAGAATTTGAGGGATTGGTTGTTGATGAAGAAAATGAACTTCAAAAGGAGGCTCTACTTGCACAAGAGCCCTTACAAATCCAGACTGTGGATCTAAAAGAAGTGTTCAGGCACAAGGATGTTATTTCCATCAGAAATGATAAGAGTGGTGGAGTTGAGGATGTTTGTGATCCAGAACTATAGGAGTGTGAAAACTAGTAAAAGTATGTGAATAATCTCTATGGAAAAGAGATTATGCAACTAAAGGGTAATTCCATCCCCAGAGGTTTGGTCCCTCCAAAGAAACTCTTAGATCCTAATGATCTAGCTAGAGAACCTCAACTGGTCCCAAAATATGAATACATGGAGGAAGTGAATATTTGGACAGAAGAATATCCTAGGATCATCAAGTTAGCAAGGACCCTATCACCTGAATCCAAACAAATATATATCTCACTGATGAAGGAATATTCAGATGTGTTCGCCTAGAGTTACAAGGACCTAAAGGCTTACGACACCAATATCATCCAACATACCATACCAATCAAGAAGGAAAATATGTCGTTCAAACATAAGCATAAAAGAATGAACCCAAAGTTGTTACAACTGGTATAAAAGGAGATCAAGAAGTTGTTTGAGGCCAAAATCATTGTGGCCCTCCGATTCTCACACTGGGTGGAAAATATGGTCCCTATTAGAAAGAAGAATGGGGAAATAAGAATCTATATTGACTTCAGAAATTTGAACTGAGTTTCCCTGAAGGATCATTATCCTCTCCCCAAGATGGACCATATCTTACAGAGAGTGGTGGGTTCATAGAGGATCTCCACTCTAGATGGATTCTTGGGTTATAACCAGATTGTGGTACATCCGGAGGACCAAGAGAATACAACATTCACCACCCCCTAGGGAACCTTCATGTATGCTAAAATTCCATTTGGAATGATGAACGTAGGTGCAAATTTCCCAAGGTCCATGGACATAGCATTCGCCGATAAAAAGGAAAAAATTATGGTAATCTATCTGGACGAAATCACTTTTTTCCAAGTCTGATGAAGAACATGTCACCCACTTGTTGAAAACATTCAAGAAATGAATAAAGTTTGCCATTTCCTTGAATCCTAAAAATTTGTTCTTTGCTATGAAAGAAGGGAACTTGTTGGGACATATAATCTCTTAGGAGGGGATTAGGATCGATCCTAGGAGGTTCGAAGCGATCAGCAAAATTGAACTCCCTCGAAACAAGGATGAAGTTCAATCATTTTTGGGGAAGGTAAATTTCCTGAGAATATTCATAGATGCATTTGCTGAAATAGTCAAATATATAACTAACATGCTAGGAAAAGACCAAGAAATTAGGCGGACGCTCTAAGCCAGAAAATCCTTTGAAGGCATAAAAAGGGTTATAGTTGAAGCGCCTTTCCTTGTGAGCCCTAACTTTTCCAAAGACTTTCTCATATTCTTTTTTTCCTTAGAGCACGCAAATGCAGGGGTACTGCTGCAAAAGAACCTTAAAGTATACGAGCATCCCATTTCCTTATACAACAAGACTCTGAGAGGTGCTTTGTTGAAGTACAACATCCTATACAAACAGGCCTATTCTATAGTATAGGCCCTAAAGGACTTTAGAGTATACATCCTCCATTCCCATATTATCACTCACATACCAACCAGTGTTGTGAAGGAAATTTTGACCCAACCATATTCAGAGGGACGAAGGGGAAAGTGGATAGCATTTCTGCTCGAGTATGACCAAGAAATCAAGTCTACAAAGTTTATCAAGGGCCATGGGTTAGATAAAATTATGGCCTAGTACAATTGTGACACTCTCTGCCTACACATGAACATTGAATTGTCAGCTGACAGGAAGAATCCTCAAGGGAAACTAGGTGCCCTAGTAGGCGAGAAATTTATATCATCGCCATGGTACACTGGTGTCATTTTCATCTTACATCATTTGCAGGCTCTACAGGGCATAGATAAAACTAGGGATATGTTCCTCAAATAGAAAGCAAGAATTTTCTGTATCCCAAACAAGAAGTTGTACTGGGAGTGAAGGGCAGTTTTACTGAACTGCATGGATGAACACGAGGCCATGAGACTTATTAAGGAATTTCATGTAGGTGAGTGTGGGGGGAATCACTACTGTAAAACCACAGTAAAAAAATCATGAGAGCAGGATTCTATTGGCCTACAATATTTTCTTATACTCATAAGAAGGTGGCATCCTACCATAAATGTCATATTTTTGAAGGCAGGAGAAAACTGGTGTCATTACCTTTGAAACCCATCCAAGTTGAATCCCTTTTACAACAATGGGGGCTATATTTTATTAGAGAAATTGATCCTCACTCTTTAGGAAAACACAAGTGGATCCCCACCGCTACTGACTACTTCACAAAATGGATCAAGGCTATCCCCACAAGACCAACTACCGAAACGGTGATCATGCATTTTTTGGAGGAGCATATCCTGTCCAAGTTTGGATTTCCCAGGGAAATAATCACCTACAACGTTCCATAATTTAAATCAAAGAAGATGATCACCTTCTATTTCAAATACCAAATACACTTGGGGAATTCCATAGCCTATTACCTCCAAGGAAATGGACTAGCAGAATCTTCAAACAAGAGTCTTATGAGGATCATAAAGAAGCTACTGCAGGAAAATAAGAAGGCTTCGCACACTAAGCTGATTCACACTCTGTGGGATGATAGAATTAGTGTGAAGAATTCTATAGGAACCTCACCATTGCAACTAGTCTATGGTTCAAAACTAGTTTTTCCTAACTCCCTGAGCTTGTCAGTAATGAGATTGCTGCAAGAAGAGGACGTTGAAACTCACCCTACCAATAGGAGGGTGTATTAGTTAGTTGAGATACAATAGCAAAGGGAGTAGATTTTCAACATGACTCAACTATTTCATGACAAGATGAAAGAGATATTTGACTGGTGAGCCAAACCTTATGATTTCTAGATATGATACATGGTGTTACAATGCAATGCACCCCATGAGGAGAAGGGGAAGCATGGGAAATTTGATCACCTATGGAAGGGCCCATATAAAATATCATCCTTCTGAGGAATGAATGCTTATGTGTTGAAAGAAATGGAGGGTGGATTGGAATCTGGAGCCCAGGTAAATGGGAGGCTCCTCAAGCATTACTTTTTGTAAGAAAGTTCAGCCCCATTGTCATTGTATATACCATTCTCCTTTTAAAAACATCATATGTGTGGATGGTTCTCTAAAAATATTTGAATCCTAAGGTGAAGGAAATAAGATATTCAAGGGGTGCCATCATCTAATTTTTCTTTTCAGATAAATTTTGAGAGTTGCGGGAAGGATTGGGAACATCCCAATGGATTAGGCACATGGCCTACGTAGTTCTTTGATACCTCATAGGGAGGGTAGCATCCCTGGGTTATACCAGTGCTAAATTTTGAAGAACTATGCAGACAGGATTAACACCAATTGGAGATGGACATCTAGCAAGAGAACGAGCTAGTAGAAGAGGATGAAAGAAGGCACAATATCCCTTATCATAGGACCATGAAGAGAATATTAAGGTTCTACAGATTATACAGTGGAAAAAATGAGTGGCTCTGATCACTCAATAAGGGCGGTTGATGGCTACTCCATAATTCATTGGGTAAAGTTGCATGAGGAGGTGAAGTGTGAAGGGTAATGAAATGGGTCACCTGCTCTAGATTTTGATGGTCATGATCTAGATATTTCATAGATCTACGGTTGAGAAGAGTTTCGCAGCGGAAAATCGTGCGCTGGATAAGCTAAGTTGGGACCGCGAAGTCTAGAAGGGTCCTCAAATTTGAATGGCCACAAGATCGAAAAGGTCAGCTTTGCAGGAAAGATGGATTTTCACGGCCTAAATTTGTGTGGAGGTTAACAAGGTGGCGCAATACGAAAGGTTGGCGGGTCTTGCATGATCATACAGTGCAGATTCTACCGGAGGGAAAATCAATGACATAGACCAATGTCACCGTGGGAAAGTTCTCGGAGAGTAGCGAAGTTGTGTGTTGCGAAATATAGTAGGACAATGCATTTGAGACGATGGAGATCGTGGTGCTAATAAGATCAATGGTATGGATGGTTTCTGCAATGCAAAGAAGCACAGAGGATAACAGGGAAGAGGTTTGTGAAATCATGTAAGGGCCCCTATGTGGAATGGATGAGATTGTCTATGTAGGAAATCTACAGACCTTTTTTATTGAGCATGATGCAAGGTGCGGAAGGGAAAAGGATTAGAATATATGTGAAGCAAGGATGATTTTAAGGAACCATACTGATTTAAAAGTGTAGAAATGTTGGAAAATCTTACCAATTCTTAAAACGACAACTATAAAATGTTTGGCAATATTTTTCAAAAATTATTTTAATTTCCAAGGATTTTATATTGTTTATATAATAATTTGGTGATTTTTAGGGTGAAAAAAATTTACTCCCTCAAAGTTGGGCAAAAAAAGGCTTCAAAAAACACAAAATGGAAAATCATTTTTGGGAGAAAAACCCCTAAAAATAGCCCATGGGCTAAATTTCGCCCCTAAAATTATCCCTAATGCGAAGCTCAGCTAAAGAAATGAGCAAGATTCAATTACGTGGCTTGTTCCTGAGAAAATAAACCATTAGGGAGCATCACCATCAGAGAAAGCAAGAGCACCCCTCATATTCTGCATTGCCATTTTAGGACTAGCATTTTCGCTGCACTATAAGGTCGATTTTGGGTAAAGAATCATGGCAAGTATGCCAGGTCAGGAAGTTGTTAGGATTTGAATGATGGTTCAGGATTTGATTCCCAATTTTTGTAACAATATTGAGCTCTATTTCGGGTTTGGTCCTAGGAGCCATGGTATTATAAATAGGACCTCAATTGATGAGGAAAGGGTTGGAATTTTCATTCAAGAAGCATTCTGCTCTTATTTTGTCCCTGTAACTTTCTTGGAAGAGTTAATGAGAAATATTCTCCCGTGGTCCTAAGATTCATCACGGTGTTTTACATGCATTCTGTTTTTCTTGTTTACTCATGTTCATTTTGTGTATTTCTTCCAATGCGCTCTAGTTGTATATGAGGAATTCGCTCTCAATTAAGAGCTCCTCATATCAAACGCTGCATTTATTGTGTGTTTCTGGTAAATGTTTTGGAATTCATGTTTTATGCTCCACTGCAGATACTAGCCTTTGTTGTTTTTTCTACTAAAGGTGGTACAAGATATTCATCCGTAGATAGGTGCCTCTTTTTTCATTGGGATCTTTCATCCTTCCCCCTTAATCACCCTTTCAATATATTTGACTTTTTGTGACACTTAATTTTCCTCAAAGTACAAAGGAATTTCCCTTTCTCATTTTCGCTATAATACCCTTGTCTGATTCAAGTTTTGACTCCATTTCCCAATGATTTTCTTGTCTGACTATTCTACCACTTTCAAATCTATCAACACCCTATTACCGTAAAAAATATAGCCTTCTGTGAGTTGTACAAATACATTATGTTTCTTTCCTCTATGAAAAGAGAGATCTCTCTCTAACTGTATTGGCTAAAATACAGTCTAAAGTTTGGTTGAAATGGTTACCCCTGTGTCTTCCTACCACAACCATAGGAAAATTACAGTGTGCTAACATAAAGTTTCTTAAAAAACAAGTAGTTCTAGGGTCCCATTGCTTGCATTGCACCCCTTTCAATGAGAATTCCTTCCAACATAACTTATGAGACAAAAATATTCTTGGGTCCCATTTCCTCGACTGTAAATATCCAAATATTGTTGCTACCTTTGGAAATATGTTATTCCCAAGAACTCCATTGTCCCAAGGTATTTTCTTCTTTATTCCACTCATCAGTAAAAATAAGAAAATTCCATCATCATAAAATATAAAAATCATGATGTAGAAATCATGCTACCACACATAAAATTGAGAACTCCCCATGCAACATTGGATATCTTTGAGTCTTCTCCACCCAACATAAAATTCTTTGTGTACTTGATGCATAGTAGCACTGAAGCTCCCTATTTTGTTGCTACAATGAAATAGGTGTGATTCCCATGTATCAAGACAATTTTAGGCATCCTCCCACAACCATATATTCCTGAATTTCTCACAATAGTATGATGTATTACAATTTTCTCCAAGAATGCAAGCAAGAAATGCAAATAAGTGTCCCCTCATCCAACCTGAGAAAGTACTGACACTCTTACCAAATGTTCCATGTGAACACTTCCAATGGCTTGAATCTTTTCCACTGGTCAAAGGATGCAAGAATCTATCCAACTGTGTGGATTTCATCCACAAAGGCCACCTTATGCAAGATATTTTCCTCGGCAACTTCTCTTGGTAGTTTGCTTGTTTATCTTCCCTCCAGTGGTCACGTGCAAAATGTTTTTAGCAAGAAGACTCCATGCGTGACATGTAATCTTCCACCCAATCCACATGTTACTGAATGGAATCAAGTGACAACAATATGTGCCTGTGTGTGCAATTAGAGGGTTATGGTGCATTCAAAATTTCATCATGAACCTCTAGAAAAGCCTCCAGCTCTTCCTATTGTACAAACAAGGAAAATTCATTCTCCCAATTTTCAACCCCACTTGATGAGGCTGAAATAGAAGTGTGGGTATAACTATGAAACATATCTCTTAAATACTTATCCAACCAACTTATGGCTTCCCCATCTTCATCTTCATATGACTCTTTCATGTGGAAGATATTCTTTCCAGAAAACAATTCCAGTTTTTTCTGGAAAAGACCAAGTGCTTGGTTCTCATCAAACTTGTCTGCACAGTCCTCAAGCAACTGCAAACCCAAGTCAATCTCATGATCCATCATCTAATGATATTCCTCCATATGTTCAAGAATGAAATCATCCTTGTGAATATGGTTGAATGGTGTGTAGGAGGGTAGGTGAGATCTTTGCAACTTCTCTTGAAGTTGCTCTATCTCCATCTTAGACCCTTGGAGGGAACATTGAGTTCTATTTAAGGAATATTGGGTGGTCAATAATTCATGTGTGAGCTTGCATATCTCTTCTTCATCCTTCAAGTATTCTCCATACAATAACTCCACAAGCTCAAGTAGATTGTCTCTATCATAAAGAAACTATAGAAAATTACCTTTGGTGCTTGTCATGGCCTTCTGAAACTTCTCCATGTATTCAATGGAATATTTCTCTTCCAAATTCAAAAAAATATTTGTCATCAATGCATAGGTTCTATGGAGAGTGTTTAGGGTCTATTTTATTTTGCACTCACTCATCTTTAGTGACTCTGCAAGAAATTGAGGTTCTTGCAGATGAACCTATTCTTCTTCCCTCTCTTAAGTATCAACTTCAAGGAACTATGGTGGTGAAGTGGAAGTTGATATTGGAACCTTTTCTTCAAGTGAAATATCTATGTCACCAATATAGAGATATGGACATCCCTCCATATATGTCTCGATGAAATTTGAGCACCCAACAGTGGGTACTCTTTCAAACATGTCTAGAGTGTTTCTTATCCCTCTGGATTGTTCTTCTACAACACTAATGGTAGGGTCAAGTGAAAGAACACCCTAATATCTTCTTGCACAATCCTCATCAGTAAGGATTTCAGTTATTTATTCCATGGTTGAAACATATTTCTCTTTATTCTCATGGGAAACTTCACCCTCTCCTTCACTACAAATACCTTGCAGTAGCTTGCACTTATCTTCATGATTCTTTATTTCTACTTTCCCACTTGCAAGACTAGATGGTTGATAGCTCTACTCAATGATGAAAGTGGGATTTGGGGTATAAATGATGTCAATAATATCCTCTAATGTGGATTCAACCTCATCATGCTGCAAGAGAGTACATAAATCTGAACTGTGTGCATCCCTTTGAATCATATTTTTTTTCTTCAGATTTCCTAGTCCACACCCAGCTGGTGGGGGCTTGTCTTCCACTTCACGAGGAAGTTCAAATGATGATTTAAGATCTGATATTTGTTTTTGTTTTATATATGATCCAAAATATACCTTATCGTCATGAAAAACATCACCCTCCTTTGCACTGATTTGGTGTTCACCAACAAATAAACTAGGAGTGATTTCTTTTCTCTCACCATTGTCCTTCATTCTGCATTCCTCATAGGAAAGTGCAATATTTTCAATATCCCATCAATTATATGTTTACAAATAATCATGGATTCTGAAAAAATAAGAGACCTTATCATCCATGTTCTTCATATTACCATCTTCCTGAACTAATACTAATGTGGTCAGCTCCTCGACCAAATTTTATGGTTCACACCCAAATGTTGTGGCCTTGTTTTATTATTCCTTATGTGGCTCCAAAGGTGAATTTAATTCTGATTTGTAACCTCCCTTTGGATCTTATCCAAAATCTGTCTCTCTACCCATAATTGATCCAACATCTCTATCAGTGATTTGGAGATCACCCACAAAGAAATTCGAAGTGCAATCATTCTCCACACTACCAACAACCATATTTTTTACTGTTGGGTCTTCATCTGCACATGGATTTTCTTCATCTTCTTTCAAAGAACTTGAGGCTTCTTCATATTGAGTGGTCCTCAAATAAAATCTCTTGGACACTCTATTAGAATAAAAACCAAACATTCTCCTAATGCTTGGGAAAGAAAATGGATTTGATGAATCTTCCTTTTTGACTCCTCTTTTGGCTCCAAACAGAAACCATCCAGTCTCCACTTTCTTGCACACTTCATCAACCATGTGTGCAATATTTCTCATGTTTTCCCCATAGTAGGGATCTCTGAATAGCTTTTGTATTTCCATAGTACATAAATCTCAAAAATATAAGACCTTCCTTATCTCTTATTTCAAGGCATAGTATCCCATGGAATACTAGAAGGGTTCCTTAGAGTTCCCTTCCATTGAACATTTGGCCATGGATGCTTGTAGATTTTTGCCAAAGAGTTTGATCATAAGCTGAGAGCCAAAAAGCATAAACATCATTCCTACTACCTATACCTGAGGTACTGGATGAGCGCTCTTCATATCCTTCCTCTTCAGAATGCTAAAGGTCTTCTTCTTCTTCATATCTTATGAAATATTCTTCATAATTCTCATCGAAGTCTTCTTCAATCGTTGGTAGGATCCTCATGACTGCAACTTGACTTAATGATCTGCAATGTTGGTCAATAGAGAGCCTTCTTTCCACAGAATGAACCAAGGAAGGTGCTATGATACCACTGTAATTATTTGAAGTTTAATATACATATCTTATCTCTAATATTTATGCAAACTTAATTAAAATTTATGATATTGCACCTGTAGACACTCAGTAAAATTTCAGTCTAGGAAAATGAGGTATTTTGGTGAGAAATTCACAAGTGTGGAAACATGTAGAGGGAAGCAACCAATGTTCATAACAGTGAATTTGTATTCCCTAACACATTTAGGTCGGGGACCATTTATGTTTCAGAGTCCTCTATGTGAAAACATACTCCCACTCTTTTGGGTCACCCAACCATGAATTAGGAAGACTTATTCATTCCTTTCAACTAGGGGCTTGGGGAAAAGCTCAGATATGTTGTCTGACATTTACACAATAGAAAATAAGGTTTGGGTCAATTCTATATAGCTTTGTAAAATTTTAGGGAGTGTTAACGCAAAAAATTGCTCAACTAACTCTAAATGGCCTAAACCACATACATATATCTTTTTCCTACCTTTTTCCCCTCATTCTTGACCTCCATAACTATGGTTTTAACCTTATTCTCTCTCAAAAATATCACAAAGGGGCTAAAAAATCCAAAAAGAGCTAAAAAACATAAAAGAGGGCTTAAAACCCTAAATAGGGTCCAAAACCCTAAAAGAGAGAAAAGGACAAGAAAAAACTATAAAATAGTGTGCAGGTCTCCATCACAAGATTCACTTATTCCTTCTGTCATTATTACATTTTTGTGAGTACGTTGAGAAGCCATCATTCTTAAAATACTCACCTCATTTTCCAATCATTCCATTGTCGCACCTCCTCTCATCCTGCATGTTAAGGAACCCTCCATACTAACAAGCCTATGGAGAGGCTGTATCATTCCAAGTTAGGGCACGGTGGCCCACTTTCAAGGAAAACAGAAGGTATACCAGTCTCATTTTTGTTTATTTAGTTTAGTAGTTTTTTCTTATTATTTGTTGTGTTACTAATATCTTCTTTGTAGCTAGCTCTTTTCCATTGAACTCTACCCTTCTATCCAATAGACGGAAGGGAGGTTCTTTTGCACGTAGCTAGGGTGAAAACCCAACTACAGTTTTGGAGACCATACTGGTTGATCCCATTGGATCCCTTGTTTTGCAGGTATTTTTTATATTTTTCTTCATAGCCATCCCTAGTCAAACCCCCATGAGGTCGATCTGAGTCTGTACAACACCAGTTCTTGTCCCTATCAACCTCTATCGGCTTACTTTTTTTAAAATTTCCAGTTCTATCCCCAGTCGCTGCTTTCGGGCTGAAAACCGCGACCCAGTCGCTACTTTCGAGATGAAACATGTGACCTGGGTCGTGACTTCAACACTAAAAGGCATGACTTGCCTCTCAGGGCATAGTCGTGGTTGTGTCTGCATCAAAAGAAACCCAGTTTCTAATGTGTGGCCTATTTCTGCGACCCAGTCGTCACTGTCCAATAGTCAAAAGTGATCTGTCTGTTTTTGAGCCATTTTACTTCTGGTTTGTCTATCTGAAGGGTCCAGTCACTGCCATCTAAACTATTACATGAAAACTATCTATTTTTGAATTAATTTCTGCAATTTAAATTCTATATTTCATTATTAAAGCTAGGAATTAACATTCTTATTTATCCCCTCCTCCTCTACTTAGTCATTGCCCTCCAAGTTATTCTAAGATATGATGGGGGGTTCAGTAAGCTTATTAATAGGCATTCATTTTTTCTATTGTTCTCTTCCTTTACAAACAAGTGACCTTGGAAGCTGCTCGGAATGGAGACCGTTGGGGGTTTCACGGCGTTTACGTCCTCCTTGTCGAGCACTGGGCACTTGGGGTTTGACCTATGGATCTACAGCTAGACTTGTTTCCACTTTGATGAGATCCTAGCACTCCCTCTTGGATTTGAAGCATACAAAGTTGGGGTAGTCACACTATTGGTTTGCAAAAAAGTACAGTCAATCACCTATTATTAGAGTTTGTCTTGCACTTTTTTTTGGTTTATTTTTACCTTTCAAACCTGCTTTGGTACAATCCATTTGCTTGTTCCTTGCAGCGAAACTAGTGTTATTTGCTTATTTCATAATTGAAAGTAAAAGTAACAATTTCATACACAAATTCACATACTCACACCAAATAATCAAACAAAACTCGATTCATGACCCCGAGCAAAACCATAAAAATAACCAAGTTACTTAATAATCTTTCGGTTTGGGACATAAGTCTCAACCACAACAACTGTGGGAAATGCTTGGGATTTTCCCTAAAACTCATTGTGAGGAGTACCACAAGAACCCAAAAGTAGCTGTCCAATGAGAATAATTGATAAGTGAAATGGGAAACGACCCCATCCAATTGACTAGATACACCCTTGTGAGGAAAAAGCCAAAGTGTTTTCTTCTAGTAGTCTTGGTGGCCGAGTGACTACCTGTGAAACAATAGGAATCCAATTTAAACCAGGGTCCAAAAATTCATTACCATTTACTACCACAAGACATCATTGATCCACCACATTCCTCCTCACAGCTTAAGGGGCACCCCCCTCAGTTTGGGTCTTTAGACCATCACCGTTGAGGTCCTCCTCGATAAAATTCCTCTCCTTTAGAAGGACACATGGCCTATGATTTTGAATTATATTCCTATAAATCTGAGTTGAATCTATTCACTACACCGTCTAGCTCCATGTCTGGCACAAATCCTGATCCCTTCTTTGGAGGGGTGAGTGGTAGTGGACCCATGTCCTTCTCTCACATCATTACTAACATCCCTACCTGTGGTCTCAGCACCACTATGCTTGTTGTTGTAGGTACTCTACCCATTAGTGGAGGCCACAGTCCAACTCCCATGATTCCAATTGTACCACCGTACATACCAGGGGGTAGTGGCCCTTCCACGATCATCCAAACTATCCCCGCTATGGGAAGTCAACCCCATGTGCTCCCATCCATGCAAGGACATCCTACTCCTACCAACCCCATCATCATTGTTGATCCCGCGGAGCCAACCTCGGGTCCAACCTACCATTCATGGCTCATCTTAACTTTCTAGATTTGGCTTGGTTAATGAATGACCCAATTAGTCGTCAACCCCATTGGCCTCCCATGCCAACCAAACTTCCTTTAGACATTTTAAAGTTTGATGGAGAGGCGAGCGAGTGCCCCCAAAACCACATTATGCCATTTCATTTATGGTTCTCATCAAACAACATTGTATATGACTTTATCAGACTGAGATTATTCTAATGCACACTCAAAGGTATTGTAACAAAATGGTATATTGAACTACATCAAGCCTCTTACCTTGATTTCACTTTGTTGGCCTTCATGTTCCTCCAGTACTTCCAACTTCCTGTATGATACAAAAAGGGAATGGATACCTTGTTATCTTTCTGTCAGAATACTGCTATGCACATCACTGACCACATCCATGAGTGGCGGCGATGACGTGGCCTATGCAAGATCCATCTTGATGATAGGATATTCCTTGATTGGTTCTTGATGACCTTGCTACTTCCCATAGCCAAGGACGTCGACTCTGAATGTCCCCAATATGAGGAAGAGGCCATATTAAAGGCGCAATAGTTTGATTTAATCTACGCTCAATATAGATACCTATACACCATCATACAATACGATCCTCATGCCGGAACCTCTCACTATGATGCATCGGGGGCATCCCATGCTGCAGATGGGGTCATTGGTTCTGTCTCCCAACACCCACAATACTATGTTCTAGCACCCCCTATGATGCCACCGCACCCAAGAAACACCCCTAGTGTTGCACAACCAAACCAGATAACTAATTACTCAAGGATGATTTCTTAGTCTGGAGCTACATCCTCCTATGCACAACCCACACCAAATCAGCATGTTCATGTGCTGACTAAGCTTGCACAATAATATTTGGTCCCAATGACCAAATTTGTATCCCCTTCAGCTCCTCCGGCCTACTAGGCACCACCTATACAATCCGCTCTGTCCCCTACTCCATATCCTCTAACTTCCATTGGAGAATTTTTTGCTTAGTAGAATCTTCCCAACCAACTTGCCCCCAACAACCAAAAATGGTAGGGTAAGAAAAACTGAGCAAAGAATTGAGGTAACAACCAACTACAAGGAGGTGGCCAACAACCTAATCCTCCTAATAACAATGGATCTAACCTACCGATGCAAAACCCCCAACATCCTAATTGACAGGGAGGAAACACTTCATTATAGACTAATCATCCATGTAAATTATGCAATGTCTATGGTCACTACACTCATTAATTCCCTCAGATGGACTACTTCAAACAATTTCTCTAGAATGAAGCTCAATGGGACACTAGTGCGGAAACACAAGCTCAACCCAACCTATCAACACCAGGCCCTCTACCTATGGTGCTCCAAAACCCATTACCACTCTGAGGATTGGTTGCAAATGAACCCTTGCCCCCACCTTCTCCTGCAACACCTACCGTGGATCCACCTACAGAAACTGGTATCCATTACCTAATGACACTATCAACCGAAGAGGTGAACCTCCAAACTAGGCGCAACAAATACAGGTTCACCATTGAGACCATTGACCCATCAGTGGCATCAAATTCTAAGACTTCTGGCATGCCCCTCCACCTACCTACAATCCCCATAGATGGGGCAACTAGAGTTCCACGGTTCCTTATATGATGTATCACCAACAACGCGACTGCTTAAGTTACCTTAAATTATAGCATCGTTGATGACTTGGCCCAATCACCTACAGCCATGTCTACTCTAGAAGTGCTCAAAACGTTCCTGACACAGCAAAAAATGTTGTTATCTTCCCTAGGTGTCATGGATCGTGTTGATTCCATATTAATCACATTTGATCTGGATGACAGTGAACCAAGAATGCCATGCACAATATCCTTCCATATTCCAGTGTTAATTTGGAATTTGGTTTTCTACCGGTGCATTGTCGACAAAGGGGAATCCACCTGTGTGATGTTAACTTTTGTCTGGAAAAAACTTAGGTCCCCCACCCTCCAAACATCCACTACTTCCCTTTGCGCCTATGATGTTTTCTCTACAAAGGCCCAGGGAATTCTCTCGAATGTTTCTATTTCCTTAGCCGATAAAATGGTTTTGATCGACATAGAAGTTGTGAACGCCCAACTTGATTACAACCTCCTTCTCAGACATAGTTACATGTATTCCATGAGAGATGTGGGAGCCCATTGCCTTTCACCTTATGATATTTCCCCATAATGGGATGATCATGATGGTTAACGAATTGACTTACTTCGATCTGCAAGGGCCGTCCATAGCAGACGATGTCATCCCAACTATAGATACTTCCATCGACAGTGTAGCCATCCCTTCTGTATCTATAGTAGGCCTAAGATTACTTTGCGACACACCTATGATGATCACTTTCCCATATTTACCTCCTCCAACAAAGCCCACTAACACAGCGGATTTGTGTGTCCTCTCATCTAGTACCATTCCTCCCACACCACAACAACTATTACAACCGCAGCTGCAATCACCAGGGAATTATTAGGGCTTGTTCCCAATCCATATGATTCCCTTCCTTTCCCACCGTTCGACATCGTAAGTGAGCCTATCATGGCTACTTTTAATTTACTTAATTTCACGTTGGGTATTGCTGTGTGGTATCTTGAACCACCTACCCCACCTCTGATGCCTCAGGTTGTGTTGACTCCTATTCAACCAATAGAAGTGGAGTCACACACTCCTCCTATCCCACATCAAAATCCTTCCATTCTAACACCAACCCCGCCTCCCCCAAATAAGGCTAGGGGAAAAACCATCAAAGTCACAGCCGAGCCTCTTCCAACACAACCTTGCACTTTGTGTGATGTCCATGGTCATACGACTCCAAACATCCCAGAGATACATATCCTACATACACACATAGACACCATTGACACAGCTGATGGGATTCTAGTAGTTGTAGTCTCAAATCCACCAACAACCAAGAACAAGTCTTTGAGGACAAACCATGTGTGCGTAATTTGCAGATTGTATGGCCATTATTCGCACCATTGCCTGGATCTAGTCAAGTATTGGTCTGTTCTTCGTGACCTTTGGCAACAATATCGTGAGACGGATGTCACAGTGTTCAAGGAAATTCACCCCCCAACTTCCTCCTCAAACACCACCACCATCTACATGATCTTTGGTTCCAGTACTACTTTAGTCTCCCCAGTCATGGAAGATCCACCCGATCTATCCCCGACACCACTTTCGTGATGATAGAGATATCCTTAAAATCACCACTGGTTTTACCCCGTTTCACTTAGCTCATGGCATGGAGTCATTTCTTCCCATTGAATTCTAGATTCCTCCCCCATAAACTTTGTACCAACTGAAAAGTCTCCAAGGCAAGGCCAATTTCCTTCGCCGGAGGTCCTATGCCTGAGTCGCTCACCATGCAGCACTTGGGGCATAGTTTTTATTTTTTATTTTATATCATTTTTTCCATGAGTCATTCACCCCCTCTACAATATTCTCCACGTATAGTCACACTGAGTCCATTGTAGAACTCGGTCACATCATTTCCATGTGAGCAAGTGGATATAACCCCTATTCCTACGTCGTTGGTAGCCAACCGGAGGGTGCGGTCCCATGTCTGCACATGCACAGAGTATGTTGTGCGTATGATATAGCTACCACCATGCTACCATACCTTCAGGTCCCTAGACCTGTACCGTAGGTCGAGGCACCTCCAGGATCTCCCCGGTTATTCATGCTCATGTATGGATCATCCTCTATAAGGTTAGGAAGTTGCCACCATTGTGCAAAAATCTCTTGGGTAACGAGATGACCTATACTAGATTAACTCCCTCCCTACTTTTTTCGAGCCATTTCTTGGAGTCACTTATATTTTTGCGCCACCACGTGAATCACACCTTGTACATTGAGCTATATTCGTACCCATAGGCCTCCATTTGGTCTTGTTTAAACATCCGTGCACCACTGCACCAGGGCCAACATCACTAGATTCTAGTCAAATTCATCCAGCGTCTATTTGAGACATTGTTAGTACCACTGGGTTTGGTTTTTCATTCTCTGTATTTTGAAGAGACCCTTGTCTCGTGCTCTCACTATGATTTTACTGGCCATTTATCAGACATCACCACGATTCGCGTGCCATCATGTGAATCTCCATTTGTATGTATTAGCAAGTTCATGAGCCATACGCTCCATCCATACTACACAGTCAACCATTTTTTACCGCCATACATCGTCCTGCAAGGAGGTCCCATTAGTGTTCTTCACTTTATACCCATCATCCATGTTCATAACATAACCACTTTCCATATTTCAAACACTTCCCCCTTGCTTGATTTCCCATTATGGAGTTTTTGTTAATATTTTTTCTGACTCTTAAAAGAATGAAAGGATCATCGAGCACGCTTACTTCTAAGTTCATGCTTGTTAAAGTATTTGGAGTCTATGTAACCTCTCTTACCTCCTTTTTCGGATTACGTAAAATATAATAATAAAAGGACCACCATGACACACTAAATCCAGGAACATTTCCTTGTGCATCCTTGTATGCTTTCTTGGGAATTGGGACTGAACTTTACGAAAAATCTCATCATGGGTTGTCTTTAATCTCTTTTCCAGCCTTCTCATCAAGAAAATATTGTCGAGAAAATTTGGATTCATTCATGCTCATAAAATTATTTGAATCACCTTCCAATCAGTGAAAGTTTAACCTTTTATGACCTTCTTGGACTACCAACGGTAAAGAAGTCTCCTATCCCCCAAAAAGGGTGGGAAAGCTCTCCTATGTACACTTTTATCCTTTTTCAGACACAGGAGACTATCAACCAAAAAGAGACCCCACTGGAATCTTCTTCCTATTTTCAGACTCTCTAAAAATGAAAACACCATCGAGCATTTACTTTCTCGAGATCATGTCATAACAGTACCTTTAGGCACCACTCCATATATTATAGTTCAACACAATTTACCCATTGGGTCGCATTTGTTCAGATTATTATGCAATGATTCTTCCTTGGATCCCCTGGATATCAATAGTCCAAGTTACCTCCCTCAGTATTTCCGATCTGCAGTTACATTCCCGGCATTATAGCTATGATCCCTCTCCCACGAGTCAATTTCATTTACTTCCAGATCAGCTTTCCCCTCATACTCTAAACAAAGTAAGTTTGAGTCCCTCGTACTCCCCATTCCCTGGTTCCCCCATTCAATGTTCCAGTCCCCATATTTTTCCACATCCTTTGTTATCCCCCTCATGCTTCTCGTCAAGGAAACCTTATTTCCTTGATTAGTTGCAGGTCTCCCTCTGTCGACGACAACACATCTATCCCAGAGGATAGACCCAGAGGTCCCTGTATCTTAGTTTCATTAACCTTATTGATGAGTTTCTTGGACCACTTGAGAGGAATCATTAGTGCCTCTCAGGATGGTTGTGTCTCACGTGCTCAACTTCAACTACATCATCGTACCATTGAGATTCATACAAGGTATTGGTTCATGCAATATTTGGTCGAATACCTCGGTTGTCACCTGACTCTAGCATATTGGTGAGTCTATCCAGGGACCCAAATAGGTCCATGTCCCTTGAGATTGTCGGGTTGCATTGGAAATAGTGTTCAGAAGCCCCTAGAGTAGTAGTTTTGTATAACTTCATGATTGATGGAGCCTAGTGTACCACTGAGACTCTGACTCTCCGTCAGTGAGTCCCTACAATTATGTAAAACTTCCAGATCCAACAGAGCATCAATTATGCAAATATTACATTCCATGAGAATGCCATGGTTCCTATGTATATGTTCTTCAAATCAGCATTGTATTCAGCCTCTAATTGAGGCCACCATTATGTAACATCAGTTGTATATGTATTGATAAGCTCCCATATTTTTTATCCTTGATCCCATTATTTATTCTTTTGACATTGTTACGAGCATGGGTATGCCTACCTCATCCATATACATGTCACATATTCTTTGTATCTCACCCATTGTTGGGAACCAATATTAATACAAAAAACAAAATCCACCGTGTCTCGAATGAGGAAGCATCGCTTCTTCATAAGTATCTCCACTATCCCCATGATCCTATGATGTCTTTTGGCCATACGATGAGCTCTTGCCCTCACACATGAGGGGGCAATATGTTAATGCAAAAAATTGCTCAACTATCTCTACATGGCCTAAACCACATACATACATCTTTTTCCTACCTTTTTTCCCTCATTCTTGACCTCCACAACTATGGTTTAACCTTATTCTCTCTCAAAAAGCTCACAAAGGGGCTAAAAACCCCAAAAAGAGATAAAAAAACATAAAAGAGGGCTTAAAACCCTAAATAGGGATTAAAACCTTGAATAGGGTCCAAAACCTTAAAAGAGAGAAAAGGACAAGAAAAACTATAAAATAGTGTGGAGGTCTCCATCACAAGATTCACTTATTTCTTATGTCATTATTATTTTTCCGTGAGTACATTGAGAAGCCATCATTCTCAAAATACTCACCTCATTTTCCAATCATTCCATTGCCCCACCTCCTCCCATTCTGTATGTTGAAGCACCCTCCATACTAACAAGCCTATGGAGACACTGTATCATTCCAATTTAGGACACAGTTTCCCACTTTCAAGGAAAATAGAAGGTATACCAATCTCATTTTTGGTTATTTAGTTTAGTAGTTTTTTCTTATTATTTATTGTGTTACTAATATTTTATTTGTAGCTAGCTCTTTTCCATTGAACTATACCCTTCTATCCCATAAACAAAAGGGAGTTTCTTTTGCACATAGCTAGGGTGAAAACTCGGCTACAATGAATTTAGGAGTGAATTGGGAATTTTTGGAAATTTTGGACTAGACAAGTCCTGCAAAATGGAGGCTACCAAAACACTATACGAAATCAATGAATTTACAATATGGAAGTATGTATGGATATATGGTCCTGTCAGTGACACACAACAACTTGTATAATTGAAATTGACTAAATATAACTCCTAGAATTGAAGAAACAACTAGGTTACTCAATTTTAACTAGCTATCTAGCTAGGGTGCATAAAAAACACAAGAAATTCATGGTAGAAGTGATTCATATATTATAGTTGAACTAAACAGAGACTAATATAGCTAATATTTACATATTACACTCATAATCATCCTCATATTTTTGAGTCATTTATTATTGCATTTATTTGACCAAAAACCCTCATTTAAGCATGGATTGGAGCTCATTAATAGAAGATGTGATATATGAACTATATTGACAGTATGTTGAAATTAATATAGAGATATTTAACAGATTTATTTGAGTGGTGCATAAAAAAATGTAAGTATAGGACCGACCACTCCAAAATAGATCACAAAAAACAGTGGGAAGGAGGCCCAAAATCGCACATAAGATTGGATGGGAGCGTAGGTGAATCTTGGGATTCACCGGAGCTCAACTTTTCTGAGATGGTGGCTGAAATAGGAGTGATATGAATCTGATCTCATGGTATGATCTTCATCTTCTCCAATATATGCAAGGAAATGAATAGGAGGAAGAAGAATGGGGAAGGAAGGAATTGGGGCAGATCTCCCAATATCTGAGGCACATCTCTCAGTAGAAGCAGTGATTCACATAAACATCAATCAATCATAATCCAAACTGAGTAAACGAGCTCCACTTGTATTTTTATAATCTTCTGGTGACTTGTTGAGTAGGTAGGTGACCTGTGAGAGAAATTCGTCCCCATAGAACCCTAACCCTAGCCACATGTGCACCGTCCTTGAGTAATTATAAAGTAGGTACCCTTGTGAGTTATTTCCCTATCAATGTCATTCATAAAAAATAGCAATTGCGCCCTCCTTGGGCCAATAGTTGTTGCTTTTATCTATTACTGCTTTTTTTCTTTCCCTTGCTTTTGTGACTAAGTCTCCAAAAGGAAATTGCGCCCTCCTTTGTCAAAAGTTTCCTTCTTTTCCTATGACATCCTTTTTGAGTCTCCAAAATTAAATTGTGCCTTCCTTTGTCAATTGTTTCCTCTTTTGTATCTGGCTTCCTTTGTCATAGCTTTTGGGCACTTTCCCTTTTTTGTCTGGCTTGCTTTTGTCATAGAGTTTCCACTTTTCCTCCTTGGCAAGTCAGCTTTCCGATTGTGCCCTCCTGACATGGCAAGATCAATTCCACATGCCAATTTGCACAATAATTAATTAATGGAAATAATTAAAATCAAGTACATGCCTTAATAAAAATTATTTAGCAAAATTTCCCTATGGTAATTAATTAATGCCTCTTTCTCCCACTAGGTGTTTATCAAGGTCCACACATTTGGTGGTCAAAATGTGGGGACATGACAGGGTAAGAGTTCCACAGCAAGCTTTAGAGAATGGATCTCACATTTGATGAAAGAGTACCTTACATCATGTACACCAGTTGAAATGGTGTAAAACCAGTGGATGTTTTCATGGTATTCCTATAAGCCCATAATGTCAAAAATAGTTGCAAGTTCCAACTAGACTTAAGTCATCCTAC
The DNA here is from genome assembly GCA_001517045.1 of Pseudotsuga menziesii. Taxonomy (NCBI): domain Eukaryota; kingdom Viridiplantae; phylum Streptophyta; class Pinopsida; order Pinales; family Pinaceae; genus Pseudotsuga; species Pseudotsuga menziesii. Next base: position 154,172 of record LPNX010054068.1, read on the forward strand.
CATCCATTGAAGCATAGTTTTCAATACCTTATAGATGGATTCAACCTTTCCATTGTCCTGTGGGTAGTAAGGTCTTGAGTTATCATGACAAAAACCTAGTTTAGGACTTAATTCCAACATCATCCACTTCCTAAAATGAGAACCATGATCAATCATGATGTCTTGCAGAAATCTGAACCTAGTGATGATGGGATTAAAAAGAAATAGGGAATCAATTTTACCATCTTCGGCATATGTAGGCATAGCCTCAGCCCTTTTTGTGAAATAGTCGATGGATATGATAATGTAACCACGCCCTTGGATGAGGTACGCTTACAATGCATGAAATCTATGCCCCATTTCACAAAGGAACTAATAACAATGATGGGATGGAGTGGAGTTGGGTGGGTGTGCTTTTTATATTGGAAAAGCTGACAATGAAGGCATTTTTTACTACTTACATATAATCTTTAAAGATTGAGTGCCAAAAGTACCCTGCACATAATATTTTCTAGGTAGTAACCATCCCAAAAATATAACCACCACAAGCTCCAGAGTGATATTCATTCAACACAGTTTCAACTTTTTAATGAATTAAGCAATGTTACAAAATAGAATCAACACCAGGACGATACAATGTATCATCGACGATAAGGTAGTACTTTTCGTGATGGTGAATACGACTACGTTCATCATGAGTTACATTCAGTTGAAAATGTTGATTTTGAAGATACAAAATCAAATATCCATACCAAGGGCTAGACGTACTAATAAGGAACAAAGATTCATCAGGAAGTGAATCGATGAGCCGCATTTCCTCAGCAATACGGGGAAGATAACACATGAGCTCTGCAAAGACTAAATACTTATTCGAACTGGATTTGTCAAATTCTTATTCGAACTCCTAGAGAATGGCAATCCAGTCAGAATATTTTCTCCCAAGTACTTGAAGAGTTAATATGTAATACATGGGGTTAGAATCTGCATACACAATGGTTGTGTAGAGCAGAATGTAGTGATGAAATTTATGGACTACGATGATCGTAGCAAGAGATAACTTCTCAACATGTGAGCAACAGGTTTCATAGTCAAGAAGACTCTTACTTAGGTAATATATCACATGTTCTTTGTCGTTATCATTAGTTTTAACTAATACCATGTCGATATTATTAAGAGATGCTTCCACACAAAAGGAATAATCATTAGCATAATCGGGTGGTTGCAGCACATGCATGTGAGTAATATCATGCTTAAGAATATTGAGTCATATGTTCTGCAAGATCATCCCAAACAAAGGGTGTATGAATTTTTAAGCAAACACATGAAACCATGTTTTTTTCGGCCTAGTTGCATACAAAAAAATGCAAGAATTTTTCCTTCCCATGAAAACACTGAAGTTGTGTGATGTTGGTAAGTGGTAGTAGGGCCAAAATAGCCTCAATATTCAAAGGATCTATACAAATTCAATCCATGGAAACAATGAATCCAATAAATCATATCATCTCAACACAAAAAAAACACATTTATCTGGGTTTAACTGAATGTTCTAATGGCGACATCTAAGAAAAATGGCTCTTAGATGGTCAACATGGTGGTCCCAATTATGTGAATAAGAAATTAGATCATCAAGATATGGTTCCATAATATGTTTAATGTCATGGAAAGCATAAGACAAGGCATGTTTCAAAGTAGTGCCAAAAGTTTCATACCAAAAAACAATGTATGATAAGAAAAGGTTCTCCATGGGAAAATGAAAGTCATCTTATGTTGATCGAAAGGGAGTATCTATATCTGATTGTAGCCAGAAAAAAAATCCATAAATTAAAAGTTGACACTTCCAGCACAATTATCAATGATTTGATCGATGTATGGAGAAATGTAGTTGTCTTTTGGACAAGCCCTAGTAATGTCTCTAAAATCGATACAAAACCTAATTGTACCATGTTTTTTGGTAGCAGGGACAATGTTAGAAACCCATTATGTCAACGGCACAAGATAAATGAGCCCATCACAAAGAAGTTTTTCAACTTTTTCCTTTATGTACATTGCTTTGTGTGGATGTACTTGAATTATTTTTTTATATATTGACTTGGCTTCGGTGTAGGTTTTGATCTCATGAACGAAGATCGAAGGATCAATCCCTAGCATCTGTTCATAGCTCCAAGTGAAAACATCTCTAAATTCTCTAAAAATGGTTGTATAAGTCTCGAATTCTGGAGAGGAATAGTTCTGAACCAAATAAACATACTCAAAAACTTCATGTTTCACCGATAGATCGACCGGGATGGTCTTAGTGACATTGATAAAGTTCCCTTTGGACTTGACGTTTTGTATGAGTACAGGTGATTGAGGAGAAGTTACAATATCAGATGAAACCAATAACTCAAAATGTTGTTCTACCAATTGGTAATGGGGAAGAAAATAAGATCGATGGTGATTATTGTTAACCCAAAAATCCCCCACATAGCTCTCTATGGCCTACACCACCCAAGGACGCCATCTCATAACACTCATTTCACTCCATAAGACCTTCCATTTGACCCCCACACCTCCAAAAGAGCCCAAGGATGAAGAAAAGGGCTAAAAACCCCAAAAAAGAGCCCAAAATAGCCCCCTAGGAGCTAAAGCCCTCAAAAAGGGGCTAAAACCCTAAAAGGGGCTAAAGTTAGGGAGAAAGGGGCTAAAGGCCCAAAAAAGGGGCTAAATCCTTGACCAAGGGCTTAAAACCCTAAAATCCCTTGGAAAAACTATAAAAGGGGGGTGGGGGGTCACTCACAAAACACTCCTCACTTGCCCATTGTTATGCTGCCCGTGGATGCTTTGAGACCTATTGCTCTCAAACCACCCACTCTCCCTCTCCTCCATCTCCATCTCATCAAGCCATTGATTCCCAACCAAGAGAGAGGTACTCCCATGAGCTAGGGCATGGTGGCCCATTTCCACCTAAGTGAGGTATAACCTCTTTTTATGTTTGTCTTATTGTTTTTATTTTCTAACCCTCATCTCTATTTGCAAGTTTTTCATTGACATTGTTTGCAGGTTTTCTCCATTGTAGCTTAGGTTTATTTTGGAGGTTTTGGAGGCGGAACCCTAACCTAGTATGTGCAGAGGGGTTCAACGATGCTCCGTCTCCTCTTCTTTATTTTCTATCATTAGCTATTAGATCCAGTTTACTACTGTAGCCATTTGCTTAGATTAGCTTAGTTTCAATTCGCAGCTCTGTTTATTTGCATTTTCCATTCCGTTTTTTACTATTTTCAAAGGGTAGGAACCTACCCTTGTGCCCTATAGGGACAAGGGATCCATTCCTACCCCTATAGTGAGGAGAAATTATCACTACAACTTTGGCGACTCCCCTGGATCGAACCCACAGAATCCCTGGGCAAAAATTTCAAGTTTTCAAGTTTTTTCAGTTTTACCCTAGTTTCCGAAAATCTTAGTTTAGATCTGTTTAAATATGCTTTATTTCCTATTTTAGTCAGTGCCAAAGCCCCTACTAGGCCGAGCTGAGTCGAACTGACCCTAGTACCAGTTACTGTCAGCCAGATCTAACCCTACATCACCAAAACACCCCTTTCCAGAGCAGGTCGCTCTTATCGGGGGAAAAGGTCAGACTGGGGCGCACTTAATCCCCAGAAAGGCATGCCCAGGGTGCACTTAATCCTCAAATAGGCATGACTTCAGCCCAGGAGCTTAAGTTGTGGTTGTTTTTGCATTTTTTGCGACCCCCTCGCTCATTTCTGGAAAAATCTCACGGCCCCCTCGCGGGATTTGGTCAGAAATGTGCGGCCTGTCACACAAAAGTTGTATTTAAGTTTAATTAATAGTAATTTTCAGTTTTAAAGGATTGTTAGTGTGGCCCAGCCACCTCTGTCCACCATTGTAGGTCTCTTTTAATTCCAGTTTTCATTTTCTGCAAATCAATCCATGAATAATGTGTATATGCTAAATCAATCATTAAGGCTTAAAAAATGAATTAGTCTAACTAAAAATAACTTAAAAATAACCATCTTGCTACCCCCTTCCTCCTCTACCCAGTCATCACCCTCTAGGGTATTCTGGGATACGACGAAGGGTAAGCTTGTATAGATCTAGGCACTCCATGGTATTTTTCCCAAACCACTAAAACCAGGTGACCTGGAAGGTAGAGGGGGTAGAGAAGGAGGGATTCTCACGGTGCTAAGCATCCTCCCTGTTGACCAACCTAGCACTTGGGAGGTGACCTGAGGATCTACGGATGGGCTTAGTCCCATTGTGTTGAGAGCCCAGCACCTTCTCTTGGTTGAAGAAGAATATCTTTGAGAGGTAGACATTTAGTTAGGCCAACAATTCAGGGTTAATCACCATTCTTGCTTACAAATATTTGTTTATGTTTGCATACAAAACCATGACATGAAATCTACCATGAATTCATAAACCATATTGCAAACCAAACACCAGATCAAACAAGCAAACCAACACAGCATACCAAATAATTAACCCAACTCAGTTCATGACGCTAAGCCTTAAAATTTACCAAATTTGCACTAAGTTCAATCAATTCTACAGTCTTTGAGGACATAAGTCCCTGAATTCTTCAACTATGGGAAGTACTTGGGATTTTCCCAGAAACTCATTGTGAGGAGTGCCACAGGAACCCCAAAGTAGTTGGCCGCTAAGAGGAATGGCCAAGCGAAACGGGAAATGACCCCTTCCGATTGAGTAGAATCACCCGTGAGGAACAAGCCAAGCGCTATCTTCTGGCAGTCTTGGTGGCCGAGAAACCACCTTCAGCCAATAGGAAGCCTTTGAAACCGGGGTCCAAATCTCATACCCACTAGTTTCATATGCGAAAGCGAACACAATTGATCCTCCACAATCTTCCTCACACGTAAGAGGCGAACTACCACCATTTGGAACACTTGATCGGCACCATCGAAGCCGCTCTCAGTGATCTCCCACACCATCATAGGGCCACATAGCCTCTGATTCTAATTCAGACCCATATCAGTCTGAACCAGACCTCCACACCGCACCATCAAGCCCCATGGCTAGTGCAAACCCAGATCCATTTTCCAACCTAACCTTAGCAAGTGGACCCATGTCCACATCACAACCAGTTACCCACAACTTGGAAAGCGGTCCAAGCACAGTCATGCAGACTGTCATTAGCCAATTGCCACCACCCACAGTGACCAGCCAAGCTAGCCCAATGGTAACACACGGGGGCAGTGGCCCCTCCACACACACTGCCCCTCCTACCACATAGGGGGGAAGTGCACCATCCACCTACATTGCCCCTATCGTCACACATGGGGGAAATGCCCCCGCTACCCATACCATCCCACCCAAAACACTTGGGGGCATTGGCCCATCCACCATGGTGCCACCTCAAGCACCCCCAGCCATGCAAATGCATTATGCACCTGTAAACCCCACCCCCATTGCTGCCCCATCCCACATCAACTTGGGGTCAAATATGCCCTTCATGGCTCATCTAAACTTACCTAACTTAGCTAGATTAATGAATGATCCCATTCGCCACCAAGCTTTCTGGCCACCCATGCTAGCGAAGCTGCCATCAGATATCCCAAAGTTTGAAGACAAAGCCAGGGAATGTCCCCAAAATCATATAATGACATTCCATCTATGGTGCTCATCCAATAGCATTGTAGAAGACTCCATCAGGCTAAGGTTGTTCCAACGCACCCTTACAGGTGTCGCGGCCAAATGGTACATTGAGCTTCCACAATCCAAGTACCCCGAATTCAACTCGCTAGCCTTCATGTTCCTACCATATTTCCAACTCCCTGTCAGATATGATGAGGGGGTGGATATCCTGCTATCCTATCACCAAAACAACACCACTCACATCACTGATCATATCCATGAGTGGCAACGGCGCCGTAGCTTATGTAAGATCCAACTTGATGACAGGATCTTCTTGGATTGGTTCCTCAAGACTTTGCTCCCACCCATTGCAAAGGATGTTGCATCTGAACGCCCCCAATCTGAAGAAGAAGCCATACTGAAGGCCCAACAATTTGACCTCATCTATGCCCAGTCGGGATACTTGTATATTGTCATTCCAGACGCTCCCTGTCCAAGTACCTCTTACCACGACGCACCTAGGGCATCCCATGCAGCATACGGCATCATAGGGTCAGTCTCCCAACAACCATAGCCTCAACCGACACCACTGGCCATTGCACCACAACCAAGCAGAACTGCTAATGTTTCTTACCAAAACCAAGCCCCAGACTATGCTAGAATGATGTCTCAATCTGGAGAAACCACCTCTTATGCACAACCTGCGCCACCGCAGTAGGCTTACACCATGGCTTGGCCAACACAATAGTATGTGGGGAAAATTCCCACATTTGTGGCACCACCACCCCCACAAATATACTATGCACCACCAGTGCAACAAGTTCAAGCCCTCGCCCCCACCCCACCTGCTCCACATGTTCCGTTGGGACAAGTGTTCGCACAACAAAATCGTCCCAACCAGCCTACCCCCAACAATCAACAAGGGCAGGATAGAAACAACCGGCCCTGCAACCAAGGCAATAACCAATCACAGGGAGGTGATCAGCAACCGAACCCTCCCAATAATGCCACGGCAAATCGGCCAGCCCAAAACCCCTCGCGGAAGAATGCACCAAGGCGCAACACTCCTTTGTGCACAAACCAACCTTGTACACTCTATGATGTTGATAGGCATTACACGTTTGAGTGTCCCCTCATGGCTCATGCTAAGCAGGCCATTCAAAATGAGGCCCAATAGGCTGCCAATGCCCCCACTCAATCCCAACTCAACCAGGCACCACAAGGACCTCCCCCCATGGTGCTTCAAAACCCACTACCAATCCAAGGACTGGTGGCAACCGCTCCCCCTCCCCAGGCCAATCCCAATGTTTCGAGGGCACCGCCCACAATTGAAACAGGTGTTCACCACCTGATGACCATGACCACTGAAGAGGTCAATTTACAGACTAGACGAAATCAGTACGGTACCACCACTAAACTTGTCGAATCATCAATAGCATCCATGTCTAAGACAACCAATATACCTCTCAAGTTACCCCCATTCCTGCTCCCCCCCATATGCAGAATTGCCAATAACACCATAGCTAGAGCTGCAGTCAACTATAGCATTATGGATGATTTGGCCCAAATGCCAACCACCATGTCTGCTCTTGAGGTACTTAAAATGTGCCCAATGTAGTGGAAAGCCTTACTAGCTTCTCTAGGGGCAGTAGACCCCTCTGATTCCAAGCTAATCACATTTGACATAGAGAACGGAGAGCCGCGCATGCCCTCCACTATCGCCTTCCAAATCCTGGTATCCATCCAGAACTTGGTTGTGCACTGATGCATAGTGGATGAGGGGGCATCCACGTGCGTCATGTCTACCTTGGTTTGGCAGAAGCTTGGATCACCGATTCTACAACCATCCTCCATGACTCTGCGGGCTTATGATGGACACCCCACTAAAGCCCAAGGAATCCTCCCCCATGTCCCCATCACGTTAGCCGGGAAGATAGTCATGATCGACATCGAGGTCGTCAATTCTCAACTGGATTACAACCTCCTCCTTGGGAGGAGTTACATGTACACCATGCGAGTTGTTGTGTCAACTGTCTTCCGCCTCATGATGTTCCCCCACAAAGGGAAGATTATGACAATTAACCATCTCACCTACCATGATCTGCAAGGGTTAACGATGCCTGCCAACGTTATCTCTACCATCACCAACACCGAGCCACAAGGAGCGACCGCACATGCTAACATCATCCCTGCAACCAACACTATGGTTGAAAACACACCAACCTCCCCACTGTTTAATGTGGGCCCTGGGTTGTTTATCGATCCCACCATGATGGCTCCTTTCCCATTGGTGTCACCACCACTGACACAAAAGAAAACTATGGACTTATGCATGGTCTCATCAAGCATCGCTGCACCCAAACAAAAACCACAGCCACAGCCCCAACCACAACCACAACATCGTCCGCAGCCGCAACATCACCCGCAGCAGCAGCATTACGTGCAGCCGCAACCACAACCTCACCCCCACATGCAACCAGCTGGGAGTTATGTGGGCTCATCTCTGGTCCATACAATTCCATTCCTCTTTCCCCCACCTGGTGTCATGATCAAGCCAGTCATGGCCACCTTAATCCTACCCAACTTTATGTTGGGGATCCCGGTGTGGTATCTAGATCCACCAGCTCAACCAGCAATGCCCTAGGTTGTGTTAACTCCAGTGCAACCTATTGCGATCGAGTCTCACCCCCCACCCGGTCCGCATAAGCCAACCGCCGCACCCGCACCTGCACCACCCCAACCCAAAAGGGCCAGGGAAAAGAACACCAAAGCCACCGCAGAACCATGACAAGTCCCACTTTGTGCCGTCTGCGAACAATAGGGCCATCCAACTCAGAATTGCCCTGAAATCCTAGTGATCCGTGCGCATCTGGATGTCATGGATATGAACGAAAACATCCCTGTGGTTGAACTCCCAACCGTGCCACTAGTCAAAAACAAGGCATTGAGGACAAACCATGCTTGCATCCTTTGCAACCTGTATGGACATTACTCCCACCATTGCCAAGACCTGCCCAAATTTTGAATGGCTCTTGCTGACCTCCGTCTCCATTCGTTTGAGTCTGAGATCACCTTGATCGAAGAAGTTCACCCACCACAACCTCCTTCTTCCGACACCATGTCCATTTACATGATGTCTAGTTCCCTTGACCAGCTCATCCCCATCTCCAACGACAGTCCATCAGACCTATCACTTCGTTGCTTCAACAATGATGAGGAAATACTTGAAGATCTGACCGCCCTGGAATACCCATGGGATGACATGCACCATCACTCGTTCTTCCTCCCGGAAGAGCTGGTGTCGCAATCTGACCAGTTTTTCGTGGCGACCAAAGATTTCATCCATGGGAAGGTTGACTGGTTCAAGAACCCAATCCCAGCACCTGATGCCTTCAAAGAATGGAACATGGTGAGCATTTCACCAACAATTAAAATCGACATCTCAACCAACTCTGAGATCGTTGAGGAAATCATGCTAGGGTCATCTTGCTCCTCGGAAGAGGTCGATGCCTACACCGCTCTCTTCCAAGAATTCTGTGACATATTCGCCTGGTCATACACTGAAATTCCTGGCTTAGATCCATCCATCGTGGAAAACCACATCGACACATGGCCTAATGTGGCACCTGTCCACCAAAAGCAACGGCCCATCCATCCATCTAAAGTGGCTACGATGAAAGCTGACATAGAGAAGCTGCGCACAGCCGGCTTCATTTATTCCATTGCATACACAACTTGGGTTTCTAATCCTCTTCCCGTGAATAAAAAATAGGGTACCATTTGTGTTTGCACAAAATTTCACGATCTCAATGGGGCATGTCCCAAATACAGCTTCCCCACACCGTTCATTGACCAGATCATCGATGCATGCGCTGGACATGAGGCCTTCTCCTTCATGGACGTATTTTTCAGTTCCAACCAAATCCAAATCTGGAAAGAAGACCGTTACAAAATGGCATTCATAACCCCATGGGGCACATTATCCTACTGAGTCATGTCGTTTGGCCTCAAAAATGCTGGAGCCACCTTCCAACGCACCATGACATATTGTTTCCAAGATTTAATTCACATCATCTTGTTCTACTTGGACGATCTCACTGCTCGATCATGAAAACAAGCACAACATATAGACAACTTGCGGCAAGTCTTTTTACATTGCCGCAAGTACAACATCCACCTAAACCCCCTCAAGTGTGTTTTCTCTATCCCAGCAAGCCGGTTACTTAGATTTATCATCTCCAACAAAGGGATAATGGTAGATCCCCTCAAATTTCAGGCCATGTTTGATCTTCCTCCCCCAAGAACTCAACACCAAATACAAAGCCTACAAGGCAAGGCCAACTTTATTTGTCACTTTGTGCCAAAGTATGCAACAAAATCCTATGGATTCATCCACCTGCTCTGCACAAAAATCCCCTTTGTTGGGGATCAGCAAGCACAAGAATCGTTTGAGGCAGTCAAACAAGCCCTGGCTTCTGCACCATTACTCTCACCACCATATTTCACTCAAGACTTAATCCTTTATGTGTTGGCCTTAGAAAACGCCATTGCTGGAGTCTTGGTCCAAGAAGACGATGCTCGCCAAGAGCACGTGATTTACTACATTAGTCAGAAGCTAACAGGACCCCCATTGCGATATTCACTCAACGAGAAACTAGCCCTAGCCATCGTCTTCTCGGCTCAAAAATTGTGCCACTACATCATTGCCAGCCATACTTGAGTAGTGGTTGATTCAAACCCAATGCGGTACCTCTTAAGCCGTCGTCTTCTACAAGGTCGAGCAGCCAAGTGGGTAGTTGTCCTCCAAGAGTTTGACCTAGAGTTTGTGTCTCCAAAAAGCATGAAGGCACTCATACTGGCCACACTCATGACCGATATGCCCCCATTAACTGCAAAATCACCCCCCACAAATGATCTCCCTGATGACTTCCTATTCTTCATATCTACTGATGACCCATGGTATGGAGAGATCCTTCTTTATTTATGAACGCAAAATTTCCCAGTGCACTTTAACCATGAGGATAGGTGACACATCTGACATCAAGCCATTCGTCACTTGCTAGTTGGAGATGTTCTGTATTGCCGAGGCATTGATACCATCCTATGCTGTTTCCTCACCCATTACGAAGCTAAGATCATCCTCAACGACAATCATAGTGGAGCCTGTAGTGGTCACCTTTTAGGCCTAGCAACCGCCCAAAAGATTCTACGGGCTGGCTATTTCTGGCCCTCCATCTTTGCTGGTTGCACAGAGGTAGTCAAACATTTCCGTAGTTGTCATCTTTTTGCCCCAAAGGAAAGAACCCCCCCCCCCCCCCCACACCATTACACCCCGTAGTCACAGTCGGGCCTTTCTGCAAATGGGCAATCGACTTCATGACAATCAATCCCGTTTCGGTTAATGGTCACAAATACATCATCGTGGCAATCGATTACTTCACCAAGTGGGCCGAAGCCATGCCCACATTCGATTGCAAAGCTAAAACCCGCATCACATTTCTTCTTCAACCATGTCATTACACAGTTTGGTGTCCCCAAACAATTAGTCTCCGACCATGGGGCACACTTCGAAGACGCCGTATGGGCTGAATTATCAACCATGTTGAAATTCGAACACCAGTACTCTTCTTCCTACTACCCTCAAGGCAATGGCCAAGTTGAAGCAGTTAATAAAATCATCAAAACAATGCTTCAACGAATGGTAGGAAATCACAAAACCAACTGGCATCACATGTTATTCTCTGCCCTATGGGATTATTGCACATCCACAAAAACCGCAACCGGTTTCACCCCTTTCCGCCTAGTACATGGCGTTGAGTCAATGCTCCCTATAAAGTGCCAAATCCCATCTCTCTGCCTCACGGTGGAACTCCTTCCTAATACTTCACCTTTAGAAGAACGGTTCCTCCAACTCAAGTAAACCATAGAAGACCATCGAGCTGCCCTCGAAGCCATCAAAGTAGCAAAAACACGATCAAAGATCCAATATGACTCCCATGTCCACCCTCATAACTTCAGCGAAGGTGATATGGTTCTAGTCTATGACCAACCCAACGATAAATTGGGCAAAGGCAAGTTTGAATCAATGTGGTATGGCCCATACGTCGTCCACCGTTGCCTTGGAAAAGGGGCATAAACCCTTATTGACTCTGATGGACAATTCTTGGAGAACCCTCGCAATGGGCTCTACCTCAAGAAATTTTACGCTTAACATCACCAATGAGTCACTTCATTTTCTTTTTCTTGTTTTTCAACATTTTTTAGCAAAAATCAAAGGCAACACCATCAGCTACTAGTCAAAGGTCACCCAGAACCGGTTTGAGACACCTCTCACACCTCTGGGCTCAAATTTTCATTTCTAAGACCATCGTCTCATGTTTAAAAAGTCAATTTCAGGACCATCTCCCACAAGTCACCTCAATTCACGAGCCATGACATGACGATACGAGTGTCTATGGACCGGTACTCGTATCACACTGCCTGACCGCTACTCATGCAAGCTGTCAGGCCACCACCCATTAAGGATTGTACTATACTTTTATTTTTGTATTTATAATTGTCTTTTTCACTGCACCTTACGTGGACATCTGGACCATTATCCACAAAACCCTTTGTTTTTCTTCCATATATTTGACATAGAAATGTCCTCGGGCCACCACCCATTAAGAATTGTAATTTTAGCTTTTATTTTGTATTGTTAACACATAGATTGTCTTTTCTGTTTACCACACCTTACACGGACCTCTGGACCACTGTCCACAAAATGATTTCTTTTCTTGCATGTATTTGGCATATAAGTGGCCCTAGACTTGCACTCACATCGCATGTAGTCAATTTTGTCCACCGCAACACACACACATGCTCTCCTGACCTCGGTCCAAGAGCCACCTTGGTTTGCGTGCCTTTGTTGCACTATCTCACAGTTTTCTGTCGCAACATATCCCACGCATGTATTGGTATGTTTGAGAGCCTTCTGCTCTGTCCATACTGCGCAGATGACCTTTGGACCTCTGTCCATCGTCTCGACATGGGGGCACCGCTCATGCCACCGCAGTTAGTTGACCATGTTGGAGTTTCATTTAGGCTCTTTTTTTACTCCTTAAAACAATGAAAAGATCACTGAGCGCAGCTGCTTCCTTTCCCACTCGCTAAAGTATAGGAAAGGGCGTCTAAATCGTCTCGTTTACCTCCTTTTGCGGACCATGTAGACCATCAATCGAAAAGGACATCCTTGGCACACTCAATCCAAGACCATTCCCCTCTGCATACTTTTGTGCTTTCTCGGGCAGAGGGGCCGCACTTTATGAAAAAGATCACCACCAGTTGTCGTTAAGCTTTTTTCTAGCCGTCTCAACAAGAAAAAATTGCCAAGCAAACTTGGTTTCGTTCATGCTCGTAAAAGTATTTGAATGACTGTCCAGTCAGTATAGGTTTAACCTTTTTCGTCCTGATTGGACTACCAACAGTAAAGAAGTCTCTCATCCCCTCCAAGATGGGCGAGCTCTCCTATGTATACTTTTATCCTTTTTTGGGCATAGGAGACTACCAATGAAAAAGAGCCCCCACTAGAGTCTTCTTCGTGCTTTCAGACTCTCTAAAATTGAAAGCACCATCGAGCATTTACCTTCTCGGGCTCGCCAAAAATCCACAAGATCGTACCACAACGGTGTCCCTAGACACTACCCCACAGAAAATAGTTTGGTAGCATCCCCACATTGGGTCGCCTTTGTTTAGAGTACTCTGCAATGTGCCTTCCTTGGATCCCATCAGTATCAAAAGTGTCCTCTGCCTCCAAGTATTTCCCATCTGCAGTGACATTCCCGATATTACAGCTATGATCCCATTCCCATGAGTTAAGTTTCATTTGCTTCCTGGTCCACCCTTCCGTCATGCTCTGAACAAAGGAAGTTTGAGTCTCCCACTCCCCCCCTGCCCCTGTTCATTTATTCCTTCCCTCCCCTCCCCCCAATTCAGTGATTCAGTCTGCAGATTGCTTCACACCTTTCGGTTATCCCTCACGCTCCTGGTCAAGGAAACATCATTTCCTTAACTAGGGGCAGGTCTCCCTCTGTTGACGCCAACACACATATTCCAGAGGATAGACCCAGAGGTCCATGTATCTTGGTTTCATTAACATCATTGATGAGTTCCTTGGACCACTTGAGAGGAGTCCTTAGTGCCTCTTGGGATGGTTGTTTCTCATGTGCTCGACTTCAACTCCATCATCGCACCGTTGAGATTCGTACAGGGTTTGTTCCACACAGTACTTGGTCGAAGACCCCGGATGTCACCCGACTCTAGCACATTGGTGAGTCCACTCAAGGGAGCTAAAAAGGTTATGTCCCTTGTGATTTTCGGGTGGGGTTGCATTGCAGGTTTTGGAGGCGAAACCCTAACCTACTGTGTGCAGAGGAGTTCAACAATGCTCCATCTCCTCTTCTTTATTTTCTGTCATTAGCTATTAGATCCAGTTTACTATTGTAGCCATTTTCTTAGATTATCTTAGTTTCAATTCGAAGCTCTGTTTATTTGCATTTTCCATTCTGTTTTTTATTGTTTTCAAAGGGTAGGAACCTACCCTTGTGCTCTATAGGCACAAGGGATCCATTCCTGCCCCTATAGTGAGGAGAAATTCTCACTACAATTATGTTTCCAAGGAAACTCATTTAAAGACATAAATTCTATAATGGATTCATCTGATGGAAGGGGTTGTAAAATATAGTCTAGAGTTGGGTTGGGGGAATATAGCCAATATGGAAGATGGTAGGGATTTGATGCCACCACAAGGTGATCTTTAACATTGGGATCATTAGAGGTGGATTGAATGGTCTGGTAAATCTCTTTGGATGGAATTAAAAGTATCGAATCAACAATTGATTTCCCTTTTATTGAGTTGTCATGACTCGTCGAGATCATGTTCACAGATGTGACCTACGAAGGAGGAGGATATTTTTTTAATGGAAAGACTCGCATAAGAGAAGAGTCTTTAATAGGGCCTACTCCAATGATCTAATATTGTGGGGTATAGGATGATAAAAGTGGAACACTGTTCATAGAATTAGAATCTCTATATGGAGAACATTAAATCCAATTGGTCGATGATAACAATCTTCCCTTGGAATGGAAATTGGACTAGGTGAAAGACGGATGATGCAACCACCTACATCACATAGAACCAATTCCTACAAAGGAGGAGGTTGTAATCTAGGGGAGAATCGACAACCTCGATGTGGATGGATATTGATTTCCCCCATAATTCTATCGATAAGGATGACAATAATCCATATGGTTTAAACTCATGACCATAAAATTCATTCAACTTCGTAGGTGATCGGTTAATCTTGGGAGAACCAATGGCTCGCCAACAAGACAAAGACATGATGGAATTCAAGGAACCTTCACACAAGATGATACCATGGACTTTTTCCCAATCACTTTTGTGGACAATTGAAAAACAAGTTGATGGGGAAGCCTCGACTTAAAATCCTCTAATTTAAAAGTGATAACATTACTATTTTAAGGATCCATATCTCCAAGAACTGACAACATATTTTCCTCTATGTAGGACATGCTTGGAGTACCGAGAGAGTTGACATCGAACACGGTGCTTGAGCCAAATATTCCATAACATTATAATATTGGGAGGCACATGCGCTAGGATTAAATACTAATTTTAGAATGGTACTCTTGGGTGGCTGTAGGACTACGTCAGGAATAGGTTTTTCAATTTGAAGACAATTCATTAGAGGAGGAACGAAAGTATAAGTTTAATCAATCGAAATTTTATCATCTTTTTTTTCTGTAGAGGACGGTCGTATCTCTCTACTATAGTCATAATATGAATTGATTCACTAGACATCATCTTAAATTCATCAATGGGTGATGAGGAAGACCCATGCAAGGATTAATTGTCAATCAATTGTTGTTGGGTAGGGAACTGATCGGTCAAAAATTCTGAAGTAGAAGTGTTCTTCAAGACTAACTTCCTCACGACGAGGACATTCTTTAGTGAATTGATCACCTCCACATATAAGGAAAGGAAACTTAGTCTTTCTCTTCATTTTTTATTCGATATATGTATTTTGTGTTTTATTATCTTCCTGTTGATTTGAAGGTTTCTTGGATTTGTTTTTCCCTTTTTTCTTTATTCTCAAATATTATGAGGATTGAACCACATTCACTTCGGTGGAAACAATGTGAACAAAAGCAATATTAATATTGGTAGCAGTCGACATGATGGAAAAGCATATTGGTTTTTATTTTTTGTGGATTTAGCCACAGACAGTGTTTGGACAGAACCAAGTATGCCATCGGTATGTGGTTCCATCAAAGGTCTTGAAGGGTCCAAAGTAGGACGAGGAGAATTTAGAATCAAATCGTACAAAGTGTTGGACTGGGAATAAACGAAGTCTAGGTACTGAGCACAACTAATATCTTGCTCTTTGGTAAAAACACGTTCCATGGAAACATGTTTGGAAATAGGTGGAAGTAATGACTTAGTAAACCAATCAGCAAGTAATTTATCGGGGATGTGGGCCTTAATCAACCTACGTCACCATCTCCACTCATGTATATGATCATACATATGGGTGGAAATGATCTAGCACAGGGGTGTCAAAACATTTGTACCCATTTTGTATCTAATTGGTAACTGGAAATGGGTCAAGAAATACATTTCTAGAGTGTTGAAATCTCAAAAGGAATGTTGAGGAAATTCAATATACCATTTAGTAACAATTTCAGTGAGATTCCTCTGAAAAAGTCTCAAATGAATAGAATTATCCATGAGAAAGTTGGTTGAAGACCATAAATGATAAGTCATCACGTGGTTTACCATCGAATTTCAGTATGTCCAAAGGAAAATTTAAAGAAATAGGTGGCCACGAAGGGTCATGATGTATAGGATCATTTATCAAACATGACAAGTTTGGAAGATCAAGTGTAGCAAAAAATGACAATTGTTGGTTTGGTTGTGGATACTGGTAGTATTAATAAGGCATTTGTATACTAGTAGGACTATAGGCTGATTGATAAAAAGGTGATGGTGATCCTTCTCTAACGGGTTGGTTCAGTGGTGGAGGATTTCCATATGATACTCCAGGTGTTCCTACAGGTGGACCTCCAGGTCCTCCCAGTGTGCCCCCGAGTGGTCCTCTAAGTGATCCCCCAAGTGGTCCTCTAGATGTTCTTTTGGGTGGTACATATGGAGTTGTTCCTCCTAGATATGGTCCTCTCAATGGTACAAATGGTGGTCCCCTAGGTGCGTTTTCAAGTGGCTTCCCAGGTGTGGGAATATTTGTCCAATTTGGTTTCCCCCAATGGGGTATTCATATTTCCTGGGTATGGGATCCCAGGATAAATATCTCTAGAGGAAATCGGTTGATAAGTTTGGTTAAACATTGTAGGTTGATTCCCTGGAAAAGTATAAGCCCATGTGGGTTAATAGCATTAAGTTGTAACCATGATGGTTTTCATGTGACTAGAGAAGGGATAACCACATTTCCAATCATGGAATGTACACTAACTACCAATTTGCCTAAAGAGATATTCTTCCAAACATTTAAAATCGGTCTCCCATTTGTTGAAGCAACTTGGGATAGGGATTTCCCCCCAGTCATGGAATTTATAGGAGAATTTGGAACATATTTGGATGTACAGAAAAGAGGTGCTCTACAAATAATTAAGACGCCTCAATTCATAATATAATGACTTTAAATTCACTATGGATGTTGAGGATTCATGTGAGAATCTTATTCTTTGGTGTTATAATCATAAAAAAATCGTTATGACTCACTAGGACATCAAGTTTTCATGAATAAAATGCATACTGACAGTTATATCCATGCTAATTCACATCACCCACCTCATAAAATTAAAGTCATCAACATAATGGCCACAAGAACAGTAAGGATCCATGACAATGAACACCTTGGATAGTATAGACCTGGTTAGGGGTTATAGACAGTAAGGAATAATATATAACTCTTCGAAACAATCAAAGAAGTAATGGGTTACAAATAGTATAGACCCAATTTAATTGAGAGACAACTAGTTCCAAATCAAGGTAAACTCTAATCTGACTCACATCGTTTGACAAAGTTTCAGTTAATAGTCCAATCACCACATAATATTCTCTGAGATTGTTCATTGCGGGACCTAAACAAGTTCCACCTAAGCTTACCAAATCATGGGTAGGGGAATAAAGTACCCAAGCTGTTGATGCAAGATTCAAGGTATACTGACTAGCACCATCCACAAATCTTGAGTATTTAGTCATATGTTTATTCAAGAATGACACTATATAAGCAGTCTTAACTAGGATAAAACCTATATTCATAAAAGAATAAAAGTCCAAACTACACACAACACACTCTATTAACAATATTTATGAGGTATCTATGCGAGATTGACTAGGCATAGTACCCTTTAAAGTAAAGACCATTTTGGGGCTCACCCAAGGGTATCCCATCATAATCTATCAATTCATAGGCTCCTTTCTCTAAAACATGACTTACAATGTAGGGATCGTGCCACATGGACTCTAATTTTCTGCCTCCCAATTTATCATGCTTTTGATCATAAGTCAAGACCAAATCACCTTAGTTATAGAGGTGAGGTTGAACGGATCGTTGGTATTGAGATTTAATTCGTCACTTGTGCACCTCATTAGTTAAGGTTGCATCTCGATGAGTTTCATCCAATTTGTTCAAGTACAAGAAACGCTCTTCCTCCATAGTGTTATTGGCTAAGAGTTCCACAACAAACTTTAAAGAAGGGATCTCACACTCGATAGGAAGAGTAGCTTATAACCCGTACACCAATTGAAATGGTGTAAAATCGATGGATGTTTTCACGGTAGTCCTATAAGCCCATAATGCCCCTTACTAGCAGTAAGGGATGCATTCTCCCTTTTAAAAAATGTGTGTAACACAACAAAGCTTTGAGAATGGAAAATGCTTTGAACTCTCTTTCAAACACTAATAACTGCTATACTCATTTATGGATGTGAATTATGGGAACCAAGTAATTATAAAAAAACCATATGGAACTAGGTGAAGTGGGTGCAAAAGCACTTGAAAATACATTGTCTAAAATTTAAAAACACCACCACTTTCTTGTACATATAAAAATGACAAACATTAACAACAACATGGTTTTAGTTAAAATTGATGAAAATGATCTAAAAGAGAGATGAAAACATCATGAAATCAATAAGGTAGAAAATGGTTTGAAGAGTAACATTTAGAAAAAGTAAAGTCTCCATCAAATAAAAAGGGATTGATAAGTCATGTGCATGCTATACAGAAAGAAATTAGAGAAAACATGTCAAATGAAAATTATAGTTCTACATAGATAACAACCAAATATTTATGTTATATTTGAGTGTGTGGAAACATGGAGGCCATACAGGTTATATTTGAGTATGTGGAAACATGGAGGCCATAATTACATAGCAACATTTTATCTACATTACCTAAATTGAATTTTCATAAAGATCAAATTTACATATAAAAAATTGGAATTAGGGCTTATGAAAATCTAATAAGAGCTAAGATGAGATTGGGTGACAAAATGATGTATGGAAGTATTGGCTGAAAAAAGACTTAACCATGCAATTAAGTTTTGTTTCATGTTAAAAGAAAGCAATCACAATCAATGAAGAAAAGTAACTACATGATTTGTATTTTATCATTACATCACTAAAACCATAAATAACATAATTGTTTTTTTAATCTCTTATATATATATATAAGGGAACAGTATAATGCAATTAAAAGTAAGAAAGTTAATCACAATGAATTAATTAAACCATTTTTAATCTCTTCTATATAGATATAGATATATTGGAATCCTATAATACATACATTTAAAAGAAATATATATATATGAACCTTATAATGAATGCATTTAAAAGTAAAGGTAATCACAATGAATCAATTAAACTTACTAAATGTTTTGAATCTGATCATTAAACCACTCATTATCAATATCATAAATTTTCAATAAACTTTTAAATATATATATGTATGTGGAAACAGCATTAAAGGCATTTAAAGTGAACAAAGTAATCACAATGAATCAATTAAACCATGCAACTAGATGTTTTGAATCTGATCATTACACCACTCATTATCAATATCATAAATTTTCTTTAATCTCTTAAACATATATATGTGGGAACAGCACTAAAGGCATTTAAAGTGCCTTATTTCAGTGACCAAATTTGTTATGATAAAAAATAACAATTATTGATCTTGATTTGAGACTCGTGAAACTGCCACTGCCGCCCCATGTGATGAGTTATAAAGTCATATTAAATGTGCAATATAGTCTTCGAAAATCTACGGGTAGTATTCTCTGTACTCTCTTCTGTAATTTTTAGCTCCCTCGAGAAGTCTATTACGGCACTCTTGGTAGTTGGTAGAAGAAGGAACGTGTGGTCGTCGACACCGCCGCGTTTTCTGCGACGTTATTTTCTTTCTGTTCTTGAACTACAACATGCTTGGTGATCCAAATAACCAAACGGTCGGCCTGCCACAAAGGCTTTACGTCGCTGTTGCATGACCATTGATAGCTACAGGAGTCTCTGTTCCAACCCCACTAAAAAGGCTTGGACTTCTTCCGGGTTGAATGGCCCTGCAAAAAGCCTTGTGCTCTCGATCTACGGGCAAACTACCATGGGGAGGGGACCGCCCTTGCTTACGACAAGTACCGTTCTTGTTTTCAATCTGTGGAATTCCTTTATTCAGAGGCTTTATCAACGTCACTATCTCAGCTAAATGAATGCACTGTAGGGTGAAAATTAATTAGCTTGTTATACTGGTTTTAATGAGACTGTTGCTACTAAGTGGTTGGATTTCAAGCAGTTTGAGACCTTGCATTAATCTGTCTCTTAACAATACTATCAACAACTATATTAGTAAGATTAATATGTTTGAAATATGTTGATAGGCATATATTTGACATATTGATAATGTTTTTTTTTCTAAAGAATGTGGCAATTACATGTATCTAATACTTAACTTAATATAATAACCACTAAGTTCCACTCATAGTTAAGCTAATAGTTGTATCTAATAGTTAATTTAAAAGTTAATATAAAACTTTAGAGTAAACCTTATGCACATTAAATCGACTCTAAACTGCCAGATGGAGATCAACACTCACATTACCTAAGTGATTGTTCTTGGTGCATGGTTTGAGTGCAATCAAGGTCAACTCCTAATGCTAAGAGATGGAGTTCATATAATTTGAATTTAATAGTTATATCACTATTGGAATAATCTAATAGTTATCCAATATAATAGTGATTAGAGTTGAAGTTAAGTTAATAGTTGTAAAATCATTGGAGTTAAGCTAATATTTATCCAATATAACTTTGATTAGAGTTGAAGTTAAACTAATAATTGTAGAATCATTGGAGTTAAGCAGCAAACTAATAGTTGTAACTAATAGTTAATTTAAAAATTAATATATTTGCAAGTGCAATTCAAGTAAAAGTCATGATTGGGATAAGTTAAGCTAATAGTTGTATCATGAATGTATTTAAGCTAATAATTGAATAGTTGTATCTAATAATGGAATAGTTGAAGCTGAAGTTTGGTTTTTTTCAACTATCACAAATTGTACTTATCACATGTTAACTAAGCTATTTTTGTTTTTATTGGAATTGTTAATTATGAGTTAGACTAACCTCCATTAGAAAGAATCGAAAACCTAATTTTATACATATATATATATATATAGAAAACCTAAACATGTAATACTAATTGTATTAGATGCCCAACTATGAGAACTATTTTATTAGGAGTTGGACTCTTACATGACTTCACATTACTTACACTCCTAGATGTCAAATGCACTTGAACTAAGTCTTAAGTGGTTAGAGTTGAAGTTAAGCTAATAATTGTAGAATCATTGGAATAAACCTAATAATTGTATGTGATAGTTATCCAATATAATTGTGATTAGAGTTGAAGTTAAGCTAATAGTTCTAGAATAATTGGAGTTAAGCTAATAGTTGTATTAAGCTCGTAGTTGTATCTAATAATCTAATAGTTGAAGATTAATTTTAATTTTTACAACTATCACTAAGTTTACTTATCACATGTCAATTAAGTTATTTTAAATTTTTTTTGAAATTATTAATTTTGGACGATGCCCATAGATAGTACAGATGTCTCATTTCCGTTTAATATTAGAATTACGCCCATAGAATCAATCTCGAATGTACACTTGTCTCATTTTCATCCATAGATGAAAAAGATAGTAGTCCACCCCAAAATTCTAAGATATATACATCTATCCACATAAATATAATATAATTATTTCGGATTCAGCTATACAATTTATATAGTATTTATTAAACTTGCATAAATATAATATCATTATTTCGAATCCAACTATACAATTTATATAGTATTTATTAGGCTCTTGCAAGCTGGTTATTATTCACCTAAAACCAAAACCAGTTGGTTTGTTATTGTTGCTTAACTTTTAACAACTTCTATATTATACAACTTCTCCTTATGATGATATTATTATCAAATAAAAAGTCTGGAAATAATATGCATTATTATATAGCATTTAATTCTGCTGAGCTTGGTGCATTACGACTCTAATTTCCAATTACAATTCAGCTAATAACAATACACTAATAATAACATTAAATGCATTACTACTCTAATTTCCATTTACTATTCAGCTAATAAAAATACACTCACAATAACATTAAATGCTGCATAGTTGAGTGCATATTACTCTCCCTAAACTTCATAAAAACTGAGGCGACTTCAATTTAGATGTAATGCAGATATGCATATGCTACCGAATTTGACGTTGGGATATATGTATGCATCAGTAATGTATGAGCACTAATTAGTGGTAAACAATATTTAACATATTTAAGATGCAGTAGAGTAATAAATGCTGTTGTAATAGCACTCTGGGTTGTTGGATCTCGACATGTTTGAGATCCAACGACCCACAATGCTGTTTTAGCAACATTTATTACTCTACTACATATAAAATAAAACTTAAATAGATTGAACGTGAAAACGTTCCATCAATCAAACGGACATTGCAGCAGCAAAGTTAACAGGTTGACTTTGTCATTGCTTACTCCAATAATTTGAACACACATTAAGGAATACGGAGTTGTCTAACAATCAGTTGATTTTGATTTTTCTTATTTTTGATGGAATCGGGCGTTCCGAAAATGACAAGATTATGTTTTTTTATTACTTAAATTTTTTTTTAAATGGTGGAAAGGGATTCAGCTCCTCAAAAGTGTTGTTTAATAATTAAAATATTTTGATTTTTATGGAGTAGGCATTTGGATAATATTAAGATTATTGGGTAAGGTTTAAAAACTTTATATAGTTGTTATTAGACCTTAAACAAAACAAGGATGGCCGATGGCCTATAGCTTGTTAGAGTTTCTAAAACGATTTCGACACTTTAAGGAAATTGTTCATTCACCTATGTTGAAGACCATGATAAGAAAGCCTTCAAACTAGTAATCTTTACTAATATAGAATCACTTTCGAATATGACATCGAATTCTATAAAGCAACAAGGGATTTTTTAATCCTAATCTCTTTGAGTTTACAAAGATGAAATCTCAAACAATCTTTGGGAGATGGTATCAACCAAGTACTCATTAGGTCCATCCTTTAGTCTAGCAAACTTTAGCTAAAAATAGAGATATCCTAGTGTTAAACAAAGTTTTTGTGCTGACAGAGTGTTGTCTACGGAGAAGTTTTGAAACTACCCCCACAGGCAGGGGGTTATGGCCTAGTTGCTCAAAAAATGTGAACTCACAGAGACTCCTGAAGTTATTCCAAAGGTATGAAAAACATATAAAAATTTAGAAAGGGGAATGTGAGGAGGGTCCAACACCTATGCTCCCAATCTTTTGCTACTCCTCCACGGACTCAGGTTGTTGTCGAAATACTAGCTAGGTGTTCGCAGCCGATCCAGGTGAAGGCCTAGTGAAAGTATTTCCCATCAAATCCCGTGCCATTGCATCCAACCTCATGTCCACATGGAGCATCTCTTCACGTTAGAACCTGTGAGAGCCAATAGAGTGGCTTCCACATTGGATAGGTGGTTGACAAAGGAAAGTTCCTCTTCCTCCAGCTACAATTACCCCAAAATGCAATCCTCCATGGCAATTGACATTAGCGCCTCAACAATCCAATAAACCTCGAGCGTCTTCATGTCCCTAGTCTCCCTCATTCGGGACGACCCCTTGTTTTCCACCATCCCATCGAAATTAGCTTCAAGCTCCTCTGTCGAAGGTCATCTATGCTTTTCCTTCAATCTGCTTTCCAACCACAGAGTGCGAACCCGGACCGAGGCCGAGACCTCGTACTCGAAGAACCCTTGAATTTTCCTCATTTCACCTAGTGCACGAGGCATATGAGAGCAGTATTTTTAAGGATTCTAATAACTTATAGTTAAGTGTGGCATTTTAGGAATCTATTTTGGATTTAAAAAAACATATATATAGATAGGTAGACGAATATTAAATATGAAACATACAATATTCTACTAAAAATTGTAATTTTTGGAGAATATTACGATAAAAAAACATATTTTATGTAAAAATAGGCAATTTGGCAAAATTTTGCCCCTAAAAATTACCATGCATACGAGTGCGATGAGGCCCATTCATAGTCTTCCTTGGAGTCACCTTGATGCACACCATGGTGAACTCTCTAACCAGAAAATCCCAAAGGGGAAGGTGCTAAAAAATGCGAAGAACCGTCTTAGCTTTTGTCTGTCTGTATATGCCATAAACAAACTCAATTAAAAGTTGATGCCAACTCCTCCTATGCCGCGGGATACATGAAAATTTTGAGCAGTTACATGAACATATCATAATTCCCCACACATATGAAGGAACCACCTTATTTACGGGCCAATTTGACTCATTGCTTGAATGAATGCCCCTTGTACTAGCAGCCGAAGAGGTGATGAGAAGATTAAGTGGAGGCGGGTTTCCACCCTCCACATGTTTTATTGCATGGTGCAGCCCACTACATGTCTTCATTATTGGGCACATGAGGCATGAGGCAACGACGCCATCGTGCTGGCACCCACTGTGGGGAATATTATTATTTTGCATTACTTACAAACTTTTTTTTATTATAGAAATGGGTTCAACCCCTCAAAATTGTGACATTTAGATTATGCAATTTTAATATTTTATATTTGACATTCAAACAAATTCTATGAAATTTTGAGATTTAAAAAAAAATTAAAATTTAATAAATCAAAATTAGTCCCAATAAATATTAGTAACTATCATCCATATAATAAATTTGTATTTATATATTATTTATTTAATTTTAATTTTAGTATTTTAAATTAATTTTAAAATCTTCATATTTAAAAAATAAAGTAAGTTTTATGATGTATAATTTAACTTTTAAAAATGCCCATATATGATGATCGAGTTTCAGCTTTAAAATTTTGGATTTATTTAAGTTTTATAAAATAATTATTTAATTATAGATTTTATAAATTTATGTTTTATTTAAAAAGTTAATAATATTTTATAAATTTATATTTGATTAAGAATATATATATAATCGAGGATTAAGATCGAATTCTCATATTTAAGATGGTAAAATGTCTTTATAATGTTTAATTAAATATATTAAGGATAATAATTACATAAAATTATTTATACCAATTTTTAATAATTATATTATAATGGACTGAATTAATAAATAAATTTATTTATTTATTAAAAATATAATTTAGAGCATTTTGAAAATATTGAAATAGGGACAAAGTTTCATTGCCAAGTGTTGAGGCCTGGAAATTCGCAGGCAACAACAGAAAGGGATTCTCCCCAGTCAACGTTCCCAACTAGCCCGTGACTGTTTGGTGTAGGGAATCCGTCTGGTTTGCGGTCCGGATACCGTAGGTCAAGTAACAAAAACAAAAGGTTTTACCGGTTGCGTCTCGGTCCACCGTGTATATTTTTGTATTTTTTGACTTAAGTATGATATGCAAGTGCCTATTTAACATGCAAATTGACATAGAATATGAGGAGCGGTCACAATAGGTTCTTACCTCTCGTCTTAAACTCTCTCGCATCTAAATCACACACAGCAAGAAATTACAACTAACTACCTAACCTATCCCTAGGGAGCAAAGTTATCATTCATTAATGAGTAATGTAATTTGTACATGCATTATGAAAAATCACAGATAGCTGATACTTCTTCCAAAACGCATGAACATTAAAAGATATTTGAACAACCAGATAGCCAATTGTTTATGAACAACATTCATTACTCATAGTGGAAATCTTCATAAAATAAATCGGAGAACATTCATACAAGAAAATAGGTTCAAAGAGTTAGAACGGTCTCACAGTTAATGGACACAAAGCTGAAAACGAAATAGTTCCTCTTCAACAAATCCATAGCACAACATTTGAATATTCCACCAAGCTTTCTCCAGCAGGCAAACTGTAATTATCTATCGCAAAAGGAAATAGTTCTTCTTACAATATGTCTTCACAAATCTAACTGGGAAAAAGTCCCTAGTAACGTCTAACTTTCAAATATTTAAACAAAATCAGTAGACCGCTTGGGTTCCCCCCCCCAAACGTGTGACTCTTCGGTTCTTCGAGTGTTTCATATTCCTCCTTTTCATCTTTTTTGCGCAAGCTCATTATCAGCTGAGTAACTAACGGACTTTTTAGATATGTGTATTTTGTTGCTTTCGATTTTGTCTTTTCCTTCGCTTGTCTCCCTTGCGACCCTGCCGGTTTCGATTTGATTTTTTACAAAACTATCAAGCTACGCCTTCACACCATGGTCGCCCCAACAGTCCCTTGAGTTCTACCTGCAATCAATTATTGTGCGTCATTAGTTGGAATGGCATTTTAAAACATTAACTTAAACCACCTGAAATGGCTAATCCACAAGAAAACGGCCAGGCGCATCCCTTAATCTGAGAAGTTTAACAAACGGAAGAGTTTTGACTAAGCCTCGAGCGGGAAAGTTCTAAATCGGAAGTCGAAAGGATTTTACATCGGAAGCTGAATGACTTTCCCAGCCGCAACGGCGGAAGAGACATGGGCTAAAGACACGCGACGCGGGCGGGAAAAAACTTTAGTCGGAAGTCAGAAGGATATCGACATCGGACGCGAAAAGGATTTCCTAGCCGCAACGGCGGAAAAGGAAAGGTTAAGGATACGTGACCCGCGGGCGGGAAAACTCTCAATCGGAAGTCGGAAGGCTTTTACATCGGAAGCTGAACGGATTTCCTAGCCGCAACGGCGGAAGAAGAAAAGATACAGGCAAGCGATCAAAAGACCAATATGCATCGGCAGTCGGAGCGCTTTATGCTTCGGGTGCTAAGCCCCTTTGGGAGCCGCAACGGCGGAAAAGGAAATAACAAATCCTTCCGATGTAAACCAAAAGATCGGTCGATTTGAGAAAATGTGTCGGAGAAAACTTAGAAGCCAAGTCTGATTATTTTGCCGCAACGGAGGGATTCAAAACGACTAGACGTCCAGAAAAGCAAAAGAATTTCGCCGCCGCAACGGCAGAAGCCCGAGACTTACGGGGCCGGCAAAAACAACGAAGCGGGAGCAAAACCAAACAATGATCAGGAGAAATTGCGATTTTCCATCCGCAATGGCGGAAGGAGAAGTGATATAAGTTCCGATGCCAAAACACAAAAGCAACCGATGTGAAAACAAACAAATCGGAAAGGAAGTCGAAGTCAATACCGATTATCGATCCGTAACGGCGGGAGGGAAATAAAATACCTTCCGATTCAGCCATAGATTCTGCCGATTAAAACCAACGTAACGGAAAGAAAATTCGAAGTCAAGACTCGCTATTTTGCTGCAACGGCAAAAGCTTTAACCAAACAAATTTCCGATTCGAACAAGCTGAAAATGCATCCAAAGGCAGCGATAAAGTCTGATCAAACATTAGATTGCTTCAAGCATCAGAGGAGGAATCAAAACAATTGGTAGATCAATCCCAGCACTTAGAAATTCTTTCTGGAAAATCATTGAATTAACTCAAGGAAAAAGAACTAATCCAAACAAAAGGAGGGTCCCAAATTTTTTGGAATTTGGGAAAAATGTTGCAGCTGCAACAATTGGCGACTACCTGGTGAACCCCAGATTTCTTAATTAACTCTTTCCTAGTTCAAGACCATCTAGATGAAAGCTGAAATCTTCTAGATGTTTGTATCCCTAAGTAGGCCAAATCATGCATTTAGATCATTAAGAAGAAGTTCATTCTTTGGGGAATGGTAACATCAGAAATATTGCAAGTCTGAATAACTCTTTTGAGGCCTGATAAGTGAGATTTATTTTTCCTGTCCTTAGGTAGTTTCTAGCTTTGACACCACAGGATTGTAACAGATAGTAAACAACACTATCATTTTTTTCCTCATTCCCATGCCAACTGCACTTTTGTGCTAATTGAACTTTTAGTTCTTTTGAGTCCTCCATCTGCCTTTCTTTCTGAATTTTATTCAGGCTCCTCTATCCATAGTGTCCTTTTGTGTGAGAGAAGAATTGGTTTTTCATCTCACGGACGGAGAGGAACTTTGGCAATTTTGAGATTCATGCTTTTTAAGCTTTGCTTTGATATGTATTGTTTCTTTTTAAGGAGTTTTGACTCTTGATAGATTTTAACTTTTCTGAAATCATGGCATGGGATCATTTATATATGATATACCGTTTACCCTGCTTCCTTTCCGTGGGTCTTTTGCTGTCACCCCCTTGGACCTTTAAGATGTGAAATGGATGGAGCCTCAAAATAGTATTCCAGACCATTTCTACTTCTGAGTTATTTACAGGGGTTAAGTAGGACTTTAATGAATGCATGGCCAGTTAGGAACACTGCTACTAGAAGACATTCTATACTTTAAAAGCACAGTCTTTTGCTCAAGATTTCAGTTAGTTAAGAACCCTGATGTTTCCATTGCAACCAAAAGTTTGCCTCTTTATTCAAAACCAAAAGGACTACTAACAAAGCAGTAAAAATAAAGAAAACAACATCAAAGCAATACACAAAGAAAAGGCATCAAGCATTGAAGAAAACAACATCGATTTATTTATGTACAAAGCAAAAGAAAAGAAAAATTTTTCCCACTCCTGAAAATCTTTAATCCTGGGAAGTTAAGGGGTGGGATGGATTATAGACATGAGCTATCTAACCATGGTCTAGTTGTGCTGTTTTTGAAATTGAGCACATGTCTACTATCCTACAGTCATCCTTTTCAGCCTGAGGAAGTTGAAGGAGCTCAGGCTGAGTGTCAATCATAGAAATGGTCTTTCTTGAGGTCTAATGTCTTAGCTTAAGTTCAGTTAGATAATTTCCTAGGACAGAATCAGCAGATTCATTACCCTCTTCCAGTCCAGTGACATTGTGCTTCATGTAGGGCTCTCTTAAAATCTTAATCAGGTTTGGGCTACCCTTCTGAGGCAACCACAAGTGTGACCAGTCTGAAGCAAAGTACCCATCTAGTCGAGCTAACCAATATCGATTCAAAATCAATCCATAGCCATCAGGTATGTCTGCTACTACAATGTTAAGGTACTGACATATATTTTTATTTGCAGACAATCGAATCAAAACATTCTTCATCTCCCCCACTACTTTGACACTAGTCTTGTCTAGTTGAGTGACGTCCCAATCAGTAGGTTTTGGCTTCCCATTAATTTTTTTGCAGATTGCAAGAGGCATAACATTCACCGATGATCCAGAGTCCACCAGCCAATTATGTATCTTATGGTTCAAAATTTCCAGAGTTAAAAGGAAAGGTGGGGTGTTATTTTTCCTTTCCCCAGTTGATTCGACTTTTTCTTCCATGGGTTGGTTTTCGGTGGGTATCTCCTCTTTAACTTCCTTAACTTTTTCAGTGCTTCCTTCCTCAACATCTTCCACAGGTTTGACAGTCTCATTGCTCGGCTCTGCCTCCTGGTTGAGGGTAGAGGCTTTAGGTGTTTTGTCTTCAACATTCACTTCTACCTGTCTCTTGACATTCTCCTGCAGTTTTTTAATCTTCAAAATTATTGCATTGTCCTTAATTGTTAGGTTCTTCTCTTTTGTTGCTTTAGGTGTGTATTGAGATTTGAGAGTGCTCTCTTCAGTGTCAAAAAGTGAGACACCATCCCATGAAAACATGGTATCCTCACCTTGTTTCTCTATGGTCTGTTTTTTTCCTCCTTTTTCATCACTGTCTTCAGTCAATTTAGAGTTCAGCAACTTATTCATCACCAATGACATTAAATTCAACCATTGAGGGCACTTCTTTTCAGAGTGAGGTTGCTGGTGAAAAGTACAGAAATTATCCCCCCCTATTTCTGTTATGTTCATTGATGCTAAATTTGGTGGAGGGACTTGCCATTGGTTGTTATCCTCCCTTTTTTGGTAGTGAGGTTTATAAGTTTTCTGAACTTCCTTTTCTCTCTCCAGATCTATTATTCGGTTAAATAGCTTCTGAAGCATTGTCATCATTCCCTGATAATTATGTGATTGTTCATCTATAGGTTTAGACAACAATAAAGCTCTTCTATTTGTAGTTTTCTCTCCAGGTAAATCAGGATAATCTTCTACACTTTCCCTTTCAGCCTCTACCCTTTTTGCCTCTTCATAAGTCTCTACCAATGTAGGTTTGGCTTTCATCTTGGCAAACATGTCTAGCTCAGGTCCTAGGGATGAGGTATAATATTCGATTAAGACCTTGTCTGAGGATCTGTCAGCTTCAGAAAAGTTCTTTAGGTATATTGAAAATATTTGAGTGAAACTATGTACCTTCTCGTTCTTCTCTTTTCTTAACAAACCAAGACCCTTCATCAATGAGGAATGTGTTTTTCGGGCTGTGTATTTACTTCTGAAAACCCTTTCGAAGGTGTCCCAATCAAGAATAGAGTTTGCAGGCAAGCTGAAATACCAGGATGCTGCTGCTTCTTTCAGGGTGTGTGGGAACAGTCTACAGACCACATCTTCATACTCCCCAGCCCTTAGACCTTCTAATGCTAGATAAAAGCTTTGCAGGTGGTCATCTACAGTAGTCCTTTCCTCGGGGTCAAACTTAGGCAACAACTTGTCAAAGGCTTGAGGTAGGTCATGCAAAGGAGGTGCGAGGTTCAAAGGTGATCTAGCTCTCCATGCCGGCAGAGGGTTGGGCTGATTTACATTTATGCCAGCCATAGGAACAGGTATAAGAACAAGAGTCTGAGCAAAAAGCAATGTAGGATGAAATCAGGTTTACATGCTTCAATGGTAGAGCAAACTGGTAAGTCCACCTTGATCAGGTTGAAAGCTCCCAAATATCTGCTGGTAGGGTAATCTTGGGAAATTAAGTTTCCACGACCAGCCATGCACTGGTGGCCCTCCTTCTAGCACCAGAACTGTTGAGGCCTGGAAATTCGCAGGCAACAACAGAAAGGGATTCTCCCCAGTCAACGTTCCCAACTAGCCCGTGACTGTTTGGTGTAGGGAATCCATTCGGTTTGAGGTCCGACTACCGTAGGTCAAGTAACAAAAACAAAAGGTTTTACCAGTTGCGGCCCGGTCCACCGTGTATATTTTTGTATTTTTTGACTTAAGTATGATATGCAAGTGCCTATTTAACATGCAGATTGACGTAGAATACGAGGAGCGGTCACAATGTGATGCGCAAGTTCTTACCTCTCGTCTTAAACTCTCTCGCATCTAAATCACACACAGCAAGAAATTACAACTAACTACCTAATCTATCCCTAGGGAGCAAAGTTGTCATTCATTAATGAGTAATGTAATTTGTACATGCATTATGAAAAATCACATATAGCTGATACTTCTTCCAAAACGCATGAACATTAAAAGATATTTGAAGAACCAGATAGCCAATTGTTTATGAACAACATTCATTACTCATAGTGGAAATCTTCATAAAATAAACTGGAGAACATTCATACAAGAACATAGGTTCAAAGAGTTAGAACGGTCTCACAGTTAATGGACACAAAGCTGAAAATGAAATAGTTCCTCTTCAACAAATCCATAGCACAACATTTGAATATTCCACCAAGCTTTCTGCAACAGGCAAACTGTAATTATCTATCGCAAAAGGAAATAGTTCTTCTTACAATATGTCTTCACAAATGTAACTGGGAAAAAGTCCCTAGTAATGTCTAACTTTCAAATATTTAAACAAAATCAGTAGACCACTTGGGTTCCCCCCCCAAATGTGTGACTCTTTGGTTCTTCGAGTGTTTCATATTCCTCCTTTTCATCTTTTCTGTGCAAGCTCATTATCAGCTAAGTAACTGATGGACTTTTCAGATCTGTGTATTTTGTTGCTTTCGATTTTGTCTTTTCCTTCGCTTGTCTCCCTTGTGACCCTGCCGGTTTCGATTTGATTTTTTACAAAACTGTCAAGCTATGCCTTCACACCGTGGTCGCCCCAACAGTCCCTTGAGTTATACCTGCAATCAATTACTGTGCGTCATTAGTTGGAATGGCATTTTAAAACATTAACTTAAACCACCTGAAATGGCTAATCCACAAGAAAACGACCAGGCGCATCCCTTAATCTGAGAAGTTTAACAAACGGAAGAGTTTTGACTAAGCCTCAAGCGGGAAAGTTCTAAATTGGAAGTCAAAAGGCTTTTACATCGGAAGCTGAATGACTTTCCCAGCCGCAACGGCGGAAGAGACACGGGCTAAAGACACACGACGTGGGCGGGAAAAAAATTTAGTCAGAAGTCAGAAGGATATCGACATCAGACGCGAAAAGGATTTCCTAGCCGCAACGGCGAAAAAGGAAAAGTTAAGGATACGCGACCCGCGGGCGGGAAAACTCTCAATCGGAAGTCGGAAGGATTTTACATCGGAAGCTGAACGAATTTCCTAGCCGCAACGGCGAAAGAAGAAAAGATACAGGCAAGCGATCAAAAGACCAATACGCATCGGCAGTCGGAGCGCTTTATGCTTCGGGTGCTAAGCCGCTTTGGGAGCCGCAACAGCGGAAAAGGAAATAACAAATCCTTCCGATGTAAACCAAAAGATCGGCCGATTTGAGAAAATGTGTCGGAGAAAACTTAGAAGCCAAGTCTGATTATTTTGCCGCAACGGCGGGATTCAAAACGACTAGACGTCCGGAAAAGGAAAAGCATTTCGTCGCCACAACGGCAGAAGCCCGAGACTTACAGGGCCAGTAAAAACAACGAAGTGGGAGAAAAAACAAACAATGATTTGGAGAAATTGCGATTTTCCATCCGTAACGGCGGAAGGAGAAGTGATATAAGTTCCGATGCCGAAACACAAAAGCAGCCGATGTGAAAACAAACAAATCGGAAAGGAAGTCGAAGTCAATACCGATTATCCATCCGTAATGGCGGGAGGGAAAGAAAATACCTTCTGATTCAGCCATAGATTCTGCCTATTAAAACCAACGTAACAGAAAGAAAATTCGAAGTCAAGACTCGCTATTTTGCCACAACGGCGAAAGCTTTAACCAAACAAATTTTTGATTAGCTGAAAATGCATCCAAAGGCAGCGATAAAGTCTGATCAAACATTAGATTGCTTCAAGCATCAGAGGAGGAATCAAAACAATTGGTATATCAATCCCAGCAGAAATTCTTTCTGGAAAATCATTGAATTAACTCAAGGAAAAAGAACTAATCCAAACAAAAGGAGGGTCCCAATTTTTTTGGAATTTGGGAAAAATGTTGCAGCTACAACACCAAGTTTTTATCAATGATGATGATGATGCTAATAGTTATTAACATATACTGAGATCAACTATCAGACCTATAAAATGAAAGGAGACACTTCGCTTTCTTTATAATTTCATTTCTATGCTCAAAAAGATTTAAGAGAAGCATTCCTAAATAAAGAGTTAAAAGGTTAGGAATGACATTATTGTAGCAAATGTTTTCAAAATGCGCTCTAATGTGGGTGTATGCGTGACATTCTATCAGAAATTGATTTTTGTCTTCAATCGTCTTTGTGTCACAAAGATGACAGATTCTTTCATCCTATGACATTTTAGGAATTATCTATTGCCCTATTTCACTATGGAGCTCATGAGTTATTTTCTTCTTCACACAAGTTAAAATAGAGAAATATTTTTGACCTTCTAGATTATGGTTGATCACCTCTTTATAATATCTTAATTTTCTCTTATCTTCAAACTCTTTATTACAACACATATTTTCCTTAAATTTTGTTGGTGTTTCTTCCCTCTTCGACCCAAGTTTGTACCTTCTGTCACACACAAAAAAACCCAACATATCGGCTCGACAATGCAAGGATCAGTCAGCGGAACCTACGATGCAGACGCATACTCGCCCGAGATATCCCTTATGGGTAACTTCCAGAACCAAGTTTCCACAGTTGGGTAGCATTTCCTTCTCCTTTGGCACCTTACCAACTGACTCGACCAAAGTCGGTGCGTGTATTGCTTAATCGTACTGTGCATAGATAAGAAACTACTTAACTTATCCGTCATAACAATTATAACAGCAAAGTATGCTTATCCATCATTGGTGCGATTCATGCATAAGGAAACTTGTCATAAGAAAATACATTAACACTTAATCACAATATAAATTCCCGCGACTTAAGAACATTCATCATATAGATTCATATACATTCACATAAATTCACATACATTCATGCGACATAAACACATTCATCATCTACTCAATGACATCGTCTTTAACATGGAAACCCATCTGAGAAAATCCACAAAGGCACCTCTTCATTTGGCATGAGAAATATATGGCACCTTTGGTTTATGCATTTAGTTGCATACTTTGTTCTAGATATCCTTCTCTTATCTATACAAACTTCTCTTTCCTCTCATTCTCTCTAGTCTTCTGTCGCTCAATCGTCTCCTACTTGAATCTACTATTGATCCACACACATCCTAGATCAACTACTCTTTTCTATACTTCTACGCACTTGATTGCAGATTACTTAACTCTTCTTACTAACACACAAAACCTACTAACTGATTGAATAAGTAACTAATCAAGTAAAACAAGTACATAAGCAACCACGCAACCTAGGAAACAACAACTAACAAGCAACATGCAAAGAGCCTGTGTTCTCCATTCTTATAGACCCTTACATGTTGCTATCAACCGACTTCATTCAGTTACCCAACATTTTTCCATTCCTATTCTAGTGACATTTGTCAATAGTCACTAACAGCCCAAATTACAAAGATGCTTTTATTCCTTACAAAAAGAGTGTTTTCTGTCGATTCTAGCCGACCTCGTGCCCATGATCTTCCTTGAACTGTTGTTTTAGAAATTGCGTCCTTGCACGTTTCCTTTAACATGGTTCCTTTTGTCGTGGTTAATCTCTTCACATCCTTCCCTCCTACCACAGATTCTCTTTTGTTGTGACTTCTTCTCTTCTGTCGCGACTTCTTCTGCAACTGCTTATTGCCTTAACTCTTTCTTCCTTATTTGCTTCTAGTCTTCCCTTCTCTACTTCTATCGCAACTCCCACTACAACAAAATCCTATGATTAGCATCTCTTCTAGCTTCCTTTTTTTAACTGTATTTTTCATCATTTTTCGGACAAAGTGGATGCTTTTCCATGGGATGGCACTTTTAATGGTGTTTCTGCATCCCTTTTTTAAATTTGGTGCTATTTTGGATGATAATTAGCGTCCCAATTAGCATCCAAATTAGAGTCCCAAATAACGTCCTGATTATCATCCCAATTAGCGTCCCTTTTTATTAAAAGTTGGCACTATTTTGGACGCTAATTAGAATCTCAATTAACATCCCAATTAGCATCCCAATTAACATCCCAATTAGAATCTCAATTAACGTCCCAATTTGCATCCTGATTAGCATCCCATTTTAAAAGTTGGCACTATTTTGGATGCTAATTAGCATTCCAATTAATGTCCCAATTATTGTGCCAATTAGCATCCCAATTAGAACCCCAATCAACATCCCAATTAGAGTCCCAATTAGCATCCCAATTATCGTCCATTTTTAAAAGTTGGCACTATTTTGGACGCTAATTAGAATCCCAATTAACGTCCCAATTTACATCACAATTATCATCCCAATTAGAATCCCAATTAATGTCCCAATTAGCGTTCACAAAAGCATCCCATATAACGCCAATAATAGCCTCCCAAAAAATGTCCTGAATAACATAGCACCATATATTAATCCAAGGTTAGCAATAGGAATTACGCCATTAATTTCGGGTGGAAAAACATTCAATATAGCGCTAAGTATAGATCCAGGAATGGCGTAGTAGAAAACATCCAACATAGCGCCAGCTATAGATCTAGGTATAGCACCTGGAATAATGCCAGAAATTTCAAAAGGAACTGCAATAGGAACTGCACTAGGTTTAGAGCTAGGAATTGTGTTCAGAAAACGTCTGACATAACGTCATATATATCAGTGTCAATGTCATTGATCATGATTCATGTGATAGTAATTTTGGATCTTGATTTATCATAGTGTCACCTAAATTATCATAATCATGGAACTTTTGGATCATGATTAATTTTAATGAGGGGTAAATTACCTTAATGTCACCTAAATTGCTCTTATGGAATTTTAGTGTCCCCAACAATATTTGATAGACCCTAATGGCATATGATTGTCCCTAACAACATGAGGATGATGCGTTACGATAATTATGATGGAGCATATG
Organism: Pseudotsuga menziesii; assembly: GCA_001517045.1. NCBI lineage: Eukaryota > Viridiplantae > Streptophyta > Pinopsida > Pinales > Pinaceae > Pseudotsuga > Pseudotsuga menziesii. The sequence goes on from LPNX010054068.1 coordinate 190,422, forward strand.
GATATGATTTGTTAAGTATAAGAGTATATCATCCATTCTTGTGAGGTAGTATGGCTCCTTACTCATTATTATCAAAATTATATTAATGATGACTATGACGATGACAATGATGTTGATTTATTGTATGATGATGATGACAATGTGGATGTCAATGATGATTATGCATGCGGTATCACTTTTGGATCCTAATTGATTCTAATGGCACCTAAATGTCTGCAATGACATCTAAACAACCCTATTATCATCAAAATTATTGTAACGACATATAAATGACCTTAACAATTACATGACATGAATCCTAATGTCGATGAGTGATTAAGAACACTAATGGCATGTGCATGACCATAATCACAATGATAACAATCATTTTGTTGATGATTTACTTGATGTTGATGATGATGATGATAATGAGGATGATGATCGAGATGATGTTGATGTACAATATGGCATTTATGATGATGATGACGATGATTACAACGTTGATGTCCACGATGATGATGCATGTCATAATACTTATGTATACTACAGGAATTGAGATATTGGAGTTAATAACAAGTAATAGAGGTTGTGAGGTGTTGACCATAAGAATATTGTTAGCCATTGGGTTTTACATTGAGTGATATGGCCACTGGATTTAGTAGTTCCCCCCCGCCCCCCCTACACCCCTCTTGCATAAAGGTAGTACAATACCACCTATCATGGTGCTACCCAAATGTCACCCTACAATATTGTTTTGGACACCCACCCCATCCATACCCTCATTTTTACCAAGAAAATTCAAGGCACAATGTTATAGCTGATTTTACCACACCAGGTGAATCACACTTGTATGGCCTTCCCCTATCCTTCTGCAGACTCCTTAAACCCCTTGGACCATTTTTTGTCCTTTGATGTTTCCTATATCATCCCTAAAAACATGTGAAAATTGCTATGCACAACTTTTAAACCCCTTATCGCGTATATACGCGGGGTTGACCTCTAAAACCGCATAGATCAGGATGTGTACAAAAATCCAAATCCTTTTGGAGTTTTCCTTGACATGGATCTGACTCACTTGTCTCCTGGCCTTCCATATGCCTTGAGATCGCTCAGATTCGACCTTTCATTACCCCATTGAAAAGCTATATAAGGAACCCTTTGGATACATTGAAGTCATAAGAGAATTGAGAGCAAAGAAACTATAGTCCATTGTTGCTGGAACTTGTGCTTGAGTCTGTATCCCTTTGTCCCTTGGAGCACTTTGGTGTTCTTCCCAAGATTTCCTTTTTCTTGTGAGCTTGCTATCGAGAGATGGAGGATTGAGGTGGTGGAGGCCCAAGTGGGGGATTCAATTTCTTTGATTCATAGACGTGCTGACAGAGGTTGTATTCATTGTAATCTTTGATTTTATATAGTAGCTTCCTCAGCCACACTGACTCACAACTAGCCGAACAAGATGCGACATACTCTGCTTCGGTTGTACTCAGTGCCACGCAGGACTGCTTCCTCCTAAACCAAGAGATCACACATGATCCCATACTGAAGTAGCACCTCGAAGTGCTCTTCCTATCAATGGCACTGCCTACCCAATATGAATCCACATAAACCACCAGGTTAATATTTTGATTCTCCTCATACTTGAGCCCATAATCAATTGTACCCTTCAGGTACCTTATAATATGCTTTGCAGCAATCAGGTGAACATGTCTCGGATCCATTAGGAGCTAGCTCAATGTGTTCACAGCAAAGAAAATATCTAGTCTCATATTCATTAGTTACATCAATGACCCAATCATCTGATTATACATCGTAGCATCAACCGACTCTGATGAAGTATCACTCAATAGCTTCAGGTTTGATGCCATAGGTGTGGTCATGGACTTGCAATCCATCATCTCGAACCTATTCAGGATCTCTAATGTATACTTCCCTTGTCCTAGGGAGATTCTTCCACACCTCCATTCCTAGAAAGTAGTGCATCACACCCAAGCCTTTCATCTTGAACTCAACAGCAAGATTCCTCTTCGTGTCAGCAATCAACCCATCCTATCGTGTCACAAATAGGTGATCCATGTATAGTAGGAGTATCACTAGGTTCCCTTCCTCAACATTGTAGTAAATGTTGGAATCCACTTTACTCTTGGTAAATCCCAAGCCAGTCAGGAAGCTGTCAATTCTTTTGTACCATGTCTTGGGTGCCTGTTTCAAACCATACAGGTCCTTCTTCAATTTTCACACATGAGTCTCCCTGTCATGTGTCTCAAAACCAAGTGGCTGCTCCACATACACTTCCTCGTATACTACACCATTCAAGAACGTTGTCTTGACATCCATATGGTGTATCTTTCATTTCATCACTACAGCCAAAGAAAGTATTGATCTGATGGAAGTGTATCTAGCTACATGTGTAAAAGTTTCTTCATAATCTATCCCTTCTTTTTGGGAGAATCCACGTGCCATAGATATTTCTTTATATTTCTCTATTCTTCCATCTGCAACATGTTTGATCTTGTAGATCCATTTGGAAGTTACAAAAGACTTCCCTTCTGGTCTTGGGACCACATCCCAGACATTATTCTTCATGATCAACTGGTACTCCTCGATCATAGCATCCATCCATTCTTTAATTTCTGCTGCTTCTTCATAGTTGGAAGTTTATTTATCAATGATGTCACACAATAGGGCTACATAACCACAGTAGGACCTAGTTCTCTTCCTTTCTCTATGCATTTCTTCTGGATCCCCATATCTTTCTGCACCTTGGATAGCCTCTTGTACCCATGCAGGTTTCCTTTTGTAAGGATTCTTCTTCTGGGGTGGATCTATAGGTTCCTGGGGTTCTTCCATTTCTCGATCTTCTTCTGTAGTTGCATCATTCATAGTTGTATCTCGAATCTTGGGTGCTTCTGTTTCTTCAAGGTCTTCAACGGGTCTCTTTCTAGATTTGTTGTAAGTTGAGTCTTCGTCAAATGTTAGGTTCTTGCTAATGTTGATCTTCTTGAATCCTGGGAAATATATTCTGTAAGCCTTCAACCTTTTGATATATCCCATAAATATACCCGTCTTTCTTGAAGGATCTAACTTCGTCCTCTTTTATTTTGGAATATGTATGTACATTGGAAAGCCAAATATTATGATATGAATGACTTCTGGTTTCTTTCTGGAGAAGAATTATTGTGGTGTCTTGTTCTCAAGTACTCTATGCGGAGTATGGTTTTGTACATACACAGATGTCCTAGCAGCTTCTGCCCATATATGCATGGGAAGATCTTGATCATGAAGAATTCCCCTTGTTGCTTCCATAATCGTTCTATTCTTCCTTTCTGCAAATCCATTATGTTGCGGATTATATGGAGTGGTCAAATCCCTCTTAATCCCTGACTCTCTGCATAATTCCTTGAATTCATCTGATGTGAATTCTCCACCATTGTCTGATCGAGAGGTCTTGATTTTATTCTCTGCGTGGTTCTCGATCAAGGATTTGAATTCCTTGAACTTACTGAATACTTCATCCTTGATTTTCAAGAGATATATCCATGTCTTCCTAGAAAATTCATCAATGAAAGAAGCATAATATACATACCCACTCAATGAACTGGATGATATCGGACTGCATACATCGAAGTGGATGATTTCCAAGATTCCTTTTGCCTTGATCTTGCTACTTGGATATGTCTTCTTTGTATTCTTTCCTTTCGCACATATTTTACAAACACCTCCATGCTTTTCCTGTATTTCTGGAATACCTTCAACAAATTTGCTTGGAAGTGGTAGTGCACATGTGCAATCCTTCTATGTCATAGTTCATTTGGCTCTATTGAGTCATGGACCAAGGCTTGTTTTGGTTGGCCCTTTAGTTTGTATAAGCCTCCCTCTTGCTCTCCAATCACTACTGCATCATCTATAGTCTTTGCCTTTGGTCACATAAGGACTTAGCCATCTGCAAATGCAACCCTCGTGACTTTTGCATCCAATGCAGATATGGAGAGGAGAGAGTCTTCTTTAGTCCTAGTACAAACAAGACATCCTTCATCTTCATAGACTTTCCATATTCTAGCTTATATAAGGATTCACCACTACTGTTTATGGGATACTGGTAGTCATCCCCAAGTTTTTACTTTATAGGGTGACTCATGTTCAGATAGTTTCACAAAATATTCTTTGAATCCCATCATATGCTTGGAATCCCCACTATCTATGAGCCAATCATTACTTCCATGTGTGACAGTTCCCATGAGGGCAGAATTCAATACATACTCTTCATCACTTGAAGAATCTTCACTTTCTTCTTTGAATCTCTTTATGGGAGGTTCATCATCCTCTGCAGTGTGAGCATGATGTCTTCTTTTGTTGTCCTTCTTCTTGTGAGAGCCACCCTTATTTCTAGGAAAATATTTCGCAAAGTGTCCTCTTTTATCACATGTATAACATCTGTATTTAGATAGATCTCTACTAGATCTTCTAGGATTATCTTTCTTGTGATAATGCTTACCTTTGGGATGATGATAGTCCCTTCTGAATTTCTTGGTGTGTAATGTGAGAGCTTGATCTTCATTTCCCATATTTTCTTCTCAAGCTACTATCCAAGCTTCTTCTTATGAGCGTTCCTCCCACATCCTACTGAAAGTGATTATCTTTCTTCTAGCACAAATCCCTTGAACAAATGAGTCCCATGACCTAGGGATACCATTCAAGGTGGTCATCACAATTTTTTCATTCTCTACTTCTTCTTCTACTGCTTCAAGTTGTTCTTTGATTTGAGAGACCCTTGTAAAGTATGAGTGAATGGTCTCTGCATTATGGATCTTTACATTCTTCAACTGATTTCTCAAATTCATCTTCCGATTTATGTTCTTCCCTTCAAATATCTTGGTCAAGGAATCAAATATCTCTTTAGGTGTATTTAGGGAAGAAACCTATGGTATAAGGTGATCCTTGATTGAATCAGCAATAATCCTTTTGGTCTTGACCAAGTTCTTCTTGTGTAATGCCTTAGCCTCATCTCCCTTTGGAACTGGAACCTCTTCACTTATGTAGGTGTCCAATTCATTTTCTTTAAGAACTAGTGAGATCCTATACTTCCATGCTCAAAATTTTTCAGCTCCTTCAATATTTTCATCAAGATTGGTGTGATGAAACATATTAATTGAGAACCTCAAATGGAAATACAATTTATTAATATCTTACCAATTTGAGATGTCGTAACTGGATCTGAAGCTGATTTTCTGCAATGCTGGTTTTCTGGTTCCGAGGAAAATTAGGGTTTGACTTTCCCGGAGGTCTACCCTACCAAAAACTTCGATCTTGGTCTCTAAACTTTGATTTTGATGAGGAGAGAAGTCCTATGCTGGGCTCACTCAAAATTTCCTCTTCTGTGAAAAGCCCTAATTTACCATAGTAGTGATAGGTCAAAAACTAAAAATGCCCAGAATCAAATTCTGCTTCGAGAAAAAGATGCTCCCTTTAATGGAGAGTTAGCCTAGAATCCTTTTGCTGATGATCTGTTGAGAGAGACCCAAAAAGTAAGAAGCCCTAGATTTTGTAGCTGCACAGTGTCTTATTCTCAGGTTAGCTCTGATACCATGTTAGATTTTTATAATTTAATCAATGTGATCTAGGATCTTATTTGATAGAATAACATGCATAACAATAATCACAAGAGACAAGAGACACAAAGATTTTTCCTAAGGGAAACCATAAAGGAGAAAACCCCACAACTTTTTTAGAGATATAATGAGCACCAATCTTCGACAGTTGTTCTCTCACTCACTTGTGCGGGCTCCTCTTCTCTCACTCATGAGATACAGTTGAGTGAGTGTGTGTGTCAAATAGAGAGTTTCACTCTCTATTTATACTAATTTTCCACTTGACAATTACTTACCATGGCCAACCTCACTAGGAGAGTCTAATAACCCTAGTACCCCTCAACTATGGGGACTATTTCCCTGACTTACAAATGAGGGTTAACCTCTATGAATTTACATGACTTTATTATATTAATGATTCTCCCGATAGGAACATCGGGGTACAATGAAATACAATATAAGATATACAAGTGAATACATTATGGAGTTACATATACATCAACTGTATTAAAATTATTTTGAAATGATTGTAAATGAACTAGAGAGCCAAAATTCATTGTAACCTACAACTTGTCGAGAGATAAAGATTGACCATAGTTTTTTTATACTAGATTTTTTTCTCCTTTAGTTTTCTCTAGGTTAAATTATGTGTTCAATGTATTATATGTTGTGAGATTTCTTTATTAATCTAGTTGTTATGTTCCATTGTATTTTCAAATGAAATTCATTAGACTATAGTGTCATATACAATATGTTATTGCTTTCTCAACCTCGTTCCCTTGGACACAACAATTGGCCACTCCAAGTCATTTCATCAAAGTTGAAGGAAGATGAAAGGTGTATAAATAAGAGTTGATATCCACATTTATAATATCAAACAAAGTTTCTAATGAGTGTTGCTACTACTATGCATTGTGGTTTCAACCTATAATCAACCCATAGAGCTATCCATATTTTGATAGAACAAGACTTGTGTCTTCATTACATAACTAGCCTATTCAATTGTTAATTCATTACAACCTCCATTGTAAGCAGATAAATACTCATTGTAAGGAGATACATAAGACTGGCTCAAAGGTCCAATCAAAGTATGGGTTACCTTCTTGACTGGTTAAAAGGAAATTCCATCCTCTTCTTGAACTGATCATGAGGTATGTGACTTGCGAAGGGATTTTTTCTCAGATACATTATTATTATCTTAGGTTATTGCTGATTTTCAAGTGGTAAGCACTCAATATGCATTTTTATCTTATCAATATTTTGCAAAAGATGGCATATTCATTTCATAACAACACAACTAATAGAGATATGAGTTTATTTCATCATGTTTTATTTAAGATGCTCATCCACCATAGGCTGCCTCGGCTTGGGGATAATTGCAACTCCTTTATCTCCTATAATAACTTCAGGGTTAATCAAGAATGGCCTCAACGTAGGCCAAAAACCATATGTAAACGCAAAACTATCGTTCCTTTTAACCCTAATGAGGAATTGGAATTTTTTTATTTTTAATGGTGTTAATTGGAAATTTAAAAGGATCAATACCCCTCCAATAAGTCCAATCTAGTAAACAAAGTGGTTCCCTCTCTCTAAACACACAAAAACCTGAAAAATGATTTGCAGCAAACTGCCCAACAAACATACTAGGACAGGTTGAGTGGCTTTCTAGCTTAGTGCTTTAGAAATGAGTGATGACATGAAGCTATTTCTAATTTTAGATATGACATTTCTTCTTGCTTGGTAGTTGATTTTGTTTCAAATGAAATTTTTAGCAGCTCAGCAGTCAGCCCCATACAAAAATCCGTTGACAAATTGCAAAATAGTCCCATGTGAATAAGGTGGGTTGGGATAAGGTGGTGTGGGATTGGGGCCACATATGCTTGCTAGGTTTTCATGGTGGTTAAATATCCCATGCACTATCCATGAGTATTAGTAGTAAATTTTATGGCTCAATACCTTCAATTCCAACCTCTACCTATGGAATTAAAGACATAGTAACCCTTTCCTACCAAATGGTTGTGTATTCCTTCCAAGATAAGGGGCTTCCAATTCCTCTAAAACCATCTATTTATTTCCTTGGGGGAGGGCCAGAGGCCAATAAACTAACCAATAAGTCTTTGATCTACGATGTTCATTATTGTCTGGCAAGGAAGTTCTACAGGAAGATTGACCGAGGGTATGTTGTCTAATTTCCTGACAAATTTATGTTGATTCAGGTTGATCTTCCTCTTACTGTATGCTGCTACCAGGATCTTGAAAGCAGTGAGCTTAGGGGGAGGGGAAGGATCACCCCCTCCGGTGGCCATCAATGCTAAAAAAACGCGCAGACCTAAACTGAGGAGGCGTCGCGTGGGCTTAGGAGCAACGGACTCTGGAGAAAAAAAAATTATAATGAGATTGTTCATACATAAAATTTTAATAAACATATATTTTTATAAAAATAAAATAATAAGTATCATCATTTATGGGAAAAGTTGCTAATTTTTTAGCAATAGCCTAAATGTCAGAGATTTTCTATTTTTACGGTTTCTTTTTCTAGTTTGTTTTTAACATAATATAGTAGAAATTATAGAATAATTATTGAAAGAACATATAATAATGGCTAAACTTACATCATTTTGGTGTCCCTTTTGTATTTGAGGATTCCAAATCCATTTATGCATTCAAAAACATGATTTGGACACTTGAAAATTCAAATTTTGTAAAAAAAAACTAATTCTAATAAAAAAAATCACTAAAAAAATACAAAACTTCTAACAAATAGACTAATCCATTTTTTTTTATATCCATAAGACATAGAAAATTTCAAAAAAATATACAAACTACCATACTCAAGAACTGATATCACCTTTTACCAACACAACTTTAACTATCTATTCAACAATATCCATATATTCTATCTAAACTATATATTGATTTCTTATTAAAATGCAATTATTTGAGAGCTCAAAAAAATTGATATAAAATAGTGAAGTATTAATATGTAAATTTTTAAAGTTTTATTTGATTTCTTATTAAAATGCAATTATTTGAGAGCTCAAAAAAATTGATATAAAATAGTGAAGTATTAATATGTAAATTTTTAAAGTTTTATAAACATTGAATTATCCCATGTTTTATTAATGATTTTTTTTTAAATTATAAATGACACGTGATAATCAAATTAAATTCCCAATAATTTTATAAATGTTTTATTTCTAACAATCGTTTTTTTCAATGACACATCAGACATGACGTTATGGTGAAAAAATCCATATAGTAATCGATTTCTTTGATAATCTTCGAAATCTATTTTTTTAATTTTTTACCAGATGACGTTATGGTGAAAACATCCATATAGTAATCAATTTCTTTGCTAATCTTTGAAATCTATTTTGTTAAATTTTTACCTTTTTACCTTTTTTTCATTAGTTTTAAAAATAGAAGAAAATACAACTTTAAGAGGAATAGATAAAAGTGTATGTGGTCGGTCGGGATTAAACTCCCTAATGGGAGGGTAGTCCGTCTTCCATTCTTCATTCTTTAGCTTTCAATTATTACTGCCACAACAGATACAAAGGTCGAAACCTGCGACCAATGGATTCCATTGTGATCCCATTCCTCCATTTGCCAAGGAGCCACGAAAATATTGCAACTGTAAAATATTAATCGATAATTTAATAGGTACCCAATTGTTATGAGGAATTGGTAATATTGTGGCATCAGGGCCAAGGAAAATGAATGGTGTTATGGAAATTGTGGAAGAGGACGACTGGGAAGGTATAATTCTTGTTTATGGCATGTCGGACATGAATAATAATAAGGGTTACATTTTCTGTTGACACTAGGGGTTTATGACATGGCACTGGCTAAATGACCAGGACGAAAAACAACTTCCTGCAAACCATGGAGGCTCGAAGATATTGTGCTCTCCAAGGTCAAGGGATATTTGGCATGGCTCGCTAAGGTGTGCCTATCTATTTTTCATCCCCATCTGTTTTCCCTTATTTGGTGTATGCGATGTATGTTGTTGTTGTTATTCTCATATGCCACATCAAATTATATACTTGTTGTGCCCTATTTTAATACTCGATTGTCGTCCAATGGTTTGTGTGAATGTTTATAGATTTTCATAGGGTTTCATTTCCATTGCACCGATTGCAATGGCTATTGGCATGTTTTTCGGTTGCCCAATATTTGCCGATATATCTTCTTAATCCTAGAATTGCAAAACCTGGTTGATGCACGGATATTCTCTAAAACCCTGCATGCTAAAACAAACCCTATATCAAATATTAGTGTTTAAACCCAATCGATGGATGCAGGTTTGTGTTTTTTTGTGTTTAAACCGCAGCGATGGATGCAAGTTTGTATTTTTTTGTGTTTAAACCCAAGCGATGGATGCAAGTTTTTGTTTTTTAAGGTGGAAATTGCTTCTGTCTAGCTCCAAGAGGATTACAATTGGCCCGAATTCGGCAGGCCCATAAGTGACCTGTTTTTGTCAATACGATGACCCTTAAAAATCTGAATCAGTAATTACAACTATTTTTCATTTTTCTAATTGCATACTCTTATATCAAAATCACCTAGGACTTGCACTTGGAATTTGGAATTTAACCTGACAAGTAGACTAATATTCCGCTGCTGCATCCGTGAGGATATGAAATCGTTGCGTTCATTTGTGACCATGAGATTAGTTTCCTTGGCAAACATTGGTACTTTTACAAAACTGACTGAAAAAAAAAAATCATGAGGTAGTTTAGGTCAGTATGTAGAAAATAAACTAGCAATTTCCCCAAGAAGTTGTAATAAAATGCCGATAAGACTGTTGTTGAAGGTCACAGGTTCAAAACCGATGGAGGGTAGGGTTTCTCCTTGGCCCATTGTGACGAGGCTCTAAGGGTAGGTGATCCTTGGGATAGAGGCTCACCCCAGTTGGCTTTAGGATGTGTTTTCCCTTGCTAAGTCACAAGTTACTGGTATATGTGGCTTGCGGGCTGTTGGATATACTCTTGGGAGGTTGTTGTTCCCAAAGTTTAAAAAAAGGTTGTTGTTGGAGGGTAAAAAATGATGAAAAGGGGAACTAAAATCGAGTTGTTGTAGACTTGGTGATGTATTTTGAGGAAATTTAATGTTTAGAACTTCAATATTCTAAATATATAACAAATTGTAGCATTAAACAATATACTTAAAAAATGTAGAAAAATAAAAATATATTCTAAGTATGTTCACGAGAAATGCTAAGGGTGTGTGGACTAAGATAATATTTGAAACTTCATATTTCAAGTGAGAAGCATGTCTATAATATTTCAAGTGGAGTGTTTTTCGACACATGTCACTGGTAGTTAACCTTGCAACAAGTAGAAATCCTCTCTTTCAGCTCAACCAAACCCTTGTAATCTCTTAGTCTCACTACTATGTATTTTTAGTAGGCACTGATTTGTGGAACCACCTCCTATAAATTTATGGAAGAGCTAAGGTAAATCTGAATTCATGGCTAAGGACATTTCTAAACAGCTTTAGCTTAGCTTCGAGATCAGGATGTAGATATCTTCATGGGTATTGCTACCTTAGGTTATGGTAGTGTTGAGGCCTGGAAATTCGCAGGCAGCAACAGTGAGGGATTCTCCCCAATCAATGTTCCCAACTAGCCCGTTAACTGTTTGGTATAGGGAATCCGTCCGGTTTACGGTCCGGCTACCGTAGGTCAATGTAACAACAAGGGCTTACCGGTTGCGGCCCGGTCCACTGAAATTTGTATTTTGACTTAATGTATGCGATGCATATGCCTATCTTAAACATGCAGGGTGATAAAGACGCAAGGAACTACACAATGTGCTGTGCAGGTTCTTACCTCTCGTCTTAAGTTCACAGACACCTAAACCACATATGCAACCGTGGAGTAAAACAACTAACTATCTGAACACCTAACTATCTATCCCCGGGAAGCCAGAAGAGTGATTATTTGTGAGTAATGTATTATTTCCATGTATGATAAACAAAATTACAGATAGCTGATATTTATGCTTACTACACATGAACAAGAAAAATATTCTAACAATCAGATAGCCAATTGTTATATGAACCACATACATTACTCTGGGTGAAATTTCCACAAATTAAATCATAAATCATTCAACAAGACATAGGTCATAAAGTTAGAACGATCTCACGATTTACAGACACAAGCTGAAAAATAAAGTAGTTCGTCTTTCTGCCATCCATTGTATAACATTTGGAAACTTCCCAGCTCTTTCTCCAACAGGCAAACTAAGATCTTTTATTGCAAAAGGAAGTAGTTCTTCTTACAATATATCCTCTAGTCTTACTGGGAAAAAAGCCCCTCTTTCTCTTCTCTACGTTTCCTACTTTTATACAAAAAGCAAAAATTGGTTGGGCTGCCCAAAGTGACCTTTGGGCTTCCCAACCCTTTTGTCTTCCCAACATTTCATTTTTTCCAAAAAACCTTTTACAAACTATTAAATTACACCAAAGTTGACCGGTCCTTCGGAGAGGAGGGTCCCGCTTGGTTCTCCAAGAATTTCCTCCACGATGCTGCCTCAGCAGCGAGTCCCTCAAACGAGTTGGGCTCTAAAAACTGAATGTTTAGCTCGAACTTTTCAGTCTGGTTTCTAATGGCCTCTACCCTGGCTGTGTTCAATCGCACCTGTTCTTCTAAGAGCTGCACACTGACGGCTGTATGTCCTATTTCATTTTTCAAGATTTGGTCATCAATAGCTTTGATGCGTTGTACTCTGGCTTCTTCATCTTGCTGTCCTTTCTGCAACATATCTACAAATGCATCATGATCAGGGAACTCATATAGCCTCTGCTCGGCTTCTACCTGACATCAGTTGTAGGTAACCAGGGCTCTCCTGAAGAATTCTGTGCAGACTCCCTTGGTCTTCTTGACTGTTTTCTGGAAGTCTTCTGCAGTGTTGATAGCGAATTCTATCAGATCGTGGTCTCGTTTAAGGGTTTGTTTATCCTTGGATGGTAGTTCATCTAGGGCTTCCTCATCGTTCTCCGCCCTGGCTATCCTTGTAGTCAGTACTTCGAGGATGTCTTGAGACCTGTCAACAAAATAAGAAGCAGTTTCCAAGATTTCTTCCAGTCGGCCATCAATCTGGAGGACCTGGCATCTTTCTTCTTCTAGAGCAGTTTGCAGGTGTAGCACTTTAGCTTTCTGGGCCAGGATGTGTTCTTTAACCGGTTGTAGATCGACCTGCTGTTCCTTTGCTGCTTCCAGCTGCTCTTTCAGTTCTTTAACGTATGCGGTATTGGACTCATAGATAACATTCTGCTGCGCTTCTAGGTCTTCTATCTTCGCCCTCATCTGTTCCTTTTCATTCTTTAAGTCTTGAATTTCTTGCTGTGCACTTTCCAGAGCCTCATGTGTTGTTTCCTTGGCCTGTGCTTCTACCTGGATGGCGCAGATTTCACTCTTTGTGGCCTCCATTTCTCTCAGCACATATTCATATTTTCTCTTAAGTCTATTTCCTTCTTCCCTTTCTTTTCTTAGGGTGTCCTTAAGCTGAGAGGAGGTCTTCTTGGATGACTCTATTTCAATCATCATTCTGTCTATGTTATCCTTTGAAGCATGTATTGCTGCAGTCCCGGCCCTTATAGTAAACCTTGGATCTACATCTGTCCCTACCATCATGACCTTATCTGTTATCATTTTGCTGGCCATTCCTTCTGCCTCTACCTTTCTTTCTATTCTCCTCATTATCCTTTTAGTAGCCCTGTCATAATATACGGTGCTGAAATCAGGGACTTCTTCCCCTTTTTTCACTATGAAGGGTACTAGCTGAAGCATAGGGGTTATAGAAGTGCTGGTAGTAGGTACTTGAAAGATTTGCACTTCAGGGTTTTCCTCTCCCTGACTCTGCCCTGATGGTGTTTCAGAGGCTTGTTGCTATGTCAACTTTATCTTCTCAGCCTCCTGCTCTCGAAGCTCTTCATCTAGCTTCTTTTGTGCTTCTTCGGCTGCTTGCCTAGCAACTTCTTCTGTTTGTTCAGCTGCTTCTTGGGCAGCTTTCATTTTCTCTTCTTCTCTCTTCTGCAGCCACTCTGCAGCCTCATTTTAAATCCTCTGAGCCTCCTCTATTATCCTTTTGGTGACCTCTTCAGCCTTAGCTTGCTCAGCTTTATCCTGCTCCCTCCCTTTTCCGCCCTTGGTGGGATGCTTTGGTTTGAATCTTCTACTAAGTGCCGTCATGTTTGGTGCACTCCTGAAAATAGATTCATCTCGATCAAAATGGTGGGTGTACTCGTAAAACACCTTGTGCTTCTTGCAGTGCTCATCCACTCTTCCATGAGTGTCATTTCGTCTGAAAGTCATCTCGCCAAAGTGGAACTTCCCTAGTTCCTCTATAAATTCTGCAGCTTGCTTCACATTGGCGAAACTGCAGCTGCCTAGCTTAAATGGTAGAGGTGGATAGGCAATCTTCTTTTTCTGGAACAAGAAGTGACCAACTCTGTCAATAAACACTTGTCTAACTGCCTCTTTGTGGACTATATAATCCGTTGCATACTTGGGAAGCAGATAAGGTGTTTTTTATCCACCAAACATTCTAAGATACATCTCGTTTTCTGTCAAGAAATAATCACCATACTCCTCTATTACCTGCATAGCCTCTTCAGACATGCAGTTACTTTCCTTTCAGAAGATAAGCGTGTGCAGAGGCATAATAAAATTCTCACAGATCTCTCGGTAGTAACTGTGGTACTGATGAGCCCCCAGTAGTTTGTAGGTTGCATATACGGGAATTCTTTCCCTATCCCGAACACATTTGAGCCCCGAGAAAGGCTGGTGGCATAGTATGCAGTCTATCAGAATGGAACTCATGTAGAACTCAGATTTTTTCCAGGCTTCTCCTCCTCCCAGGGCTGTAGCTACACAAGATGAGAGACTACTTGATACTAGGCTGGCCTAGTTGAAGATTGTTCCTTCTGTGGCCACATGAAACATAAGAGGTATCCACTCCAATTTGAAGAGTCTACCATTGGCTCTTCCAAAGATCCGGTTTAGCATCAAGGCTATAAACCTGTAAGGAGCTCTTAAGCTCGTTGTGTCATAGTCTTCAGTTGCTCTGTGTCTATAAAGCTTTCCTGGTAAGAGCATTCTTCTCAGGTTTCCACTAAATCCATCCTGAGGTTATCTAGCCAATCGTTTGACAGGAAGACTTGGGGCTCTGGCAGGTGGTAAGCCAATGCCACATATCCAGGGCTAAATGCAGCATAGCCCTGACCTTCAACATTTCCCATCAGCATTGTGTTGTTATTCGTGTGTGGTAGAATCCATCTCATCACATCAGAGCAAGGGAACAGCTCTGGTCTGGTAGCCACCTTCATGATGGCGGATTTCTCAATGTTGGCGTAAATAGGTTCTTCCTCAAGACCCGTGTCTGGGACTTCCCTACGGGAAATCAGTCTTTATATCTCGCCCCATTTGTACTCAGGCTCAATACCAGAGATACATTGGGTATCCTCATATATATACTCCTTCTGTGGGAAGACCTCTATTGCTGTTTGTTCTTCGACCGTAGGGGCCTTCCTTTTCTGCCTCTTGGACATTGTAAATTCTTCCTCCAATGTAAAAACATTATGACATTTAAGCCGTTTGAATTTGTGAACATTTTGCAGCAATATATCCTTTCTCAAGTGTATCATAATTGTGACCAGTCCATAAAATCAAATCATAAGTCTCTCATACTGAACAATCAAACTAGCATGCAGTACTGTGCAATGTGCCATTATCTTATGCATAGTATGGTAATGTTCAATGCAACAAATACATATATTGTTCAACCTTATAATGCCTTGAGACTATGGGTGCACTATCTTATGATCCGATCTATATGAGCAAGCCTATCAATCATACTTATGCCAGGATTAAACCTACACTATTATGTGACCTGCCACTTCCTCATGATAGCGATACATTGAAGCAAAAACATTGTAAATTATATCCAGGTGCAGTATTCAATTATCAATCTATTGCCTAGAAAACACAGAGAAGGATTAAATCATCAAGCTCATGCCAATCAACACTTTAGCCATAAAGCCCAGCAGACACATCACAAAGGAGACGCATGCGACTGGCAGCGAAAAAAAATACATTAAGCTGATAGTACATCTCGCCCTCCCCGACGGGGCGTAACCACATTTCTGCACAGGGTATCCTCGTCAAAACACAACCCACGCTATCCTCAGCGTAACCGGCGATACATCCCCTCGACCCCACTAGGGTTTTAGATGACCAAAACCAAAAAGGGGGCTGCGAAGGATGGCACAATCAACGCAGGCCGCGGTTAGAACCGCGAAGGAGACACTGTCGACTGTAAAAATCCCCTTCAAAAACCTATTCCTCCCGGCCAAAAATAGGTCCAACCTTCTGCCTCGTCAAGGCTGCAGAAAAACGCGGAAGTGAAACGGCCAGGGTTTACAGGCTGGGAAAACACCACGGAAAATGATAGCCTACCAAACCCCCAAGGAAATGTCCCAAAACCTGACCCCCTCCTGTCTATCATGGCCACGCAGCGAGGTTTGGCGCAAACGGTGTAACGGCCGTCTGTGCCCAACCCTTCAACCCTTGTGAGTGCGAGGCAGCGACTGTAAAAGGTGAAAAGCAAACGACTTAAATGGTCAAAACGCTCCCCCCACCCAAGGTTAAGATAGAGCCCACAAGCTTGAGTCCTAGCTGGACAAGGGAAAACGCCGGGGATGCCTAAACCATGGGAGACAACCAATAACCGTTCAAACGCACTGGGAAAAGGAGGAAATAAACCTACCTGGCAATCCGGCGAATCGGCTGAGTTGATGACGGTTGGAATACTTCTTCCACCTGGAAGCTGGTACAATGACAGCTAGACCCTCTCTCCCTTCGAAGCAAGACAGCTCAACGCTAAGCTCACCATGACAGTGCTCGATAAAAAAACAATACAAAAACCCATACCGTCGCACCGTATATATAAAAAAAACACCACGCGTGCGAGAGCCTTTAAATCGGGCGGGAAATGAAACTACGTCGGGCGGCTAATACCTCAGGCCTTCCGCGACGGCGGATGGTCCACAATACTAACTCACCCGCATGGATAAAATAGAACGCGTGAACTACAATCGGGCGTCGGCGGGTACCTTGATCGGATGACCAAGAATCCGAACTCCTCCTGTTGGGGCGCATACTCCATAGGGCGTAACTCCGCGGTTAATTAGAAAATTTGTAAGCGGAGCTATGGGTCAAAATAGTCTTAGGGGTGTCAGGGTAAGTCAAAACCCTCCCTTTTTGTAATAAACCCATGGTTTAAATTCAGGGTTTAGGGTTTGTGGGTGCCCATGGTTTAAGACCAGGGTTTTGTGAAACTGCGCAGTATAAATAAGCGCTTATGTAAAATGGATAGGTGAGGCTTTTTGATGTAAAGAAGGATAAGGCGAAGTAAGTTTGGTTTTTGTAAGGAAAGGACAAGTCCCAGCTGTGTGCGTGGACGACCTCTGCAGCTGTGTGCGCAGAGGGATTTTGTAAGGAAGAAAGAAAGATTTGCAGCTGTGTGCGCGGCTGTTAAGAGTTGAAGGAATCTGCAGCTGAGTGCGCAGATAAACTGTGGTTTTGAGGAAAGAGGAGTAAAACGCAGTTTGTGGACGTAGCCCCTACACTGGGGGTGAACCACGTTATATTTGGTGTTGTGGTTTTGTTGTGTTGTTTCTGTTTCTGTCATTTTCATGCATTAAACTGAATATATATGATAATATAAGATCTCTGCTAATACTAAGCTTCGTTGTGGATTCCCTGTAGTGGGTTATGCAAGTTTGGTTTGTTTATTATGCTGTGAAGTTATATGTGAATGAATGATAAGTTAACAGGAAGTTGAATAATAATTCTTTAGAAAGGCTAAGGTACAGTAATACCCCTCTCTGCATGCAGAAACCTGATTCTGCGGCACCCCATTGCTGTTTCGGGTGAGACTGCAACCTGCGTTCAGGTTGTTGCCGAAAGGGCCAACACGGTGGGTCTTTTGTTGGTGCGACGTATAAAGCGTTAACCCGAGTCTGCCCATGTGCCCAACAAATTGGTTCCGTTGCCGGGACTTGAACCCGGGTCTCTCGGGTGAGAGCCGAGTATCCTAACCAACTAGACTCTGACCAAGTGTTGTTCGAAGTTGTTTGACTGATTTTGGTGGTGGCAGGTTTACAATAATAGCGATCTTCGCAGGGTCCATCATCAATCCCTGCTTGCATACCACATGACCCAGTAGGAAGTTGTCTACGGCGGAGAAAAATTATACTACGACAGAACGTGAAGGTCTTGCTATGGTATATGCATTACAAAAATTTTGGCATTATCTTCTAGGTTCTCATTTTAAGATGTTTACTGACCATTCTGCTCTGAAGTACTTAGTCAACAAACCTGTGCTAGGAGGAAGAATATGCAGATGGTTACTTCTATTTCAAGAATATGATTTTGAGATCATTGTTAAGCCTGGACGACTTAACCTAGGGCCTGACCACTTGTCGAGGCTCGACTCAGGCGAGGAACCTACCAATATAGACGAAGGCCTCCCCGATGCACAATTATTTGCTATACAGATAGTTGATGACTATTTCCAGGATATTGCTCAGTATTTGTCTGCAGGTATTACCCCCGCAGAAATGACCACACAACAGAAGAAGCAGCTGGTGATCCGAGCCGCGGACTTCACTTTAATAGCAGGACATCTGTATAAGATGGGACCAGATGAGATATTACGCAGGTGTGTCTTGGAACATGAAAAACCCCTAATATTGGCAGAATCACACTCTGGCGCAGCAGGCGGTCACTATGCAGGAAAAGCAACAGCACAGAAGATCTTGACAGCTGGCTTATGGTGGCCCACACTTCACAAAGATGCAAGAGAATACTGCCACAGCTGCGACATCTGTCAGAGGACAGGTAAACCATCTAGGAGGGATGAAATGCCCCTAGCTCCACAAATAACATTACAGGCCTTTGACAAATGGGCAATTGACTTTGTTGGTCCCATTAACCCACCTGCGAAAAAGTCAGGTGCTCGCTATATCATTACAGCAACTGATTATCTTACCCATTGGGCCGAGGCTCAA
>LPNX010054068.1:209484-254245 GCA_001517045.1 Pseudotsuga menziesii
AGGTCCAATTAAATAGGTAACATGCTTATTGCACTATGTAGTCTGTTCTGTCCACAGCATGCGAAGTAACAAGATGGTCGTAGGTCGCAGGGTCAGGTTGTGTCGAAGTCTCAGGGTGTGCCGCAACTGTGGCGGATGGGACATACCGCAATTCGGCGGCGCTAGCACGAGCGTTGCTCTCATTACTGATCATCATGAGATTTTGGGGAAAATCCGGTGCCCTGAGGAGCAGATTCCCGGAACGTCGTCAGATTTAGTATCATGTCTAAACCATGATACCACTCCCCGCATTAGGATTTTATAAGGGGCTATTTTGATTTGTAATTTCTATCTGAAGCACATCTGTGACATTTCAGCCTGAACTATGTCGAACGACAGTAATGTTCAGACGTTGGTACGGGACGTAAGGGACAAAGGTCTGCAACACCTTCTAACTATGCCATTTACACATTTCTGCTTGGCTAAGTACAAGGACAGGCAGGAGTTTGCTCTAAATTTGCACAGACGGCCAGGAGTCTGCTCTAACATAGAGCAGCCAAGGGCGTGAGGCCTCGCAGAATGACTCTGGGAAATCCCCCTGCGCCGACTGTTGGTGTCGCGGAACCATGCCAAGTAGGCTCCTCATGTGGTGGGACACGCAATTCCAGGGGACCCCAAAGTCGTGGATGGTCAAGTATCAGCCATCCGAGAGCCGGATGTTGATGCAGGTGGTCGCGATGCCTTTCATCAGTAAACCTGCTGCAAAGGACAGAAGTATGCAGCCGGAAGCAGCATGGAGAGCTTCATTAAGCAGTATAATATGTCTCCTCAGCGAAATTAGGCCATCAGAGAAGCTGCAGAGTGTCCCGGGACGGGCCACTAGTGAGTCTTAGGGGCCTGTTGGGGCGCATACTCCATAGGGGGTAACTCCGCGGTTAATTAGAAAATTTGTAAGCGGAGCTATGGGTCAAAATAGTCTTAGGGGTGTCAGGGTAAGTCAAAACCCTCCCTTTTTGTAATAAACCCATGGTTTAAATTCAGGGTTTAGGGTTTGTGGGTGCCCATGGTTTAAGACCAGGGTTTTGTGAAACTGCGCAGTATAAATAAGCGCTTATGTAAAATGGATAGGTGAGGCTTTTTGATGTAAAGAAGGATAAGGCGAAGTAAGGTTGGTTTTTGTAAGGAAAGGACAAGTCCCAGCTATGTGCATGGACGACCTCTGCAGCTGTGTGCGCAGAGGGCTTTTGTAAGGAAGAAAGAAAGATCTGCAGCTGTGTGCGCAGATGCCTGCTGCTGTGTGCGCGGCTGTTAAGAGCTGAAGGAATTTGCAGCTGAGTGCGCAGATAAACTGTGGTTTTGAGGAAAGAGGAATAAAACGCAGTTTGTGGACGTAGCCCCTACACTGGGGGTGAACCACGTTATATTTGGTGTTGTGGTTTTGTTGTGTTGTTTCTGTTTCTGTCATTTTCATGCATTAAACTGAATATATCTGATAATATAAGATCTCTGCTAATACTAAGCTTCGCTGTGGATTCCCTGTAGTGGGTTATGCAAGTTTGGTTTGTTTATTATGCTGTGAAGTTATATGTGAATGAATGATAAGTTAACAGGAAGTTGAATAATAATTCTTTAGAAAGGATAAGGTACAGTAATACCCCTCTCTGCATGCAGAAACCTGATTCTGCGGCACCCCATTGCTGTTTCGGGTGAGACTGCAACCTGCGCGCAGGTTGTTGCCGAAAGGGCCAACACGGTGGGTCTTTTGTTGGTGCGACGTATAAAGCGTTAACCCGGGTCTGCCCATGTGCCCAACACCTCCGCAACGGAAAATCCTCAGAACATGATGCCGCCCGCAATGAGGAAGGAAGTGATGTCCAAACGCCCCGATACGAAACCGGGAGAAAACGAAACGCACATCGGGGAGCAAAAGAAAGTCTAAGTCCAAAGTGATCCACAATGGCGGACGCCCGAAAAGGAGACTTGTCCGCAGCATCGGACGAGGGAGACTTCAAACCCGTCCGACGACGAATCAAAAACCCTCCGACACGTCAAAGAAACGAAACTTACGCGCAACGATCGGAGCAAAAGGGAAAACCCACACCTGGAAACGGTCTGCAACGTCGAAGGGTAGAATTAAAGGTTCGCCCGCAACGGTGAAGAGTCCAGTGACTTAACTCCCGATTTGACACGGCTTTGAAAGATATGCAAAACGACGATGAACTCAATTAAGGATGGGATTTGTTTAAGCATGAACTGAGAAAGAACCAATCGAATGACAGCAAACCAAAGTGCTGGAAGACACTTCAAAATCCATAGGCCAAAAATCAAGAAAAGAACCGACTAATTCAAAGTAAAGGAGGGTCCAAAATTTTTTTAGAATTTTGGGAAAATGTTGCAGCTGCAACAATTGGAGACTATCTGGTGAACCCCAGATATCTGAATTAACTCTCTCTCCCAGCTTAAGACTATCTGAATAAAATCAAAATCTTCTAGATGTCTATATTCCTAAACAAGCCAACTTACACATTAAAATTCATAGAAGAAGTCCATTTTTTGGGAAAAGGTAACATCAGCAGCGTTTCAGGTCTGAATAACTCTTTTGAGGCCAAATGGGTGAGGTTTATTTTACCTGCCCTTTGGTAGCTACAGCTTAGACACCACAGGATTGTGACAGAGAGTAACAGCATTATCCGTTTGTTCCTCATTCCCGTGCCAATTTGCACTTTTTGTGCCTTCTGAACATTAGTTCTTTGATATGAGTCTTCCTGCAGGCCTTTCTTACTAAATT
This sequence comes from Pseudotsuga menziesii, assembly GCA_001517045.1. Taxonomy (NCBI): domain Eukaryota; kingdom Viridiplantae; phylum Streptophyta; class Pinopsida; order Pinales; family Pinaceae; genus Pseudotsuga; species Pseudotsuga menziesii. The sequence goes on from LPNX010054068.1 coordinate 212,252, forward strand.
TTAATTCAGGATCCTCTATCCCATAGTGTCCTTTTGTGTGAATGATATACTTTGTAATTCAGTTCACGGATGGAGAGGATCTTGTGGCCATTTGGTACTTTATGCTTTGAGATTAATGCTTTTCAAGCTTTTCTTTGACATGTCTTGTTTCTTTCAGGAGATTTGACTCTTCATATATTTTAACTTTTATTAATTTAAGGCATTGGATCATTTGTATATGATAAACTGTTCCACTATGCTTCCTTTCCGTGGGTCTTTTGCTGTCACCCCCTTGGGTATTTAAGATGTGTAATAAATGGAGCCTTGAAATAGTACTTCAGACCCTTTTCACTTCTGAGTTATTTACAGGGATTAAGTAAGACTTCAAATAAATGCTCTGTCAGTTAGGAATATGGTTACTAGGAGACATTCTATACTTTTAAGCACAGTCTTTCACTCAAGATTTTAGTTAATAAAGAACCCTGATGTTCCCATTGCAACCAAAAGTTTGCCTCTTATTCAAAATCAACAGAGAACTAGTAAATCTATAAACAAATAGCAGCATAGCAAGAAATCAAAAGAAAGAAGACATCAAAGCATTAAAACAAGAAAACATCATAAGCAACAAAGCAATTTATTTATGTACAAATGAAAACAAAAAGAAAACAAAAATTTTGCCCATTCCTGAAAAATTATAAATCTAAAAACTGAGGAATGGGCTGGATTTAGACATGGATTGCCTAACCATGATCCAACTGTGATGTTATTGAAATGGAACCCATATCTAAGATCATGCAGTCATTTCTTTCAGCCTGAGGGAGTTGAAGGAGCTCAGGCTGGGCATCCATCATAGGACTGGCATTTCTTGAAGTATGATGTCTCAACTTACACTCAGTTAGATGGTTTCCCAATACAGACTCAGCAAATTCATTTTCTTCTCCTAGCTTAGTGACATTGTGCTTCATATATGGCTCTCTCAAAATCTTAATCATGTTTGGGCTACCCTTCTGAGGTAACCACAAGTGAGACCAGTCTGAAGCAAAGTACCCATTTAGTCGTGCTGTCCAATCTCGGTTCAGGATCATTCCATAATCATCAGGGATTTATGCTACTACGATGTCAACGTAATGACATGTACTTTTATTTGCAGCTAATCGGATCAGAACATCCTCCATTTCCCCTACTACTTTGACACTGGTTTCGTCAAGTTGAGTGACATCCCAAATAGTAGGTTTTAGCGGCCCATCAAGCCTTTTGCAAACTGCCAGGGGCATAACATTCATGGATGATCCAGAGTCTACCAAACAATTATGGACCTTATGATTTAAAATTTCAAGAGTCACAAGGAAAGGTGGAGTGCTGGTTTTCTTAGTCTTGATCAACTCAATCTTTTCTTCCACAGGTTGGTTTGTTGTGGGCAACTCTTCTTTCATTTTGCCAACTTTGCTTTCCTCATCATCTCCCACCGGTTTGGCAAATTCAATGAGTGTCTATGTTTCCTGTTTGCCATGAATATATTTAGGTATGTCATCTTTAGCTTTCTCATCAACCTGCACCTTTACTTTCTCTTGCAAATCTTGAACTTTTGAGATTATTGCATTGTCTTTAATGGCCAGGATTTCATCTCTTGTAGTTGTGGGAGTATATTGAGACTCGAGACTGTCTTCTTCCATATTAAACAGCGAAACTCCATTCCACAAGAACATAGTATCATCCTTTGGTTTTGCTATGGTCTGTTTCTCTTTTACCTCCATGCTACTTTCCCTAGTCAATTTTGGGTTCAACAACTTATTCATCACCAGTGTCATTGAATGTATCCATTGAGGACACTTCTTCTCAGAGTGGGGTTGTTGGTGAAAAGTACAGAAATTATCCCTTCCTATTTCCGTTATGTTTATTGATGCCACATTAGGAGGTGGGACTTGCCATTGGTTGTTATCTTCCTTTTTTGGATAGTGTGGCTTATTGATTTTCTGAATGTCCCTCTCCTTTTCTAGGTCTACAATTCTGTTGGACATTTTCTGAAGCACTCTCATCATCTCATGAAAATTATGCGTTTGATCTTTTCTAGATTTAAACAGCAGTGAGCTTCTTCTTACAATGGTCTTATCTTCAAATGAGTCAGGATATTCCTCTATACTCTCACTTTCAGCCTCTACTCTCTCAGCCTCTTGATAGGTTTCTGCCAGCGTGGGCTTGAGTTTCATCTTGGCAAACATGGCCAACTCAGGTCCTAGGGCTGAGGTATAATACTCAATTAGAACTTTGTCTGAAGGTCTATCAACAGTAGAAATTTTTTTTAAGTACAATGAAAATATCTGAGTGAAACTATGTACTTTTTCATTCCTCTCTTTCCTTAACAAACCAAGCCCTTTCATCAATGAGGCATGCGCCTTCTAAGTTGTATATTTACCTCTGAAAACCCTTTCAAGAGTGTCCCAATTAGGAATGGAATTAGCAGGCAGACTGAAATACCAAGATGCTGCTGCTCCTTTCAGAGTGTGAGGGAACAATCTGCAGACCACATCTTCATACTCCCCCGCCCTTAGCCCTTCTAATGCTAGATAAAAGCTTTGAAGATGATCATCTACAGCAATATTTTCCACAGGGTCAAACTTAGGTAGGAGCTTGTCAAAGGCTTGAGGTAGGTTATGCAAAGGAGGATTCAGGTTCAGAGGTGACCTAGCTCTCCATGTCGGTAAAGGATTGGGTTGATTACTAGCCATAAGAAAAGGTAAACGAAAAAGACACTGGACAAAATAGTCTGTCAAGGATAGGACTGGAAATTGCAAACTTGGGTTAGATTAAACTTTAAAACATCTGCTGGTAGGATAGTCTCGAGAAATCAAATTCCACGGCCAGCCTTTACTGGCGGCCCTCCTTCTAGCGCAAAAACTGTTGAGGCCTGGAAATTCGCAGGTGGCAACAGTGAGGGATTCTCCCCAATCAACGTTCCCAACTAGCCCGTTGACTGTTTGGTATAGGGAATCTGTCCGGTTTACGGTCCGGCTACCGTAGGTCAAAGTAACAACAAGTGCTTACCGGTTGTGGCCCGGTCCACTAGAATTTGTATTTTGACTTAATGTATGCGATGCATATGCCTATCTTAAACATGCAGGGTGATAAAGACGCAAGGAACTACACAATGTGTTGAACAGGTTCTTACCTCTCGTCTTAGGTCCACAGACATCTAAACCACATATGCAACCGTGGAGTAAAACAACTAACTATCTGAACACCTAACTATCTATCCCCGGGGAGCCAGAAGAGTGATTATTTGTGAGTAATGTATTATTTCCATGTATGATAAACAAAATTACAGATAGCTGATATTTATGCTTACTACACATGAACAAGAAAAATATTCTAACAATCAGATAGCCAATTGTTATATGAACCACATACATTAATCTCGGTGAAATTTCCACAAATTAAATCAGAAATCATTCAACAAGACATAGGTCATAAAGTTAGAACGATCTCACGATTTACGGACACAAGCTGAAAAATAAAGTAGTTTGTCTTTCTGCCATCCATTGTATAACATTTGGAAACTTCCCATCTCTTTCTCCAACAGGCAAACTAAGATCTTTTATTGCAAAAGGAAGTAGTTCTTCTTACAATATATCCTCCAGTCTTACTGGGAAAAAAGCCCCTCTTTCTCTTCTCTACGTTTCCTACTTTTATACAAAAAGCAAAAAATGGTTGGGCTGCCCAAAGTGACCTTTGGGCTTCCCAACCCTTTTGTCTTCCCAACGTTTCATTTTTTCCAAAAAACCTTTTACAAACTATTAAATTACAGCAAAGTTGACCGGTCCTTTGGAGAGGAGGGTCCCGCTTGGTTCTCCAAGAATTTCCTCCACGCTGCTGCCTTAGCAGTGAGTCCTTCAAATGAGTTGGGCTCTAAAAACTGAATGTTTAGCTCAAACTTTTCAGCCTGGTTTCTAATGGCCTCTACCCTGGCTGTGTTCAATCGCACCTGTTCTTCTAAGAGCTACACACTAACGGCTGTATGGCCTATTTCATTTTTCAGGATTTGGTCATCAATAGCTTTGATGCGTTGTACTCTGGCTTCTTCATCTTGCTGTCCTTTCTGCAACATTTCTACAAATGCATCATGATCAGGGAACTCATATAGCCTCTGCTCGGCTTCTACCTGACATCGGTTGTAGGTAACCAGGGCTCTCTTGAAGAATTCTGTGCAGACTCCCTTGGTCTTCTTGACTATTTTCTGGAAGTCTTCTGCAGTGTTGATAGCGAATTCTATCAGATCGTGGTCCCGTTTAAGGGCTTGTTTATCCTTGGATGGTAGTTCAGCTAGGGCTTCCTCATCATTCTCTGCCCTGGCTATCCTTGTAGTCAGTACTTCGAGGATGTCTTGATACCTGCCAATAAAATAAGAAGCAGTTTCCAAGATTTCTTCCAGTCGGCCATCAATCTGGAGGACCTGGCATCTTTCTTCTTCTAGAGCAGTTTGCAGGTGTAGCACTTTAGCTTTCTGGGCCAGGATGTGTTCTTTAACCGGCTGTAGATCGACCTGCTGTTTCTTTGCTGCTTCCAGCTACTCTTTCAGTTCTTTAACGTATGCGGTATTGGACTCATAGATAACATTCTGCTGCGCTTCTAGGTCTTCTATCTTTTCCCTCATCTATTCCTTTTCATTCTTTAAGTCTTGAATTTCCTGATGTGCACTTTCCAGAGCCTCATGTGTTGTTTCCTTGGCCTGTGCTTCTACCTGGATGGCGCAGATTTCACTCTTTGTGGCCTCCATTTCTCTCAGCACATGTTCATATTTTCTCTTAAGTCTATTGCCTTCTTCCCTTTCTTTTATCAGGGTGTCCTTAAGCTGAGAGGAGGTCTTCTTGGATGACTCTATTTCAATCATCATTCTGTCTATGTTATCCTCTGAAGCATGTATTGCTGCAGTCCCGGCCCTTATAGTAAACCTTGGATCTACATCTGTCCCTACCATCATGACCTTATCTGTTATCATTTTGCTGGCCATTCCTTCTGCCTCTACCTTTCTTTCTGTTCTCCTCATTATCCTTTTAGTAGCCCTGTCATAATATACGGTGCTGAAATCAGGGACTTCTTCCCCTTTTTTCTGTACGAAGGGTACTAGCTGAAGCATAGGGGTTATAGAAGTCCTGGTAGTAGGTACTTGAAGGATTTGCACTTCAGGGTTTTCCTCTCCCTGACTCTGCCCTAATGGTGTTTCAAAGGCTTGTTGCTGTGTCAACTTTATCTTCTCAGCCTCCTGCTCTCGAAGCTCTTCATCTAGCTTCTTTTGTGCTTCTTCGGCTGCTTGCCTAGCAACTTCTTCTGTTTGTTCAGCTGCTTCTTGGGTAGCTTTTACTTTCTATTCTTCTCCCTTCTGCAGCCACTCTGCAGCCTCATTTTCAAGCCTCTGAGCCTCCTCTCTTATCCTTTTGGTGACCTCTTCAGCCTTAGCTTGCTCAGCTTTATCCTGCTCACTCCCTTTTCCGCCCTTGGTGGGATGCTTTGATTTGAATCTTCTACTAAGTGCCGTCATGTTTGGTGCACTCCTGAAAATAGATTCATCTCGATCAAAATGGTGGGTGTACTCATAAAACACCTTGTGCTTCTTGCAGTGCTCAGCCACTCTGCCATGAGGGTCATTTCGTCTGAAAGTCATCTCACCAAAGTGGAACTTCCCTAGTTCCTCTATAAATTCTGCAGCTTGCTTCACATTGGCGAAACTGCAGCTGCCTAGCTTAAATGGTAGAGGTGGATAGGCAGTCTTCTTTTTCTAGAACAAGAAGTGACCAACTCCATCAATAAACACTTGTCTGACTGCCTCTTTGTGGACTATATAATCCGTTGCATACTTGGGCAGCAGATAAGGTGTTTTTGATCCACCAAACATTCTAAGATACATCCCATTTTCTGTCAAGAAATAATCACCATACTCCTCTATTACCTGCATAGCCTCTTCAGACATGCAGTTACTTTCCTTTCGGAAGATAAGCGTGTGCAGAGGCATAATAAAATGCTCACAGATATCTCGGTAGTAACTGTGGTATTGATAAGCCCCCAGTAGTTTGTAGGCTGCATATACGGGCATTCTCGCCCTATCCCAAACACATTTGAGCCCCGAGAAAGGCTGGTGGCATAGTATGCAGTCTATCAGAATGGAACTCATGTAGAACTCAGATTTTTTCTGGGCTTCTCCTCCTCCCAGGGCTACAGCTACACAAGATGAGAGACTACTTGATACTAGGCTGGCCCAGTTGAAGATTGTTCCTTCTGTGGCCACATGAAACATAAGAGGTATCCACTCGAATTTGAAGAGTCTACCATTGGCTCTTCCAAAGATCCGATTTAGCATCAAGGCTATAAACCTGTAAGGAGCTCTTAAGCTTGCTGTGTCATAGTCTTCAGTTGCTCTGTGTCTATAAAGCTTTCATGGTAAGAGCATTCTTCTCAGGGTTTCCACTAAATCTATCTTGAGGTTATCTAGCCAATCGTTTGACAGGAAGACTTGGGGCTCTGGCAGGTGGTAAGCCAATGCCACATATCCAGGGCTAAATGCAGCATAGCCCTGACCTTCAACATTTCCCGTCAGCACTGTGTTGTTATTCGTGTGTGGTAGAATCCATCTCATCACATCAGAGCAAGGGAATAGCTCTGGTCTGGTAGCCACCTTCATGATGGCAGATTTCTCAATGTTGGCGTAAATAGGTTCTTCCTCAAGACCCGTGTCTGGGACTTCCCTATGGGAAATCAGTCTGTATATCTCGCCCCATTTGTACTCAGGCTCAACACCAGAGATACATTGGGTATCCTCATATATATAATCCTTCTGTGGGACGACCTCTATTGCTGTTTGTTCTTCGACCGCAGGGGCCTTCCTTTTCTGCCTCTTGGACATTGTAAATTCTTCCTGCAATGTAAAAACATTGTGACATTTAAGCCGTTCGAATTTGTGAACATTGTGCAGCAATATATCCTTTCTCAAGTGTATCATAATTGTGACCAGTCCATAAAATCAAATCATAAGTCTCTCATACTGAACAATCAAACTAGCATGTAGTACTGTGCAATGTGCCATTATCTTATGTATAGTATGGTAATGTTCAATGCAACAAATACATATAATGTTCAACCTTATAATGCCTTGAGACTATGGGTGCACTATCTTATGATCCGATCTATATGAGCAAGCCTATCAATCATACTTATGCCAGGATTAAACCTACACTATTATGTGACCTGCCACTTCCTCATGATAGCGATACATTGAAGCAAAAACATTGTAAATTATATGCAGGTGCAGTATTCAATTATCATTCTATTGCCTAGCAAACACAGAGAAGGATTAAAAGCATCAAGCTCATGCCAATCAACACTTTAGCCATAAAGCCCAGCAGACACATCACAAAGGAGACGCATGCGACTGGCAGCGAAAAAAAATACATTAAGCTGATAGTACATCTCACCCTCCCCGGCGGGGTGTAACCACATTTCTGCACAGGGTATCCTCATCAAAACACGAGCCACGCTATCCTCATCGTAACCGGCGATACATCCCCTCGACCCCACTAGGGTTTTAGGCGACCAAAACCAAAAAGGGGGCTGTGAAGGATGGCGCAATCAACGCAGGCCGCGGTTAGAACCGCGAAGGCGACACTGTCGATTGTAAAAATCCCCTTCAAAAACCTATTCCTCCCGGCCAAAATAGGTCCGACCTTCTGCCTCGTCGAGGCTGCGGAAAAATGCAGAAGCGAAACGGCTAGGGTTTACAGGCTGGGAAAACACCACGGAAAATGATAGCCTACCAAACCCCCAAGGCAATGTCCCAAAACCTGACCCCCTCCTGTCTATCATGGTTGTGCAGCGAGGTTTGGCGCAGACGGCGTAACGGTCGTCTACGCCCAACCCTTCAACCCTTGTGCACGCGAGGCAGCGACTGAAAAAGGCGAAAAGAAAATGGCTTAAATGGTCAAAACGCTCCCCCCACCCAAGGTTAAGATAGAGCCCACAAGCTTGAGTCCTAGCTGGACGAGGGAAAACGCCGGGGATGCCTAAACCATGGGAGACAACCAATAACCGTTCAAACGCACTGGGAAAAGGACGAAATAAACCTACCTGGCAATCCGGCGAATCGGCTGAGTTGACGACGGTTGGAATAATTCTTCCACCTGGAAGCTGGTACAACGACAGCTAGACCCTCTCTCCCTTCAAAGCACGACAGCTCAACGCTAAGCTCACCACGACAGTGCTCGATAAAAAAACAATACAAAAACCCATACCGTCGCACCGTATATATAAAAAAAACACCACGCATGCGAGAGCCTTTAAATCGGGTGGGAAATGAAACTGCGTCGGGAGGCTAATACCTCAGGCCTTCCACGACGGCGGATGGTCCACAATACTAACTCACCCGCACAGCTAAAATAGAATGTGTGAACTACAATCGGGCGTCGGTGGGTACCTTGTTCGGATGACCAAGAATCCGAACTCCTCCGCAATGGCGAATCCTCAGAACATGATGCCGCCCGCAACGGGGAAGGAAGTGATGTCCAAACGCCCCAATACGAAACCGGGAGAAAACGAAATGCACATCGGGGCGCAAAAGAAAGTCTAAGTCCAAAGTGATCCACAACGGTGGACGCCCGAAAAGGAGACTTGTCCGCAGCATCGGACGAGGGAGACTTCAAACCCGTCCAACGACGAATCAAAAACCCTCCGACACGTCAAAGAAACGAAACTTACATGCAACGGTCGGAGCAAAAGGGAAAACCCACACCCAGAAACGGTCCGCAACGTCGGAGGGTAGAATTAAAGGTCCGCCCGCAACGGTGAAGAGTCCAGTGACTTAACTCCCGATTCAACATGGCTTTGAAAGATATGCAAAACGACGATGAACTCAATTAAGGATGGGATTTGTTTAAGCATGAACTGAGAAAGAACCAATCAAATGACAGCAAACCAAAGTGCTGGAAGACACTTCAAAATCCATAGGCCAAAAATCAAGAAAAGAACCGACTAATTCAAAGTAAAGGAGGGTCCAAATTTTTTTTAGAATTTTGGGAAAATGTTGCAGCTGCAACAGGTAGTTTTAGTCTTTTTGGTTTATAGTTAATGATTCATTTTTACAAAATCAAAGTAATCACTTTGATTACTTTTATTTCAAATAAAACACCACCATATCTAACACTCTAACAAAGGTTATTGCATTCAAGAACAAGGTAACAATTTAAGGTTTAATAAATTGTTAAAATAAAATTATGAATTAACTTTAGTAGAGAGACAATTAAAAAATATTAAGCATGACTAATGGGTAACCATAATGCATCATATACAATTTGGAAATTGAGCCTTAGTTGGCCTTCTTGAATTTGTATTTGTATACACAAGCAATGTATAGCAAGAAGTTCAAAAGGCTAACAAAATATAAAACCCAAAAGAAGTAGTCTAGATGGCCTTCATTGATATTGTCATGTATCCATCTAGGTTTTCCTCCTTTAGTAGTGATAGAAGTGACAATGGTAACAATTAAGGTTCTCAAATAGCTTCCTAATGTTGTTGTAAGAAGAGAAAGAACAATGCACAAGCTACACATTGCATTGAGTGACTAATCATAGGAAAACCCAAGTTTCCCTTGAAGGAAAAGTATTTATGAAGCACTAATTAAGAATTACTAGGGAATTTTCCAAAAATTCTCATAAAAAGGTGTGTGGTTGTATCATTGACCAAATCAAGAAGTATAAAAATATCCAAGTGCTTGATTTCAACCAAGGTAGTTGTTTTCATAGACATTATTGATATCACCATCCCATCACCCATCCATTGCATCTCAGTAAACCACATACTATAGAACCTATAAATAAGTTCTTACTGGATAAAGAATCAAAAATTAGTTGTTTTTCTACCCACCCAAATGGAAGGTTTCATTCGCAAGCTCTCCCTCCCCGGTTTTGGCATGCTAATGAAGATGAAGCAAAAGGAGAAGGTAGATGATGTTTGCGGTTGTATAGAGTTGGAGTCCTCATTAAGAGTGCAATAGAGGAGAGCGAGCACTGGTGGAGTGGAAAGATAGGAGAGGTAAATGAAGTGGAAATCTAGGTCAAAATTACTTGTAGAAACATGGAAAAAGCCTTGGTTTCAAAGAGAAAATGATTCACCAACTTCACTGATTGAGGCAATATGATGGCATTCAAAGCTACAAACGTATGTTTAATCTATCCTTTACTAAATGTGAAAATACAGGAAAAATATTTGAGTGGGTTTGAATGTTTTTCTTTATTTTCTCTCGATGTTGAGTGTGATGTGTATGTGTGGGGGTATTTCAATAACTAAAGCAGAAAAAGGAAATTGTGTTGGTTGCTAAAGCATGATAATGGATATGCACAATGCTATGTTCTATATCAAAGAACCGCATAGACACAAAATAAACCTCAGCATTAGCTTCTGTTATCAAACATACATCAAGGAAAACAAAGCTGCAAATTTGGCTTTGATCTTGTTTACTCTATGAACAAAATATAAAAAAATTACTCTAGAAGTTTGAAAATTTTCCTTCATTTTCTTTGGATTTCGGAGTGCAATGTATCTGTGTGGTGGTCTTTTATTTACTAAAGTTTCATAAGGAATCAATGATTGTTGTCTAAGTCAAATATTCATGATTTTTTCTATGGTCTACTAAAGATTACAGAAATGAAGGAACCTTCTAATACAAGGAAATATCATGAACAACCTTCCCTAACTAAGGCAGTATGAAGCTGCCCATAGAACATGGATTTAGACTTTCCTATACTCTGTTCTTGTCTCAATAACTGAATTTTAAGATTAAACTATTGTTTCTTTTATGATCCATGAATATGAATGTATAAAATGTTGTGGGATCAAAATTTTTAAACTCAATCTATGCTTCTCGTCAAAATTGTATAATAAGACTAAGAACATATCCTGAGTTCAATTGTTTTTTATTGTCATCAGACTAGCAAACCAACAAAAGCTAAGGCATTTAAATCAATCAGTCTCTGTCTTCTTTCTCACAAATTCATTTTTAGTAGTGGATACTAATTGCTAGATCCTATTCTACATTGTATCCTATGTTAATTATGTGTATTTCATTATCAAAATAATGATCCAAAGAATGCTAAGCATGGAGACCAATCAGTTTTTATGCTAAGAAAATCATGATGAGTGGTGTTGACTAATGGAACTAAGAGCATCATCTACAGCAAGAAACTGAAATTATCACTGGAAAATGATAAGTATTGCAGACAATCACATTAAAAACAAGTGGTGCAGTTTCCAAAACAACTTTCAAATCAACAATTTGCATGACCTCCCCTAATACTTGCTTTATTTATGGTGAATTTCTCAAACTCCCCGAAAAGTATAGTTTATACAACCAAAAAGTTAACTATGTTGGCTTCAACACAATAAGTCATTTGCTACCTTCCAATCTTCTAGCTTTTCCTTTGAAGACTATTGCCACAAAAATACTAAAATTTCCATCTTTCATATCAAGTTTGAGTTCCTTTTTCTGGGAAATGTAATCACCTAGCATAGATGCTAACTAAAATTATCTTCGAACCTGATTCTATATGATAAGATCCTAGTATACTCATTCCACATTTTGATTGGAAGGTATACTAATATTGTAGTGCTTGAAAGGTCACCTCTGCAACATTTGGGGCCCGGAGTATTAACACCACCTTTTCTTAAGAAAGGGGGTTGACATATTTTATTTTCTAGATTAAAATGTTTGCATTCAATAGGAGTAAATTGCTAGTTCCAAACAAGATTGAGGACATGTTAAGCATGCAATATTTGAATTCAAGAATAATAATATTCACTTTCAGTTGAGAAGCATGATTACTTTTATTAATATTATTATATACAATAAATATTTCCTGGGGCATGGCCTAGACAAGGATCCATTAAATGGATTTTTCTAAAGGGCATGGACGAGCATTGTGCTCGAAATTCCAGACAGATAATGCATGATGAAAAATGAAATCCAGGAGGCAAACATCATCAAAATTAAAAACCATCTGAAAATGAAAAAGAATGGTGTGAACCACATCTTCCGAAAAATAATGATGGAATTTTTGCTGCCATTTAATATAAAGAACACCACTCTTGAGAACAATCTTGTGAAAATACTGATAACCTTCAGTATGTGGAAGAGAGAAGGCTAGGTGAATAGGGGATGTGTTAAGGTATTTCTCTGGAACAACAGAGGTGATATTCCAAAAATATTAAGCAGAGTCACCTGACAGGAGAAACCTGTAAGCTCTCCTCCCTCAACTCCACCACTGGTACATACATTAGGAGCTCCTCACTGAGAAGGTTGGCATTTCCCTATGGATTCTTATCATTGGAAAAATCAACACCTTCTTTAGGACAGCCCGTTTCTAAAATATTTCTCAAACTTTCAAGTTTCAACTCAATATTACCCAATTTTTCCATCTCTCTTAAGTATGAATTTTTAGCGTCATATGGCTCTTTGATTTGTGGAAGGGACTTTCTACTTTATACCTTAATTCTTCTGGTATTTGCAGAAAAAACAGGAGCAAATAATTCTTTTAAACGGTTCATTTTTTCTTCTTCAAAGACATATAGAGAACCATTTTTGAACCACAGGTGCACCTAGAAAAGATAATCAAAATTATAAATACAAATATAATTAAAGAAGCAACAGAAAAAACATATTTATAGAGTCTGACTTCTATCAGTACGAATAAATAGAATTTCTAAGTAGAAAATTTTGAGTGTCCTATAGAAATTCCAAATCATCAACTGGCCTGCCGATAAGGTAGATCCAACTGCTTTGATAATACCAGTTTGCAAAGCATTGAAGGTAACTCACTCTCAGCAAAGACTTGATGAAACCTCTATTACATAGACCCAAAAATTTATCAATGACCCAATATTAACCACACATATACCCAATCATATAATTGAAGATATTCCATCAGGTGAATATACAATATTTTGGTTGAAGTGCACAAGTTCTACATCAATTTTTGAGAATACAAATCTTGTGACACAATGGAAGAAAAGCAAGAGAAAAATAAATTACAAAATTACAAAGAGAAGAAAGTTAGATTAGTACCTCATCTGCATTGGCAGGAAGTCTGCTCCTTTTACTCTCATTTCTGGAATATATAGATAAGGGCGTTTTAATGTTTTCTCTCATATGCTTCATTTTTGTATTTCTCGATTTATTTTCTACTCTAGCAATAGATGTAAGGGATGCAGATTCAAATTTCTTTTATTTTGTTATTTTTTTTCTTTGGCCCCACAACACCTTCTCCCATGAGATTAGTTTCATTGCATTTTTCATTTCTAGGCATTTCCTGCAGCCAAAGAAAAATGCAGATGTTGGTACTTTTACAAAATTGACTGAAAAAAAAAATCATGAGGTAATTTAGGTCAGTATATAGAAAATAACCAAGATTATTAGTCTTTCATTTTGTGTCAATACTAGTGGAGAATCTATGTAGTATGTAATATGAGCATCAAAAAGTCTATGGAAGGTGGTTTTGAGGTTGTTCTTGTTTGAATCTAGCCCTTATAGTGATTCACAATTAGTCACCTATCCTTCACATGCTTCAGATTTTCACTACATTTAGTAGTCGTGCTGTAAATTTGGTCTTTACTGTAAGCAGGTAGGGGGGATAAGTATGGCCCAAACTGATGTCAATACTCATAAATTATAATGCATCTGCCACTGAGGAGCATGAAACCACAAAAAAGGGCATGGAATTTTGTGCTCAAAGTGTGTCATGATGTTATAACTCTAATTCTGTTTCTGACTTTCCTGTTTGAATTTCTTCTTTTCAATGCAATGGAGGTTTCTTAACTCCCTCGCATCTCAACTCAACTAGGATGGGGAATAGGAATTATGTTTCCATTCAAAATCAAAAGATATCTCTTGCGAGTAAAATCGTGCGCTATGTTCTTAGTGTAAAAAGCTCTATATATTTTAGCTCCTTGGCCCTCTATAGTAAGATAATAAATCATATCAACTCAACTAGGAGGAAGCATAGGAATATTGTTCCCATTCAAATCAAAATGTGTATTGTGCGAGGAGATGCATGCACCATGTTCTTTGTGTGAATGTTATGTACATTTTAGCTCCTTGGACCTGTTGTCATCAACAATATTCATCGTGTTAGCATATGTACCTGTATCATAGATAATCGACAATATATAAGAATATCAACTTTAATCACTTGAGTACATAATTTTTTTGCGTGTTTTCCTAGCTCCATAGTTATAAGGCTTACCAATAGAAACGCATAAGATTCAAATGTCATTTCTTGATGAGGTAGGATGCCTGTTCAAGCTGCCAAACTATATGACATTTCCAGCATTATACCCTAGTTTTGACTCTAACAGTGTATTCAACAATGATCCACTATGAATGCATGACAGTTCTGCGGAGAATAGGAATATCTTCTTCAGCTTGCTTTCAGCATACTACATTGTATGCAATAACTCTTACTAAAGCATTTACAAGTATTCTATGTAGTTCATGTCGTGAGAATATGTCGACAAGGGAAATCTTTTAAATGAATGAAGCTCAATCTACTTCTCAACCCTGGAAGCAAAAACATGATTGCAGTATCATTGTTTCCAAACAAAACAAGTAAGGATACTACCAAACGAAAGCTAACCCGATTTCATAGCTTCATCATGCATCCATTAAAATGCTTCAAACAACACCTCCGACACAACTTCATGTTTTCTATATTCTAAAACAGATAATATCCAAACACATGGAATCCATACACTTTACCCTGTGCTTGACATAATGGTATACAACAATATTATCAATATGTGGATTACATTGAAATTTCTGAACACATGGGGATGGACTTGTCTGCCTAACTGTGATAACTTACACATGCATTTAGAACACTGATAAGGATAGGTTCCTCTGGCTTCATGCCCGACTCGTCTATTTGGTATAAGAGTTTTAGTTCCTCTTTACTATACCCGTGTCTTAAATATCCTAAAATTATCGCATTCCAGGGCACTATGTTTCGGCTGGGCATGCTTTCAAACACATATTGTGCTTGAACCAAACTCCCACATGTAGCATACAGGTCAATAAGGGCACTTCCTACAAATACGTCCAATTCAAATTGAGATTTGTTAATGGAACTATGGATCCTCTTGCCCTGCTCTAGATCTTCTAGGCTATCACATGCTCTAAGCACACTTGTATAAGTAAATTGATTTGGTTTCACTCCCTCGTGCTTCATTTGCTCTAAAAGTACTAGGGCCTCCTCATTAAAACCTTGTTGAAAACATCCTGCAGTCATAGCAGTCCACGAAACAACATCCTGTATGGAAATCCACACAAAAATATGCCCTACATATGCCGGATCCCCACACTTTCCATATAATCCAAAACGAGTACTCTACAAATGTATATTTGGCTCATATTCATTCTTTATAATCCTGGCATGAACCTGTTTTCCATGTTTCAGGGATTCAAGCAGAACACATGCACTAAGAACACTAACAAGGGTAAAGTTGTTAGCTTTTATGCCTGCTCTTTGCATTTGCTGAAAGAGTGCTATAGCCTCCACACCATACCCATTCTGTGCGTACCCGTCAATCATTGCAGTCCATAGAACATTATTCTCTTTGTGCATTCCCTCAAACACTTGCCGCACATCCAATACACAACCACACTTGAAATACATATCAATAAGGGAACTACCCACATAAGCATCTGGCCTGACTTTCGTTCGAATGATGGTAGTGTGAACCTGCTTCCCTCATCTTAGGGCATTCACCTTAGCACATGCTCTCTGCAAGGAGGTTTCATAGAAGAGACTACATTGAGTATAGGTGAGAATGCATGTAGTAAAGGTGCACACTTGTTGAAAGGATTTAGCTGCTGCATTTGGATTTTGACAAACCAAATGCAACACACCACGGTTATACAAGATAGATTGAGATTTGTCATGAGAAAATTTTACTAACTTATGTGGTGGCTCTGCAAAAAGTGACACACTATTCTAACGATCCTTCTTGAAATATAAAGTTGTCAACCTATCTTTTCTCAATTTGTGATGTATGCAACCAAGATTGTTCCAGAGTATAGATGGCATCATTTGCTTTGATTTTCTAGTAACTTAGTGCACATTATTAGCAGTTTAATAGCTTTGTGATAATTTCCATGAGAATATTCCAAATGGGCCTTCAAAGGGATTGTTGAAGAACCCCTATCAAGAGCAATGTTCACCGCCCTTTTCACTTCACACTTTTTCACATTTAGATTACTTGTTAAGGGGAAAATTAGTACCTTGAAAAGGTGAAATATAAACTCCAGGTAAGTTGTAGGTGGTGATTTTTTAACTGAAAATTTTTGTCAACTCATCTGAGATTGATAAAAGAGCATAAGGCCTCCCATTATTTTGAGTTTTACTTCCTAAGATAGAGAACAAAGTGTCATAGTGAAGGGACTCGTCTAATAATCATGTAAGACTAATATTAGCACTGGTTGTAGCACTAGGTGCACTGGTGAAAACAATAGTCATTGCACCACTAGGATCGTCAATTGCTTCCGAATTCGCTTGTGTTGCTACATTTTCCTTCAGTAATAGATTTTTTTATGGATACTATGAATTAATCCCACGATGCCATGGGAACATATAGTAATGTCCAAAATCTTTCTTCATGTATTGCACCACATCCACAGCTTTTGTTGCTTCATGGGAAGCTACAAGAATATACAACATAAGTTCTCGTTGGCTCCGTGTTTTGGTACTAGGGATCCTATACTGACATTTCACTTGCATAATGTTGAAGAGGATATAATATAATTGCAGTATGTATCATGTTTACTAATGAAAGCAACACCATCATAATTAGAGTTGATAATTTTCAGCTACCCCATGTGTCTTTTTCCAGTTTTCCTGCCTGTGTACTTCCATTTTAATATCACGGTTTATTGGAAAAAGTCTCATAATGCATTTGATTAGATGCATCTTTTTGCATTTTAAACATTTCCTCTGACTCATCAGTTGCTGCTTGGATTTTATAATTTTTTGTAAACTGTACTTTCTCAGCAGAATCCTTTAAGCTTTCATCAATACATGATATGGATTTCCCATCATCAATCTCTGGCCTAAATTCCTCTTTCTCTGTACCTTTAAAACATAGAAAAAATTAAAACTTCAAAGCAATAATAAATTAAAGAAAGAGCACACATCCTAAAGTTTGGCAAAACTGAATAGTCTCATCTCTTTACAACAACACACACAATACAAAAATTTCTATAATCTAATCTGATCTTTTCTTACTGTAGTTCAGATGGCTCTAACTATTTTACATTCGTAGGCTCCTATCCTCACTAATCATGTTCACTTGATCTACTAAAATGACTGCCTAAGTTTTATTTCAGTATATAGATGTGCCCAATGCTAATGTGGCACTGGTGATGTGTCAATGCTGCCATCGTGAATGTACACAAAATGTTTTTAACACCCACAATATATTCAGACTCAGTGCCGCTTATTATGCTTGTGTGGATGAGCCCGATAATTGGAAAATGGATGTTGGTCAGTCTTTGAGATTAACTTACATATATGTTTTCCTAAGCTTTTGTTTTAGTCTGACTCTTTTATTAAGAGATGAAATGATTAAAGAAGGAAGATATTCTTTATTGATCTTATTGTAAAAACTTAAAAGTTACAATTTTATTGTTTGGTGAGTTCCAAGACATCAGATTGCAAATCTTTTTTATTATTATTATAAGTGTGTTCAGGAGACTGTAGAAAGTTAAGATGATTTATCAGTTATTGCACTTTTGAATTTTTGTAGACTCTAGAGATGCTTGAGAAGAAATAAAAAGTATTGCAAAAAAATATTCAATCAGAGGTTGAGAAGGCAAGGGACTTCACTCGAGAAAAGAACAAAAAAGGTATTTTGAGCACTCTCATTGAACACTTTATGATTTAAAAACCCAGAATATGTAATTTTATCTATTTGCTTGTTTTCCTTGTAATAATGGGCATGTTCACGGCAAAGTATGGACATCTATTCTTCATCATACCCATTTTGAAACTATGTGATCCTTGTCTCCACATGCAATTACATCTCCACAGGTGGCACATCCTCCTAAGATATGGACCATTTTGTAGAATTTTTTAAACGATTTCCACATCTTAAAGCTTGCTTACTTTATGATTGGGTGAAGCTTTACTGTGTTGAACTTGGTCTATTATTATTTATCACAGTAAAAAATTCATTGATATTTAAGGATTATTGTATTTAGTTTACCATTCAAGATAGATTTTAGTTTACTTTGTCTTTTTATATATGGGCATAATTATATTCTATTACAAGCATCTATCTTTATCCAATTTCAATAGTTTTGTAATGTCTATGCACGTATTTTATAATGATTTCTAAAAGATGGAGTTTCTCAGGGTTTATAACTCTATATCCCCCATAGTAGGATCTTGGCTTCTAAAATTGGTTGCAATGAACTCATTTCTAGAGATTAAAATTATGATAGTTATGTTGTTTTATAGTCATTGCACAAGTGGAAAATTAGAGATTAGTGACAAAAATCCGCATATCAATGACCACTTTTGGTTTGGCGATCGTTGGTGGCTAATTTATGGTCTTTTATTACGCGACCAAAATTGGTCATTTATAACTTGTCAGTTGGTTATTAATTTGGTCATATATTTGAATCAATGACCAAATATATGACCACATTTATGACCAAATTAATGACCACATGACAAACTAGAATATGACCAAATTTGGNCAAAATGGGTTTTGGTCATAGATATGCGAATTTTGGTTTTTTTTGGTCATTTATATCTCATTGTTTGGTCACGTATCTCTCAATTTTTCGTCATTTTATATGCGAATTTTGGTCATTAATCTCATTTATTGGTCACTAATTTATACATTTTTAATCGTTTTATGTGTGGTTATTATATTTTAGTAATTTTAATGGTGTCCATTATTAATCAATATAATTTTTTAATATGATATTATGTTTAAATTATAAAAAGAATTATACATTATTGATCATCATCTAATACACATGCGAATTATGCAATGTCACATTAATTAGTTGATTACAACACTTATAAATAATATAAAGTACAACCATATAAGTTCTAACCGCACAAATTATATTATATGAAATGTCAAGTATTACAATAAATATGAGTTTTCTCAAAAACTATCTCCAGATAACTTTACATGAAAATCATCTAGTACAGCGATGACTTTTCAAAATATTACAATGGCTAAACCATCCCACTTGTACTTGGTTTTTAAGCCATACTTAGTTCCCCTGCAGCTTCAATTAACACATACTCAGTAGCTTGAAAGCCTCATCAGTGGGCTCTTCATACTCAATGGAAAAGTCTCAACAACAGGCTCTTCATACTTAAGGGCCCACTTAGTTAAGTTCACTCCTGCAAAATCCAATAAAAAATATCACTTGTAAAGTAGAAAAACAATGAATTGTTATGAAGAATAACACACAAATCAAAGAATGCCAAAAAAACACACAAAACAATAAATGAACAGCCAAAAAAGGTTATGACAAAAAACACACAAATCAAAGAATGCCTCAAGGAACCCATTGAAATTTTGTTGAATATTGTTGGCCATTGCATCAATTATTGCTTTATATGCTTATTGATTTTTAGGAAGAGGGGTTCCTGCAACAATGGTTTCCTTTTATTCTGTATATTGACAACTTAGCTTCTTTAGAAAAACTGTTTTTTTTATCAGATATTGAAGAGAAAACTACATCCATTAAACAATGGAGATCTTGCAATGCACATCATTTATAATGAAAATAATTAATCAAACTAAATAGATCAAACAATCCAGATTCCATAATCTTGGATTAAGATAGTGGAAGAAATCAATACCTTATTCAAATTTTGTTTTATACACCCAAACGCAAACCAAGCCTGCAAATCACACATATAAAAACAAACCCTATGATTGTGCTTGATCTACAAGCCTCTGTCAAAGATGAAAATCAATGAGACCTCAAGCACACTTTCTTTTAGGAGGAAGATCAAATTTTCCTCCAAATGTGGACCCTTCCCATGCACATGATCAACTTAGAGTCTCATGTGTGGGTACCACATTTGGCCTTTCAATGGCCATGTTGGTAACCATTCTAACGATTCGAGGAGAAGCAACTCTAGTAGTTCCAGAAAAAATTAGTCCAATATTTAAACATGAACATCAGGGCATTCAATCCAAGAATAATAAAGAAAATTTGGCAAATGTAGTATGTGGAAAGGAAAATCAATCTCTTCCTTCTTCAATTGGTTCTATTTTAAAAGGATCACATTGTTTGAACTCTAACAACGTAGCAATTTTAGAAGCAAAGGAAACAATATCTAGAAAGGAAACACTTTTATACAGGAATTATTCTTTGGAAGTTGCAGAAGCCAATAAAAGTACTAGGCTTCCATCTTCTGCTGGTGAGCAACCTATTAGAATTGGATCTTTGTCAAAGATTCCCTCTACATGGAACTCATATGGGATGAAAAATGGAAGTATAACCACATAAGGTGCTTCTAGGAATGGGTCGCAAGGTGTTGTACCTATGAGTAATGTTTGAATGTTGGATCATACTGATATTGGGCATAAGAATTCTAGACATTTGAGTATTGTTGTTTCTAGTGAAGGGAACGAAAGTGTTAAACACTTGGGAAATAGGGATATGATGAATCTTGAGAATGGAAAAAGACATTCTCCTACTAAGGAAATGCCATATAAACACTTGGGAAATAGGAATATGATGAATCATGAGAATGGTAAGGGATATTCTCCTACTAAGGAAATCCCAGATGGTAAAAAAGTCAATCATGGTGTTGCTAATGTGTATCAAGCTAATGAATCCCCTTTGTCCATTCATACTAATATGATTAGCCATTGCCCTAATTATTGCAAGAATGTAGAGAAGTATGGATTGAAGGCATTGCCCATTCAAAATGACTATGTGCTTATAAAATATGAGGAAAGTACCATTCAATCCTATTTGCATCTTGCATTTGTTCAATGTAGTTCCAGACAAATTTGTACAAAAGATGGTTTGGGTGAGGAAGAAGAATTAAAAGATAACATTGTTCCATATTGGTCACCTAAAAGAAAGCACATACAGGGTGTCAAAAACTAAATCATAACCAATGTGAAGTCTAAGTCAAGAATATTTTCATAGTCAATTAAATAAATGATGAAAAACTTACAAACAAAACCTTTACCTTGTTGAGGCAGAAGAAGCATCAATTCTAGTAATACGACTCTCTTGTGTTTGAGGAAAGTTGACAAATTCTTGCTTAACATATCCTATAAACATGATAAAAGAGGAATCATATAACAATTGAGAAATGCCATGTTTTATCATAGCCCAACACACTTATAAGAAGGAATCATTCCCATAGATATCAACCAATGAGAAAGGACAACTTGATTCAAGGTCAATGGCCCTGTTTTGTCATTACAAATTTTTGTAGTAGAACCCATAGTCTCACATGTTGACAACCTTCACACCTGGAATGGGGTTAGTTTTTAGATTTTGAAAGACCAATCACCCATCCATCCATAGTAATAAATTATTAAGAATCAGATACTAACCAAAGCTTTGTATGACATCATCTCTTCATTGAATAAGATAAACTGTCAATAAAATGACAAGAAAACATGTTAATAAGTGAAACACCACTCTCAAATAAATCATAGACGATCACTAGATATTAATCTGAATAAGCTAAATCTAGAAAAACTTCTGCAACTAATCAGACGTCAAGGTGAGTGCCTATGGAAGTCCCTCTGGAACTGCAACAACGACAATGGAAATCTACAAACAAATACTTCCATTAGTATTTCTCTTGTGTAAATTTTCATATAATCCTTGGACATGACACTACTCAACATTTTTGTAAACAAAGATAGTTGATTTTATACAAACTATACATTCAAGCATAATATTGACAAGATATTAAAAGTAGGACATGCTAACCTACCACAATCGAGAAGATGTTAGAAATTATGTTAACTGTGTCTCCAACCTTGGTCTTTCCTTCTTGAAACATGGGTTTCCCATTGGATTCTTGTGTATTTCCTATAAAAAATATGAAAAACTAGAACACAAACTATAATCAATAAAAAGTGGCAATGCAAAACACAAATAATTTAGAGCAAACAACAAAAGGTAGTACAATATCACTTACCTAATCAAGAGGATGACAAAAACTACAACTGCCACTGTAAGTCCAAACTTGCCAATAAAAGTTGCAATACCATTGAGGTGGGCCTATTATAAATAGGGACTCTCTGTGAGTGTGAAATTGGTAATAATACCAGTCATGGAAAAGAATAGAATGAAAATTAAACAAGTCAGGGAAGACAAACCTGTAGGGGAGTTTCTTCCCCATTATCCTTTGATATGCTAGCCATCACTAAACCCCACTCAGTATTTAATCCCACACAAGTTACCTGAGTTGAGTTTATTGTAGCGTTGAAAAAGAAGTTCTATCCATTGGGTTATATGCAGTGGGCTATGATGGGTTGGAAAATTTTTAGACAAGATAAGGGACAAAATTTGCAATAATACACACAAGAATGTAGAAACAAGGCTTTAGCATCAAGTATACCTATTTATATTCAAGAGACACTTTTTAAATACATAGGAGGATTGCATAGTTACTTATTAAGACATACAATTCTTATGTTCAATCTTACTAAACTGGATGAAGTGTGTATTCGAGCTACCCATATCAAATCTAAGGGGAAGAATACTTGTGAAAATGTTTCCAAGAATCCTTTCAAATCAGGTGGAAACAAGTTCAAAGGTAAAGGGAAAGGAAAGCATACAACTACATAAAAGTAAGTAGGTGATAAACCTACATGCACACATTGTTAGAAAAAGGGTCATGATGCATCCAAATGTTGGAAGCTCCATCTGGAACTCAAGCCATATAATATTTGGAACAAGATGGAAGAAAAGTGGAAGAAAATAATACTACTACCACTATCCAGCATGATTTAGGATCAAAATATGAAGATGAGACAAAAATTGCCGCCATGGGTTTACAAGGTAAATCTTCTTCTGAATATGTTTCAAAAGTAGAACCTGTTATTGATGAAATGAAAAGGAGCGAGTTATTTCACATAAGGGTGATTTTGAAACATACCAAAATTGATAATTTATTTGGTAGTGGATCACAAGCTAACTTGATTTTAGAGATCGTTAAAAAGCATGGTTTGGAAACAAGTTGCTCCCCAAACCATATCCACTTATATGGGTTTGTGAAAATGCACAATTACAAGTTACTAAGTAGTGTAGACTCGGGTTTTCTATAACTTATGGATTTCCAATCACCCTCTTTCATAAAACACAATCACCATTTCCATTCACCTGCTCTGTAAAACCCATCTGATTTTCAGTGAAATGAAAAGTAAGGTTTTACTGAAACCCAAAAAATTATCACCCCCAATTCTCCTTCACCTTGCCACCATATCTTTCCTCTTGAGACAAAAACATAAAAAAATTAATTAAATGAAAAGGAAAGAAAAAATGGGTAGAATAGAGACCTAATTAAATTATTTTCTTAAAATTTTGTTTCAAAACCACTCCTAGTTTAGTAGTGTATCAAGCGTGTTTTATCATGATAGTTAAATTGGTGTCAATAGCTAAGTTTTGACACATGAGGGGGTCTAGAATTTACTAAATTCTAACACGACAGATGGATTCAAAGATCCCCTCTGAATCTATATGTCGTGTTAGAATTTAGTAAATTGTACAAATTCATTGTCAAAACTGTAATTTTCCATTGCTGGATTGACACAACTAAAAATAACCAAATAATGACCAATTATTATGTGGTCATTTTTAGTATAGATATCCCGTGACCAAATTTGGTCATTTATCTTGGTATTTTTTAGTTTAGTTTTTTCACATGACCAAAAGTGGTCATTTATCTTGGTCTTTTTTAGTTAGCTCACTTAAATTTATCAATTTTGGTCATTTATCCCTTGAAGAAAACTGTGGTGACCAAAAGTTTTGGTCTAACTTTTGGTCTCCTGGTCACTAATCTCTCATTTTCCACTAGTGCAAGATTGTTGACTTTCACTAAATTGTCAAAGTTAATGTGCCCCAACCTCCTATTCCATAACCAACTTTCATCCACTAAATTTATATGACATTCCTCATGTACTTTTGTATTTAGTATGTATACATTCTCGGGATTTCTAGGAGAAATGCCAACCAATTTTCTTCAGTCCTTTCTCCTAATATCACATTTCCAGGAATCAAAGATGCAAACGTGCCCCTAATCACAAGTTTGGCTTACACTTAATAGGTTAGGTTTCATATTTTCAACAAGCAACACATTTTTGGCTTTGTCTTTTCCCAAATTCACAGTGTCTTTCCCAAGAATGTTACCTGAAGCATTGTCACCAAATGTAACTTTACCCTTATATTTCTTTAAGTTCAAAAACTTGTACTTATCTCCTGTCATGTGTTTTGAACAACCACTATCAACATACCAGAGACCTCCTTTATCTTGGGCTTTCAAGGAATTAAGATGTTCTTTTTTTGATGTTTTTTCTTTCTAAAGCTTCTTTTTCTCTTTAATGAACTTTGGTTTTTCTAAGACTTCCATTAATCTACAATTACTTGCTTTATGTCCATAGTTATGACATTTGAAGCATTCTAAGTTCCTTTCTTGTAGAGGTGCAAAGGAGTTATAATTTCTGCTCTTAACTTGATCATATTTTTTGTTATCTTTGAGTTTATAGTTCTTAACCCTCAAGTTGTTCCTTCCGTATACTCTACAATTCATAACTTTGTGTCCAAATTTAGACAATGGAAAGAAATAACCAAATAAAATGTCAGGATACCTGTTTTGATAAACCTTCTTTGGAGTTGTCTTGAATTCCTTTTTGATGGGTGGAAACAGTCCTCTGGAGTTCTAATCATTGTTTGTATTTTCTTCATCTTTCTTCTTGAATGTACTGAGGAGAGTAGCTACATAAGATTTTGTGCTAACTTGTTTTGTTCATGAGAATAACCTATTCCATTTTTAATACTTGGATCCCTTTGTGTGGTTATAATCTTATCTAAGACATTAGATCTATTTTCATATTTTGTTTGGATAATTTCTGCATCAAGCTCTTTTCTTAGGTGGACTAATTCTGCCTCCATTCTTTCACAGGTTAGTTATTTCTCTTTAAGAGACTTGTCCAGAATTTCTTCTGCCCTATTTCAATCTAGTATTTGGTTCTTTAGGTTGCTCATGATTTTCTCCATCTCTTTTTCCTTTTTTCATGTATTCCTTTTGTTCCACTACAAAAATTTTCATCTATCTATATTTGTTTTTGTATCTTCTTAATTCATCCAATGCATTGGGAAGTTCTTGTTCCATATTATCCTTTGCTTCACCTTTTGACTCTCCCTCATGCTCAATTTCTTCTATCTCATTAGACTCTTCAATACCTAGAAAAATGACTTCATCACCATTGTCACTGGACTCAGATGAACTGTTGTTCTCTTCTTTTGAGTAGAAATGATTTTTCCTTTGTAATTATTTTTGTTATAGTGGGATTTTCCCTTTTTCATGTATTGTTTATTTGTGTCATCTTCATCTTCAAAGTATTCCTTGGGATAAGGACACTTGGCTGCAAAGTTCCCAACTTTGCCACAATTAAAACATTTGAAAGGAAGCTTGCCTTTGTACTTCCTTGATCCTTTCTGAAGTTTTGTAATAAAATTGGATTCTTCTATAATCGATTCTTCATGATGGTTGGGTTGAGTTTTTTGCTTCTGATTTTTTGTTTTCTTGAGCTCCTTGAAGGCTACCTCTCCTTTTGGGAGGTTCTCATGAGCTAATCTTAACTCATAGGCTGTGAGGATTCCATACAATTTATCCATGGTGAGTTGATCTAGATTCTCTCAGTCTTCAAGAGTGGACACTTTAGGATTATGTAGCATAAGAATGTTCTCAGTATGTTTTCAACTATCTCACTGTTTGGAACTTCTACTTCAAAACCTCTGATTGCATTAACAATACTATCAACTCTTTCGAAGTACTCTGAGATATTTTCTTCATCCTTCATTTTTAGAACTTCATATTGTACTTTGAAAGATTGAAGTTTGGCCCTATTTACTTTGAAATATCCTGCATATATAGTTTCCAACAAGGATAATTTTAGGGGCGAATTTTAGCCCAATGGGCTATTTTTCCATGTTTTCTCCCAAAAAATATTCGCCATTTTGCTTTTTTTGAAGCCCTGTTTCACCCAATTTTGATGGGGTAAAAATTTTTCACCCTAAAAATCGCCAAATTATTGTATAAACGATATAAAATCCTTGGAAATTAAAATACTTTTTTAAAAATATCGCCAACCATTTTATAGTTGGCGTTTTAAGAATTGGTAATATTCGCCAACAGTTATACACTTTTAAATAAGTATGGTTCCTTAAAATCATCCATGGTTTCCAATTTATCCCAGATTTGTTTTGTATTTCCACAATTTAGTATTTTAGCAAGGACCTCCTTACTCAGCCCAGCGTGTAGTGTATTTAAAGCCTTTGCATGTTCCCAAAATTTCTTCTTATCTTCTGCTTCTATGGGAGTGACTTTTTCCACATCATATACTTTTTCAACTAATGTCCATACTTCTAGTCCAATGGACATCAGATATATTTTCATTATAATCCTCTAAAAAGCATAGTCTTCACCATCAAATAGGGGGGCTATTAATGACATCTTCATGTGTTGATCCATTATGATGTATACTTCTCTTCAAGTGATTAAACATTCTAGTGAAGAGACTGGCTCTGATACCAATTGATGGATCAGGTCCTGTCATTGAGGGGGGGGGGGTGAATCAATGACACAACTTGTAACCCAATTGGGAAAAACCGCCAACACTTTTCTATTAACTGCAAAATTTGTTTTACAATTTACAATAGAAGGAATATGTTTTCTTCCTCTTTGGATCAACACTCATTAATCAGGATGCACTCACACCCATGTTTAGTCAGTTACAATTGACAAGGCTGGTGACAACTGACATGTACCATTAGATGTCGTCCTGAGCTCAAGGCTAGTGATCCTCTTGTGATGTCCAAGCACCTAGAGCCCCCACCATACCTTCGCACTACACGTCAAATAACCATAGTGAGGCTGACCTTAATAAACCCAATTGAACCTTTCTGCACTTCCAATGTCGGATAAATCCTACTGAATGAGCTAATCGACATCATCGATTACTTGATCGGACAGTTGTTGAGTCTTCGCAATGGATTCTATTGCAGATATTCATCTTCCTTTGCTTCTTGCATCGATCAACCGCTACCCATCAAACTTCCATGATAGCCATCACTTTGTACCAAAGATAGGCCATGCTTTGTATCACGGAGATAACCATTGCCACCATCGAATACTCTATTTTGTGGATATGATTGGATTTGTATTACAACAAATATCTTTCAACCTTCCTCTCATTGTTTCTTTTGGTTCTTCTATCATGGCTTGCCACCATCATGACCAGCTTCGTTATCATGCTACCTCACGAATGGCTCTATCAGCATAGACATGTCATCATATTCACCATAATATCATCATCAATGGATCATATTCACCATAATATCAACACATCTGAAATGTATGCAACATTAGTAACCCTATTCCAGTCATGATTATACAGTAGAGTCAGTATTTCCAATGCCACAATGCCTATTATCATCATCACAAATCCATTGTCAATGCCAATGCCATCAAGGCCAACTTGTATTGCCACATTACCAACATATAGCCAAAGGAAAACCATATATAACACATTGTGTACCAAGTACCATAAGACCACTCAAGTAAATCAAGGAGATTCTAGCAAACAAAAGAAAGATATCTATATACATCTAATGGTACATGTTGCAATCAATGATGTGTAAAGAGATTTAATGACACACACTACAATGAATACAATGTAAAATATGTAACAACACTTGCTACATAAAATGTTGTGTACAAATACCTAGTACCTCACAAGGCATTAAATGCTCTACTCTACATATTAATTAGATTACATTGACATTACTCATTGTCTAAAATGATTAGATATGTTTAATTCTTTAGGTGAAACTTTAGGTCACAGTTGCTAAATGGAGAGATAATTTTTTACTTGAAATTTTTTGTTTATATTGCTTTTAAATTTGTAAAAAATTGTCAAAACACACATGTTCTCCTATCCATTTTGCATGCCCTGCTATAAAGGATTCCAAAAAAGCTCTGTGTACGACGCAAATTCCCTATACCATCAAACTAAACCCAAAGGAATGAACTTCCCCTTGATTGGGTGGAATTTGTTAACTATGCTTTAAGTAATAAATTAGACTAAAAATGGATTACGAGACATAGTTTTATAGATGAAAGTATTAGCCATAGTTTTTTCCATGTCTTCAAGGTTTTGAAGGTTTCTCAATCAACTCAAAGCTTTTAAAATTTTATAAACAAACAACCTTAAGACTGTTTCTTTTGGGCACAGGGTATTCACCTTGTTGAGCAATATCTTATCACGCTCATTCTTAAAGGGGGATTTTTAATTGTGAAAAATAAGGTCAATATATTGTATGTATTGGGGGGTGTGGAATAGGGTATATGGGGGGTTTACAGGTATTGGATGGTATAAAAAGGGGCTTCTAGTAAAAATAAGGAATATAATGTAAAAATAGGGGTTTTTTAAGTGGAAATATGTATTGGGAGGGGGCTCAACAAAGAGATTTTTGTAAGTAATTATAAATATCTAGTGAAATTAGGGGTATTCTTTAATATCCCATGAATGAAGGCGCTATGACATGGTTTCACTAAGTGAAGACCCCGTGCTTTCGGGCAACCACTATATCTAAGGACTAAGATGAAAACAACAAGCCAATGCTAACCTTTATGTTGGTATATGAAAATGTTTTCTTCTAAAGTGGAATAGAACTGACACCATAGTCACATAAAAAAAAATACACTAACCCTACCTCAAACAATCGTAAGACCCCACCTCATGCTCATGCTAAGAGCCCCAAACAACCTGCAAGCCTAAAATAACACTGTTACCATAGTTACATCAAAGACAAATACACTACCCCAAACAATAATAAGACCCCACCACATACTCATGCTCATGCTGTAAGCCCCAAACAACTTGCAAGCCTAAAAGTTATATTTTGAGGACCAACCACTGTTTAGAACATATATTAATCCCTAGATTACATTGACATCATAGCCACGCATGTAACCAAAGAATAAAATGAAGCAGGCAAATCACATCGGTCACGTCCAAAATAGGTAGGCCAATAATATGCAATTTTCCACACCCTAATACCTATATACACATCAAACTTTATCTCAGCTTTTCAGTGGCCTTTCCGCCCCATGTGTGTTTCGCCTGGCATAGGGTACGAGTACGGGTCAATTGATTTTTCATGGTCTGTAACCCTTGCCTCTCTGGTTGGCCTACCTTTAAAGTGATGCGAATAACAGTAAAAGGCAGCACCAGAGATCGGAGTTGCCGACAAAGTCTGTCTAATTTTAATGTTTCTTGGAAAGTCAGGTATCTTCAACCAACTTAGGAAAATCCAGTCGCGACGTCACCTCGTCCTATTGGATAGAGGATTCTGCCATTCTTAAACTCGCTGGCCTTTTCAATCATTATTAAACTGGCTGCTCTTTGCACAAATCTCGCATGGATTCTCGGCGCAACAGCGCAAAGTTTGAAAATCAACAAACGCTGCATAGTGGTACTCACGGAGCACTAGCAGTATAAGCGCTTACCAAAACGTCTTTAACAGGTCGGAATTTTTTTTAGGTTAGGGAAATCGGTAACACATCGGGATTACTTGGGCGAGGCCCAGGTTCAAACCCTGCCGACTGCTACTATAAACCCCAGGTATATCCAACAGCCCGCAAGCCAGATATACCAGAAACTTGTGATTCAGCAAGGGTCGAGGCGTCCCGGACTCCAATCCCATCCAGGGGCGGTAGTTTTTTTTAGGTTAGGGAAATCGGTAACACATCGGGATTACTTGGGCGAGGCCCAGGTTCAAAGCCTGCCGACTGCTACTATAAACCCCAGGTATATCCAACAGCCCGCAAGCCAGATATACCAGAAACTTGTGATTCAGCAAGGGTCGAGGCGTCCCGGACTCCAATCCCATCCAGGGGCGGTAGTCTATCCAGGGGGCGTCTACCCTTCGAGCCTTATCACATCGGGCCATGTCTCGGTGGGATTTGATCCCTGGTGGGCTGGGTGAAAACCACCTTCCCCCACCGTACGGGATCCCACGTCATTGACCTTTAACAGGTCGGAATTTTGGTAATTAAGGGTGACTAATTTTTTTGGGTACTTGAATGGGCTGTAATGGTGAAGAACATGTTTATCTTCTTGGAGGTTATATGTTCAAAACCGGTCGGGTAGGGTTGTTCGTTGGTCTATTGTGACAAGGTTTGAAGGGTAGGTTGCCCCGAGGATAGAGGCTCACCTCGATGGGCTTCAGGATGTCTCGACCCTTGCTAAGTCACGAGTTATTGGCTTGCAGGCTGTTGAATACACTGTTGGGAGGTTGCTATTCCCATGGTTTAAAAAGAGGTTGTTGGGAGGTTGCTATTCCCATGGTTTAAAAAGAGGTTGTTGTTACTATGGTTTAAAAAGAAGTTGCTGTTCTCATAGTTTAAAAAAATTTTAATTATAATTTTGTTGATTCAGTTAAATTACAATTTTTGCGATCTAAATAGTTTTAAAATAAAAAAAATTAGTTGAGAACAAGCGAATACAATTACTGAAAATTACAATTTCAGATAATAATTATGACTATTTTTTATCAAAATTTTGAAAAATAAAAAGTAAGACGTTTTAATTTTCTTTTATCTTTCTCGGCTATTTACTGTAAAAAACTTAAGAAGTTTAGGTAGGACAATGACAAAATTACAACCAACAAGTACAAATAGAGGAAGGAGGAAGTTCAAAACATACTAATACAAGATTAAATATTAAGATATGTGAGAGGGCATGTATAGCTTGACCTCAAGCCTCCTTTCTCTCATGATGATGTGATCTAAGATCTCTTAATGTACACGAATAGCTAAGAATAGATAAGTATTGGATCAAATTTATTGCACCAAGGGTGGTTGTTAAGTTAGGTAAGTATTTTGTGATAACAACAATAAAAAATAGAAAAGCATTATTATACATTATGTTAATTTTAAATTTTACATAAAAATTATAAAAATCAAAACTAATATAAATTTATTTTAAATTTGGATTTATCAAATTATATATAAGAAAATAACATTATATGTATATAACTTAATAAAAATATCATCTATAAATAGAAAGCTTCTTAGTGTTATAAGTGTTATATTTGTCTAGGAAATCAAGAGTTAGTAAAAAGTTTACTTATTAACAAAATAAAATAACCAATTTCATTTAAATGGAACATTTAATGCCATGTCAATCACAATCCTCTTACATGAAATTATTTTAGGTATGTGGATATGTTGTAGTGACATAATGCTTATATTTAACAATATTCAAACCTCTAAAACAATTTGATATCAATAACAACGTTCTTTCCTTTTTCATGACATTAGATGGGGTATGTGATATCTTGAGACAGAGAAGAGGGGCTAGAAGTTGGTCTTATTATTGTAGCGACATACTATTTATGCGTAATAATATTGGTTTCTAAACCAATTTGAGTATTGATTATTGAGTTGATTTGTTATTTATTTTTGTTGGATCTTAATATGATCTATAAATTGGCGTGGATATTTTACTGGACCAGTTTATTACAACGGATATTACAACTTAGTTCAGTGTGTTAATTTAATTTCATAAAATACCAAATACATTGGAACTAAAAGAGAAATTATGGCAAACAAATACACAATCCAGCCAATAACATAAGTTATACCTTAGGAAAACCCACTACAGGGAAAAACCCATCCACAAATGAGGATTATGCCTTGCTCTTCATATCAAAATGCGAATACAAAGGAAATTGTACTCTCTATGGAGTTAGTTATGACTCTGCGGCTAGAATGGCTATGACAGGATCTCCTATCTCCACTCTTTTGCTTTAACTTCCACTCTCATGATGTTGATCAACAATGGAAAAATAAAATACATCAAAAGAATGGCTCCCCTTCTTCTTCTAGCGGCTCGGTATTTAACATAGCTCGATAGTCATCTAGGGTTAATTTTAGGGTTTTTGTAAGCCTCAACTCCCAATTAGGGTTAGGGTTTTGGTCCTTCTAAAATGTTCTTGAAAGTTCATGTGACTATCTCCACATGTGTAAAAAATGAAAGCTGGCGTGAAATCAACTCAGTACCATGGTGGTCAACTAGAGAAGTCAACTTGCAGGAAGAATAACTTTTGAATACATACTTTGATTAGGGCAATCTTTAGACCATTGGAAATGTATCGAAGTGTAGAATCACCTCATGGACCATCACACTAGAGGTAAGCTATATTGGCCAAAATATTCCATTTAGACCCTCAAATAAGCATTAGAGGAAATTTCAACTCAAAATGGGCCTTTTAACTTTTATTCAAATTCCATGTCATCATGTGTTAGCCAATGAAATTGCTTTAAATTTGAAATACCGTATAGGTCTTAAACACTTTTTGAATATAAATTTGGGGATAGGTTTCATAAAAAAAAAACTATTTTTTTTGTTTGTATTTTTAACATATCTCCCTGTGTTTTTACTCAAATTTTGATCGGGAGAGCTCGTTGGATGTGGAATTAAATTCTGCATCCAACGAGTACCCACTTGGCATACTTTTGACGGACCCCACTACCCCAAAAACAAGAAATACCTGAAAAAATGGAATGATGATGTCATCATTCCATTTTTTCAGGTATTTCTTGTTTTTGGGGTAGTGGGGTCCATCAAAAGTATGCCGAGTGGGTACTCGTTGGATTCGGAATTTAATTCCGCATTCAATGATCTCACTCGATCAAAATTTGAGTAAAAACACTGGAAGATATGTCAAAAATACAAACAAAAAAGTAGTTTTTTTATTTTCTTCCTCCAAAATTAATAAATATTATTTTATTATTTTAACTATTATTTTATTAGTTCATTTTAGGAGACCCATTTTGAGTTGAAATTTCCTCTCTCACAAGGTTCAAAACCCCAAATCTACAAAATGAGTCCTACCCATAAAGTGGGCCCTAAATCCAATTCATCCAATCTTTCAATCCCAAAAGCTCCAAGTAGGTGAAAAAATACATATCAATCCATTTCATATCACAACATGTTATATGGAGTGATGTGGTCACATTCATCAAGCTGTTAAATTTATAGCATCACAAGCCATTCTCCAAGCCAAACTTGTGCAACCGAGATTGGACCTCATGTGTGGAGGTAGGGTGCCTCAGTAGGACTCAGGAAACTTGGAGTAGAATTCGTAGGTTGGAATCAAGGATGACTAAGCCTTAAATGTAAAAGGTTATTCCTCATGTGTTGAGGTGAATTATTTGATATGTCAAATTGATGATGTTGTACAGTCTTGTTGGACAAGACTAAGGACTTGTGTGTCAAGTTGGATCCTCTTGTGTTGAGGTGGACCTCCAATGTATAGGTGATGCTTTGGATGTCGAAGTATCAATGTTGTGTGATGTATTACTGACCATGGTCATTCCAAATGGATAAATATATTAAGTCTCCTCTAGGGATTGGCCACCTTTAGAGTGAATTACTTTAACATATGATCACTTGGTCCGAGAGTAATATAATATGATCACAACATTGGACAAACTTCTTAGTATAATTTGATATGATAGATAAATTAAAGTTAGCACATATTGACCATGTAGTAACGATAAGAGATAAAGATAAATCCATTGAGAACAAAGAGAATTCAAATTGTTGATGAGATAGTAACTTCAGTTGATTAAAGTGAACTCAAATTGTTAAAGCTTCAGTTAAAATAACAATGTATGCCTCAGTTAATTAAAGGAGAACTTATTGTGGTCACTTTAGTAAATCAATCAACATGATTTCGGTTAAGAACACTCAACTAAAGTGTTAATAAAAATTAACTAGTTGACTAAAGTGTCTTGCATGACGACACTTTAGTTAAACTAAAAGACAACACATTAGTTAAACTAAAAGATGACACTTAAGTTATGACACTTGAGTGAAGGTAATTGCATGATGACACTTGAGTTAGCATCCTAACTAAGTGGTCATGTAGTCAATTGAGAGGTGAGTTCATCTCGAAGTCACTTGATATAGATTTAATGTCAAAGATGAAAGGCATGGCGCATTATATTGTGCATGGATTGATGAGTTGGAGGTATAATTATTACCTCATGTAGTGACTCACTATTTTATGCATGTAGCATCCTTCACCCATGAAGTGATGCACTACCTATTGCATGTGACCTTTTTTACAAGTTAAATAGAGTGCAGGGAACTCAATTGTAATTATCCAATCCTTCTCTCTTCTCTATTGCTCAATATCTACAGATGGGGTGTTTGTTCTCTCTTATTATGGCACCTGGAGTGCTGAAAGACTCTATGCTATTGTAAAATACATTCTCTTCAATCTATCATTATTATACTGATAAGATTTGCTGGTGTTTTTCATCCTCACAGTTTTGAGGGTTTTCCCAAGAGTACATTTTGTGTTATGGTTGAATGTTTGTGTATGAATGGTTCATTGATTTCAAGTATTCAATATTTCCACACTTAAATAATTAAAGATCAAAGATCAACATATTTGCAAAAAAATCAAAATGGTATCATACCCCGGGCCAGGAAGGAACTAATTTTTTACAAGAAATATTGAGCCTACGTAGATTCTAAGAAGTTGAGCACAATACTTGAATACAATGACATCAATCTTAGTAAGATCAGAAGACCGACTTGAAGGCACTTCGAGTTTCAACACTTGGAAGGTTGGGGTTGTAAACACATTGGAATAACATGACTTGGATGGCTACGTATCCAATATGGTGGAGGAGCCTACATCTAATGTAGTGTGCATTACCTTCAATAAGATCCAAGCTAAATCCAAGCAGATCATCTATGATTATGTTAAACACAACTTGATGCAAATGATCAATCCATTCAAGATTGCAAAAAGAGTGTTTTGATACTCTGACCAATCTTTATGAGAAGAAGGATCCAAGTCAAAAGAAGACATATTGGCCTCCTTATTCACAAAGATATCTCAAGTAAGAGATCGACTTACTAGCATTGGAGTAGTGATGCATGATAATGACCTCATTCAAACCGCTTTAAATGGTCTCCCATCCTCATGGGATACATTCTTGGTTGTTGTTAATGGTCGAGAGGTGAAACCTAACTTTAAGAGGTTGTGGCATGACTGTTTCCAAGAGGAAGGGAGAATCCAAAGAAAGACTTCTTCCATCAAAGAAGAAAACCTTTCTCTTACGACAAGGATGAAGAGAGGATTTAAGAAACCAAAGTGCATAGAAAAATCTCCAAGAGAATTCGCTATGGTTTGCATGAGAGCCTAATTACTCATGTAATGATTCACTACATCTTGCATGACACCGATTTTGGAAAGTTAAGGTGCAATGAGCTTTTTCCAAGAAAGAAGATCAAGATCTAAGGACTTCATTTATCTCTGCAAGGAGAAAAGATCAAGAGGGAGTTGTATTTTTATTATCAAACTCACTTGTCTAGATGGTTTTGAATATGTTTCATTACAGTTATATGTAGATCTATATTCCTAGAATCAGGAAGTATGTTATAATATAACATGATGAGCATATGTTATATTTTTGTCTTATTGGCAGATAATAAAGCTCATGAAGTACATGTTATGTTTCAGTAAATAACATATAGTGTGGCATAACATTCCATGAGATATGGATGTAAGTTGTGCTGAAACATGGGTTAAAATGTTTGCATGAATTTGCGAACCATTTCCATTGCATTGAAATATACAATGAGTGAATTTCATGGTTATGCAATGTTGCTAACCACTGGACTAAATTTGGCTTGTAGGGAAAGACCATGTGTTATGACCTACAAGTGGAGAATGGAAAGTATTGAATGTGGATTCATTTCGATGGAATATCCCAAAAAAGAGAAGGATGCTCTGAAGCGCTAAGCTTATAGGAGAAGATCGGTGGTTCCTATGTTTCTATGGGAAGAAGCCACTATTACAACTGTGGATATACATAATATAATCCCACATGCTATTATAGAATAGAAGAAATTAGAAGAGGTACCATATCTTTCACACTTGAGGATATTTAGGAGCCTTGTATAGCTTCATGTACCAAAAGAAAATGTTAAGAACCCATGTTAACCCTCCTCTTTATTTCGTTCGTATATTTTTGTTGGACACATATGCTTTGTAAGTCATCCTGTGAGTATATTGTATTATCTCACATTCATGGGGAGTAATAGTTGTTTAGATTAGACTTAGTATATAAGTACATGTTGAGGCCAATAAAGGCATGCACGAGTTATTTTGTATTGATCTTGCTCAATGGAGGGTTCCCCCTCAAAGTGGTCTACGATCAATAAAATCTCTTTTGTGTTATGTTATTTATGTTATATTGTGTATTTTCATTGTTTATTGTTGAGGAGGTTCCTCACATATGGTATTAGAGAAATTTCTTGAGCTCGCTAGGTGGAATTTCTACCAAATTTTTTTCTCTTGTAGTTCTTCCCAGTGTTGTGATTATTGTAGTAGTGCTTCTTCATTGCATCTATATTTTTCATTCGGATCATGGAATAAACCCTATTCGCTTAACTATGGTAAGTACTTGGGCATAACCCTAAAACAAATTGTGAGGAATACCACAGGAACCCTGAAGTAGATGTACATTGAGAGGACCTACCAAGTGAAAAGGGAAATAACCCCTACCTGATTGACTAGTTCCCACCTGTGAGGTAAACCAAGAGATGTCGTTTGTGGAAAAGTGGTTATCAGTTTTACCTAAGCCGTGGAGTGAGGGATACTGCCCCAATACTCAAGCCATTAGAAAACATTGGTGGCTGAGTGAATCCCCTGAAGCATTAGGAATGTGAACATACATGGGGTCTATATCTATTTCTAGTTGATAAAGAACATATTTTGAGAGCCCCCACTGATCAATTCCACCGAACCGAAAAAAGTATAAATTTATGTTTTTTTCCCATATCTTCTTTGTTTTAGCTCTGTTTCCCTTGAAAATCAACTAGAAACCCCATACTTTGATTCTGCATATTTTCTTCCTTGAGGGCCCTACCCCAAATTCCACTTCCCAAAGCTCAAAATCCCACATTTGTCAATTTTTAGGGTTTGCCATAACTTTTCCAATTCTCACCCAATCACCTTCAAATTTTTCCACAGTGTTCATTTCCCATTTCTACTTCTTTGTCCCTATTTAAAAAAATTTCCCATTCTTTCACCCCACTTTTGAAATTCTCATTTTTTGCTTCCATGTCTCTTAGAAAGTATCTAAAACATAGTCAAACCCCAATTACCCACTTGAGTTTTTTCCAACTCCAAATTTTCTTTTTCTAAAAAAATTTCTATTTTTGTTTTTCTACCAATTTCCGAATACAAAAAAAATCCTAGTTATGGTTGTCACCTGCGCAGGATAAAATAAACAAATGGAAGAAGAAATTGCCACCCTCAAGATCAAACCCCAAGATCTGGATGAAAAATTTCTTGGCCTCCATCTTCAACAATGATCCATGAGGAACCGACAACATCTCAAGTCTTCTGCACAAACTAGGTTCTCTTCTTCCAACAATTTTTGTGGGTCGAAGCTTGATTTTCCTCACTTCAATGGTGATGATCTGACTAGATGGATTTATAGGGAAGAACGATATTTCAGTCTGCATAACACTTTTGATGTCAATAAAGTCCCACTTGGATCTTTTCATTTTGAATATGAATCCATTCAATGGTTCTGTTAGTACATCAAGGCTCATGAAGAGCCAAACTAGACAGATTTTTTCCATCTTCTTTTGTAACGAATTGGCCCTAGTGCTTTTGATGACTTCATAGGAGAACTCACCAAATTTCTCCTAACTGGCACTATGAGGGAGTATCAAATAGAATTTTAGAAACTATCCAATCACATAGAAGGATTGTTTGACGTATTTTACATGAGTTTGTTTATCAGTGGTCTAGAGGATGCAATTCGATCTAAGGTTAAAATGTTCTATCCTAACACAGATTGAATCCTTAGGGTCGGCTAAGTTGGTGAAGGATGAGATCATCACTCAACAACACTCCAAATACACTTTTGTTCCATTCATAAATATGTTGGGGCACGCACCCTAATGGTCCTTAAGGTGGATAGCTCCGCAGGTTTTGGGAGTTTGTAAGCGGAGCTACGGCTCAAAATAGTCTTAGGGGTGTCGGGGTTGAGTCAAAAACCTTATTTTGTAATAAACCCATGGTTTAAATCCAGGGTTTAGGGTTCGGGGTGCCCATGGTTTAAGTCCATGGTTTTGTAATAGTGTGCTGTTTAAATAGGCACTCTTGTAAGTAAGTGAGGTTAGGCTTTTTGTGTAAAAGGAATTGATGTGAAGCTAAGGCTAATTTTGTAAGAAAAGGTTAAGTCCCAGCTGTGTGCGTGGATGACCTTTGCAGCTGTGTGTACAGAGGGTTTTTGGGTGATAAGGAAATCTGCAGCTGTGTGCGCAGAGGCCTGTAGCTGTGTGCACGGCTTTGAGGACTAAAGGGATCTACAGCTGAGTGCGTAGATCAGAACTGTGGTTTTTCTAGAAAGTTGAATAAAACACAGTTCTGTGGATGTAACCCCTACACTGGGGGTGAACCACGTTATATCTTGTGTCGTGGTTCTGTGTGTTATTTATGTTGTGTTCTTTCATGCATTTATATCTATATATTTGATAAGTAGAGATCACTGCTAGACAATAACTTCGCTGTGAATTCCCAGGAAAGGGTTGCGCAAGGGACTGTTTGTTTATCTAACTGCGAAGCTAAATAAGTGAATGCTAAGCTCTGTGATTTATATTTATAATCTGTTAAAAGTTAAAGGTACAGTAATATCCCTCTTTTGCTTGCAGAAATATGGTTCTGCGGCACCCCATAGCAGTTTCGGGTGAGACTGCAACCTGTTCGCAGGTTGTTGTCGAAAGGGCCAACTCTGTGGGTCTTTTGTTGGTGCGAATTTAAAGGTATAAACCCGGGTCTGCCCTATAGCCCAACAAATTGGTTCTGTTGCTGGTTGAACTCAATATCTGCTCAAGAGGGGTTTACATCGTACCTCGAAGGCTATGTTCTGGAGGCCCTCTGTGAAGGAAATCGGTGATTGGCTTGATGAGAATTATCTAAAATTTGCTGAGCAAGAGAACAAAGATCCACGTCGTAGCGCAAATGAATTTTTACAAAGGTATGTTTTTTGTGACACTTATGAAATTTTCTTTGGTAGTATCCACATAGAGTTGCACCAGTGGTTATCCAGGTTAACAAAGCGAAGGACGGACTTCCAAGCACGTCAGTTTCCTGCTTGGACCCCCATGAGAATTAATATACTAAAAAGGGTGAACAACGAGATATCCCGTGCTGTTGATTTCTGGACAACGCGAACCCTTGAAGCATTTGTGACGGAGTTCGCCATCGACATGAGTACCTCCTTTAGTGAAGCTAAGCAACAGTTTTTCAAAGGCCCAAGGCATAAGTTTTTGAATTCATTTAGTTTGCGAATCAAAATGCTATTGGCTGAAAAAGGTATATTTCTAATTGAATCAGACTGTTAGATTTAGTATTACTAACCTATGGTTGTAAGTGACAATACCTTCGACGAGCAAAGTGGTTTGCTACGAAGTGGAAAAAGGTACAAGAGAGATTTTGGATCCTATTCCTAGGGTCAGCATACGGAGTATCCCCCTGTAAATCCCGCTGATTCAGAACCCGAAGAAACCCCTTCTGTCGAAAACCCTCCGGTAACCCCGCAGGGAAGACCTATTATCCCTGAGCACCCGTCGCAGTCTGAAAGTCACCCTAGCCCGAGCACTCCTGTCGCAGGTCAGTCTACCCTAGTAAGTTCCCCCCCACCTACTCCCAGTCCCCCTCCCTCCCCCCCTAGACCTGCGATGGATCATATGCATGACGACACTAAGCTCCCTGTTTTCAAAGGAACTGGATCAGAGGATCCAGAACAGTTCTGGTTTTTATGTGAAGCAGTGTGGACTGGTAAGCCCATTACGGATCAAGATACAAAAAGAGCGCAGCTAGTTACTTCTTTCAGAGACCGTGCTCTGACCTGGTTCATGAACTTCTCCAGCACTCAGAACCATGCATTGGCTGATATAAAAGCAGCAATGATAAAGGAATTTAAGAAACCAAAGTTCGAGTCGCAGTGTATCACCGAATTGAAAGAGATTCAGCAGACACTACTACATTTCGATCCAAAATCCGACGGTTACTTCCGACGGCGCGTGGATTTTTTCTTTTAGACCTACCAAAAATCACAAAGTTAAATTTTTTTTTTTAAATTGTGGTCATAAGCGTCGCTTAAGCAACAACTAGGCTCATAAGCGTCGCTTAAGCGACGGCTAGCCTAGCAAGCGTCGCTTAAGCGACGGAGCATGAATTGATCAATCATTTAAAAAAATAGGATTCGATTTTTGTTGAGATGAGAAAGGAGGGAACTTCAATAGTGGGATTTCTTTCACAATGAGCCGAAGTCCAGAGGCTTTGAGAGCATGCTGCGATGACAAACAGGCGGGGAAGAGGGCTGGTAGCAGTAGCATGGATTCGATTTTTGTTCAGATGGGAAGTGGTAGACCATATTTCCATGGCCTTACCAGGTATATATAAAGCTCTCCAAAATAGGCATATAAAAAAGATTATTGATCCTCAACTCTTAGCCATCCGGGACACTTCGATATCCAGATCCACGAATAACGCTTGATTCCTGGGTAGGTGCTTTCATTAATTTTTAGTGGCTTTGCCTGTGTTCCTATATGTATAGATGTTCCGGTATGAACTGGTGTTTATAGGAGTGATGTTCCAATATCTAAAGTTCCTTTCAGTGTAGTTCCGGTATTTGCAACTGGAAGCCATTTTCCCACATTTGGATCTGTTCCTATGGGTTATGAAACTGAATCATTCACCGGTACTGGGTCTTTATCTGGCTCTTTATATATAGATATGTGGAGGATTGAAGTACTCAAAATCCCCATATTGTATGTGGACTCCAGGCCAGGTCTCCTATTCGAGTACGATAATGTTAGGCAAGTAGTGGTTGATGTTTGATCAGTTAGGGGAATGTAACAGATTTGTGTGTTGCTGAGTTTTCAGCTTTTTGTCTTATGATGATTTATAATGTATTTTATTGGATATTTGTATCAGTATGTTGACTATCATATGGGAGCAGAGTTAGGATATGTCCGTTTTGAGCAGCCTGAAATGGTTCAGAAACCACGAGAAGCAGCTGTACTTGCGGAAGAGGGGGGGGTTAGTTGTGAAGAACTATATTGCTGTGTTAGAAGCAGTTGAGGGTATGTGCATATTTTTCTGTGGATGCGTGGTATGCTGCTTTGTTGTAGCTTGTGCACAATGCATATGTGGTTTGTAAAATGTCCCAAATTTGTATGGACCTTAAAGCTTGATGTCAATCTGATTTGTTTGTTTTCAGGTGAAGCTGAGAAGGAATACTGGGCTAAGCTCCATGAAGGTCAAAATAAGCGTCGGCAATTTGCAGGCAACAGTAGGGGAAGGTACCTTTTTTTTACTCAAAGAGGAATTTGGTTTGGTGGCATTGTGTAGTCAACAAAGGGAAAGTTTCATAAGAGTTCTCAGTTTGCATTTCTTTTGAAAAATTTAAAACATTCAAGGGTTTTCTGGTGTGATTAGTGGCTAGCCCTGTGATGGGATTCTTGATTTGTCCTTGGATAGATCTTCATGAGAGTCATGAATTGCTTAAGAAATGGACATGGCAAAAATTCTAGTCCCATTTGCATTTCTCTGGTTTGTAATTAGGGATGGAGTCTGGGG
Organism: Pseudotsuga menziesii; assembly: GCA_001517045.1. NCBI lineage: Eukaryota > Viridiplantae > Streptophyta > Pinopsida > Pinales > Pinaceae > Pseudotsuga > Pseudotsuga menziesii. The sequence goes on from LPNX010054068.1 coordinate 254,235, forward strand.
AATCAGAAAAC